>WBNO01016833.1:189-30608 GCA_013400575.1 Peucedramus taeniatus
GGTTTTTTGTTTGTTTTTATTAACAATGCAAACCAATTATTGGTAAAATGTAACTCCCTTTCATGCACAGAGCTACGTGTATTTCTACACAGTGTACAAACACACATGTACTAATCCATAATTATTGCACACATGTCTATACACTCACATGTCTAAAATGGCAAAATCAGGACGGGTCTGATTCATTCTTCTGGAGTCCATGAATGTCCTTCATTCAAGGGCCCTTGAATACTGTGGAAGCAAACTATTGCCTGATATGGATGCTATTGAATCTTACTGCAGGTATCTTTCTGCTAAAGGATGTTAGTTATTTCTAGAGGTTTCATAAAGAACGGTCTTAACAAGATGCAGATGGCCAAATGATGCACAAAGCAGAATGCAAAAACCATTGTGGTTAAAGTTAAAACTATGTGCACTGGTACATTTCTTCTCCCTCCTTGCACTGTAAACATTAAAAAAAAAATAAATCCAAGTATCTGGACAGGGAATAAATTTTTAAAGAAACCCCACCAAACAAATAAGAAAACACCCTTCTTGTTTGCTGGTGAGAACTGCATTCTAACTTCAAACAATAAACCATAAATACTACTTTTGTACTTTTATTTTAGGTTAAAAACAAAAGGCTGTAAAAACATTAGAGAAAAATAAATAAACTGAAAACTTGATTCCAATAAATTATGTTGTAAAAAGATTGCAACATTTTCTGCCACCACAGATGTAGATGCAATTTCTAACAGAGAAGGACTTGTTCCTCTTTAGTCAGCTCCTAACATAGAACAGTATAACTGATCTTAGCCAAGCTGACCATCAGAAACTGGTGGCACTGTCTGTCTCCAAAACGATAATCTGAGCTATTGTCCCTTTTAACAAGATAAGTAATGGCTCACAAGCTTGAACATGACAGTCCTGGCTGACAAGTCCAAATTAGAATTTTAGCTAGTAAGTGTATAATTAAGAATCCTATAATGATTATACAAAAAACCCAGGGTAAGCATAACATTTTCTTTTTCCTTGGGGGTGTTGGCATCAAAGATCAAGAAAAAGAAATGAAGAACCACTCTATTTACACATGCAGTCTCCTCTTTGAGATGCACTGCCCATTCACATTTCTGTCATAATGCACCTGTGCCTCAAAAGCATGACCAGGACAATCTTTACAGAGTGATTTCTAATGAAGAGTCCTTGCTATTATTGCAGATGGCAAGGAAAACAGCTTTTGCTGCTGCTTCTTCAGTCTTTGCCGAAAAATAAACTCAGTCTTGGGGCACATTGTAAGAGAGAAATTTTAGGATGCATATGAACAATGCAACGTAAAGAAAAATTAAAAAACATCTCTAAGGCTCTAAAGGGATCTATTCTTTTTTCCTGGAGACTTCCCACTCATACTCTGGATGAACTATAGCAGTGTTGCTTAAATCCTGAAGAATGTCTGCATGTGCAGTTGGAAAATGTAGGGGTTTAAAGCATCAGCTACAAATGCTGCTAAGTAGGGTATTTCAAACATCATTAGAGGCTTCCTTGGTCAGACTAAAGTATATGTAAAGCATTAGGTCTTTGAGTAGCCGTTTCTTCACAAAAAAGCATGCACATAGCCTGAAACTTAGTTGGATAGAATCTGTGAAACAAATTTAACTATTGTAGTGCAGCAACAGGTTCAGCAGAACTGCAAAACTGAGCAGTACTAGAAACAGCAATTTTCATTAAGTACTGGCCAGTTTTGTGAAGATTGGCTGCTGTCTCAGCTTTCTGAATACCTTTCAAGTTTCTGAATACTGTAATGGGTATGAGCCAAAACCTACATATTAGACATGAAATTCAAGGAAAATGTCCACGAAGAACCATTCCCAAAACCTAATGGAGCTGCCTATAACATACATATTTTTCAGTAGATGCCTGTATAACAAAATTCCTTCACGACTATAATTCAGTTGCACCTGTTAGATAATGACTCCTTTGAGAGAAAGAACATCTTGCATGATTCCTCCATGATACAGGCATGCTGTTATCTACTTTGGTGGCAACAGTTGAAGGGATGTTTCTATATGTCACTTATACATATAAATATGTTTTCCAGAAGGTTCATGAAAGTTCATGTCATTTGAAATATAACTGATTGATATGCTGCCTGAATTGGATATTTGGAGACGGGTGGCAAAAATGGAAGTGGATTTGCCTGTTATCTGAGAGTACTGTGAAAAGCAGCCTGGAAGTTTGTGAACAGAATCATTCATCACCAGCTTCAAACAAGAGCGTGGTTTACTATCACAGAGAGAATCTCTACAGAGAAGATGAGTGAAGTTAACATGATGGCATAGCTGATAAACAAAGATCTAGTATTGATAACAACACATTAACAAAGAATCAGTACTGGTCTCTGCTGTATTCCAGTCGCTTCCACACAAGATTTGAATCTCTCTGATACCATCACAAAGAAGAACAAAGAAAAAACACTTTTAATGGCTATAAGAATCTGTCTCTGCCTCAACATCAGCCCTTTAGAAGCTATTATGGATGGCATTGTTTTAGAACATTTCAAGAAGCACTAAAAAATCTACTGGGAAGCTAACATAAACAGACAAACTTTTAGCCATCATGTAGCAAACCCAATTGCACCATTAAACAAAATTTACTGAGTTCTCAAAGGAATCTTATTTCAGCCAAAATTAATTTTATACAAATAAGGCTGACTGAAGAAAAATACTATGGTCTGCTGTACAGCTTGCTAACTTTGTATACAACCATGAAAAATCTCTTATATCTGAAAATACTTCAGTTAAGAATTACAATTACTTTGAAAATAAAGTAATTTGTCTGTATTGCCCCTAAAGGAACAGTGGTTGGCAAAAAAAAAAACAAAAAAAAAACAAACCCCTACAAAAAAAAACAACCAAACAAACCAAAAACCAAATGTGAAAAACTGACAGGAAAGAAAAATGTTTAAAAGGCAAAAACAATTTAAATCTTCTGACTGGTTCATTTTAATCCCATATGGAATTGAGAAACACTTGAAATTTTGGAAAAGGGTTTAAGACATGGAATGCCTGCTATAAGGTATTTGCTAGTTCTGCTTTTCAAACTTAAAAATTTTATAGTGGTCTGGAGAGAATTTTGTCTATTTCACGTCTAATTCTGACTTTAATATTACTTGAGATTAAATTTTTAAAATTAAACCCCCCTAAATTATGATTAGTTTTTATGATTATTATTAGATTATTATCAAAGAATTGGGCAGGATATATACTACTACTGGGGCTTTGTCCTTTCCTTCAATGTCAAATGAAACTCAGGCTAATCATGCTCATTTAAAACACAAAACTACAAACTGGTCCCATAATTGCCCAAAGAAATGTCCACTTGAAATTGTGGGTACTTCAAACAGAATTGTGTTCTGCATAATAGTGGTAAGATATAACAACTTAGAACTTAATCCTCAGTCTTTTACATTTACGTAATCAGAACTGAGTAACTTGGTAGGTATCCCATGCTCCAAATATTCAGCTTATTAATTCAAATACAAATCATATGCAAATGTTATTAAACTAATAAATGCAAAGTCTGCTTGTCCTTGTTGGCTCCTATTTCAAAACCTTCAGAGGCTTATTCTGAAACATGAAATTCAAAGACTCCTAATAGAAAACCCTTCTCCAGCAAGTGAAGAAGCTTCAGTTACAGTTCTTTTCGGAATAGCAGTGGCTCCCAGGACATGGGGAAACTATTCATTTTAATGCAAGTCATTTAGGGCAAGCTGCCCAGTGCATATTCTAATTGTAGGTGAGATTACTTCAGTAAACCAGCACAAGGTACTAGAGTACTCTACTAAATAATTATAACTTGGATATGAAATATTTCTATTAGGTTCAAGAAAACATTAAATAGAGGTTATACAGCTAGAAAAGCACCATCAAGTTGAGATATGCTTTAGTAATAATGGTTTATCAGCCAAGACAGCCATTTTCTATTTTACAATCCATCCAAAACAGAAAGGATAAAGATGTTATGCTTTATCTCCGAAAAATCCCATTTTATTTTTTGGCAAAGAGCAAAGAAAAACAATCAATATAATCTAGAAACCTATACTTTTTGGTATATAATATTTATAATTGTATAACCATTGATAAAACTGTTGATATATGTATTCATACAGTGTTCAACTTGGATTTTATATTTATGATTCCTTCATTTTGCTGTGTTTTGATTCTAAATTACCACAGAAATTCCTAGTAGAAGATTTGCAATAATTAGAAAAAGCTAGTCTCCAAAATCTAGAAAATCTGAATATCGACCAGAAAAACCTATTTTGCAGCAACAATATACTATAATCAGGACCATTAGTGCAGAGTGAAATAAATAATACTGCATTCAGAGCAGGTGCTGAACTGAGTGAATTAAATATAATCTGATATACAGTTTGAAGGATACAGATAAAAGAGCATATTGAATGGTTGTTTATTATTTAGCCATCATTCACATTTTTCAGTAAACAAAAGAAGATTAAAAAAAGAGAAGAAAATGTAACTAAAGATTATGTTGCTTGGAAAAGAATAAAAAATAAGCCTTTCCACTGGCATTGCTTAACAGCTAAGTGTTTGACTTTGCAATCTTTATATTTTTAAAACAAAGATACTGGCAGAAGCTTTCTTTACTTTTTTTATGTCATTGATTTATTTCATTGATATGCAAGCCTGAACCATCGCTAAATGATTGGTTCTGCAGTGTATCTATCTATCAAGGAATATAGATGGATGCATGTATACACATAGGTACATATATTCACACATATATATGCAAATACATATACATAATGCATCTTATGAGAAGGATGATTTTTCTCTTAAAACACTGAAAGAGATTTGGTTTAGATTTCAGCTTCACATCTATAAGTCACAGATGTCCAGCTGTAAACTTTAGAGAGCACTAGCCCTCTTTCTTTTAGTCTTTGTCTTATCTTGGTATCAAAGACTTGCACCATGTGATATATGTTGTCTGGGACCATGGAACTAGCATATTAATAAGATATGCAGGAAAAAACAAAGATAAAAGAGTTTGTGTTCTGAAGTTCAGCTCTTGCACAGACGCTTCTATAGCCTTAATGCTGTCACTACTTTTAATACATAGGGAAATTTAGCATACGCACAACTCTTTTAAGATCTACCCTCAAACGACTCTTTTGTTTCAGATGAACTTTTTTTTCAAAAAACATCAATAAGATAGAAGCAAAGCACAAATGAGGAAGGTAAAATGATTCTACCTCTCTTTCATCCATCTTCAGCCATTGTTTGGGATCATCCTCTGTGGCTAGGAAAGCTATGAGATCTAAGGCAGTAAGCCTTGTCTGACGTCTGGATGACACAAAAATAAGAACAGGCTTGGCTGGAGAATGACTCCGAATTGCTGTTGAGCAAAACAGAATTTAAGAATTAGACCCTTTAATGACAAAAATGAGAGTTTCTCTTTGCAATCCCATGATTGCTGATAGACCTCCCTGCAGGTGGCATTGAGGTATGTCTACTGAGCCTTTATGCTGCTGGATGGATACAACTGAGGGGAGAATACACCACCTCTGAACCAAAGGCCATAAAACTACACTTATCTGAGCCTCAATTTCCCTTCAGCTACTTCAGTGAACGCTGTAAGCCAATTAAGAGAACTAGTTATGAAAAAAAACCCAACAAAACAGCACAAAATCTAGGCAAGCTTCCTAGACTTCAAGCTTGCAAATTTCTCTATCTCAGCCTAATAAGTATGTTAATGTTTTTTCTACACTGTTGGGATATGTTGTCTCAGACTCAGTGCCATGAAGGTCTAAAGTTTGCTTTCTGTCTGACACACAGTTTAAACTGCATAAACTCATGTCAGCCTACAGAGGATCACTTCAATCTACCAATATCAGAAAAGGTAAAAAAAGCAGAAAGTGACTTTTCAATAGCTGCTGTGAAAGTGGGCATTACAGTACAAGAGAACTTGGTTTCTGTGCCAGCTAACTAGTCTGATATATTTAAACCAATTATGATATATTTAAACCAATTAGGTTTTAGGACTTTTTAAAATAGCATTTTCTTGCTCAGCCCATCTTTGAAAAGTTTCAGGTTGCAGGGAGATTTTTATGGTCTCAGGAATAAGTATTGCCATGAAAATGCTAAAATAACCTTGACTGTATCATGTCAAACAAGTCGGGAACAGAGTGTGCAATAAATCATATTTATACATATTTTCTAACATCAACAAGCACTAGAAGTATAAAGAGGTGTACCTAGAATACTCTCTTTAAACCACTTATAAATCCATTTGTGTGTTTTCAAGCAATTAAATTTATGCATTGTTAATTTCTGAAAACTATTTCATACTGCTCACCAGGACATATTATTCTGAAGTTCATTAACACTACTCAGCATGTGCTCCTGCATATACACACGCAATGCAGTTGTGAAATTATTGAAATAGGATAATTCATGTGTATTTATATGTTACAACTATATATGCCAATATATCTAAATATTTTAAAAGCCCAACATCTAATGGATTTTTGTTGCTCCAGGAACAGGTGTGGCAGAACAGCCCAAGACAGATTTATTGTTCATTAGTGTTTTTGTACAATGCTCTTGTGGAGGTGTAAATAATCCGAGCTGTCAAGATTGGTCTCTAGTCCACAATCAATACTTTGCTTCTGTCATAAGGCTAATTAAAGCAGCTAAAAAGTCCCCTCACAAATGTCACCTCACAATCAACAGCAGTTCACAGCACAAAATTTATTTTGGAGGTTATTTTTAATTGATATAATAAATATTCCTTATGTAACCAAAACAAAACATGTTCAAATAAAATACAAGAGAGCTTTTCTTAAATCTATACTGCTTGCCAGCTTGGTTAAGAATAAAAAATTGGAAACAGAAGCATATCTGGATGCACTACAAATTTTGAATTTTATGGTTATTGCTTTGAAACTAGAATTATAGGAGGTTAGCCTGACTTGCAACTTCTGTTCACAATTTTTTTAATGCTAACATGCAGTGGTCCATATGAAAATACCTCAGCAGATTAATAATATGAATGGTTTTATTGCTTTCTAAATTTCCAATATTTTTACACGAATATTTCTTTCTGGTGTCAAACACTAAGAGAAAACACATTTTATTTCCCCTTCACTAACACTAATTTTATTCTTCTGTTCTGAATACATTACATTCTTCTGTTACATGTTGCATTTGCAGCACACTTTATGTTTCAGACAAATAGCTTTGGGCCATTAGCAGAGCAGATTCTCCCAATACATGCCAAGAGCACATACAGTAACACATGTTGCAAATGTGCTGCAAATGAACTGTGTAAAGTCCCTTTTTCTTTCAGAGAAAGAAGGAAAATGTCTAGGAGCTTGTTGCTTACCCTGAAAAGCAGGTTTGTTCATGCTGGCCATGCGAGGACAGTAATGCTGGCCAGGGAAGCCCTGGATGTGCACCTCCAGAGGAACTGGGCGCACCGACGGTCGGAAGTTGAACAGACCCATCTATAAGAGAAGATTTTTTTCAAGTTTAATCTACAATTATCTTACCAATTGCTATTTTGCTTTTCTGCATGACAAAGACATATCCATTTTCGAAAACTTTTTTCATACCTGATTAATGTTTAGCCAGTCAGCAAGGTCTCTGGCATTTGCTAAAGCAGTGGATAAACCAATCACTCTTACTGGTTTCTCAGTGTGAGATGAGATAAAGTTTGTTCGAGACACAATGACTTCCAATACTGGGCCTCTCTCATCCCCTAGTAAATGAAAAGTAAATGGAAAAACAGAGAAAAAGGAAAGGTTCAGATGTCAAGAAGTATATTCACATCAGGAGTGACAGCACACTTCAAATTTAGCAATGATTCTGATCAAGAGCAGTGAAACATGCTCACCTAGAAGATGGATCTCATCTATGATGAGGATGGCAACTTTCTGAACATAGCTTCTGTTCTGCCAGCTTCTGCTGACACCATCCCACTTCTCTGGGGTAGTAACAATCAGGTCAGCTTGGGCAATAGCTCTCATATCAGGAGTCACATCTCCTGTCAATTCTACAACCCTGTAATCAAGGAGGACAGTAGCTTGGCTTTACAAAGCTTTAAAACATCTTAATGTTAAAATATTTATGCCATAAATTCTTAAAAGAGGAAAGAAACAAAATTAAGCAAAGTAATTTTCTGTCTTGTCAAATACATTTAACAGGATTTTCAAAATTGTTTTAAGTAAATAAACCTGTCTTTTTGTTTTCCTAGTAAATACCACGTAAATATCAAATACCATTCCTTAGCAAAACCATATAAAAAGAAGAGGAAGAATATGAGTCCCAACCAACAGTTAGTTCTTCAAAATGAAGATAACATAATGCTGGTATGATGTAATGTGAACCATAACATCCTGTCACAGGCAGGATGAAAGCTTTCATGGAGGCTACCAAGTTGCTGCCTGCTGTTCTGCATAGATCTCTGGTCTGAATAATGAGGCTAAACTGCAGCGTGTATTGCATTTGTTGGTGAAGGCCCATTAAGGCTGCTGCAGAGATTAGCCTCAGATTACTCTTTGAAGAAGACTAGCAGATTTTTTTCCAATTGTTTGCAGCATTTGAGATGACCCATCATTTTAGATGGATCCATTATAACGGGTTTTAGACATTTCAATGACACATTCTAAATCCAGCTGAACATCAAACGAAAATTCCTCAAAGTAATGTGTATATTCTGTTAAAGATTTTAGTCATAAGTAATTGTAAATTTCAAAAAAAGAAATAGTACCATAAAATATTTTATCTCATTTCTGTAATAACAACAGGAATATTGCTGATAATTTCATGGGCACAGAGCAGCATCTCTTTCTCTTGTAGTGTGCTTTGAGCTTAACATAGGAAAAAGACTATCTTTAGGGAAGGTGAAGGCCCTAAATAATGCATCTCATGCATAAAAATTTTAATTCAGGACACTGTAATTTTGGAAAGCATCAACGCGATTGATATACCTTATAGATCATAAAGTAATGGCTGAACTCCAACACCTGGGAAGATCAGCAAGAAATTCATGTCACCAAGGAATAAAATTATATTAATTTATATATGAAGGACATAGTGTGACTACAGTTCATGCAACTCCTGTATGCTCCTTACAGCTGAGGTTTCTAAGGAGAGCTTAGTTTGACTTACATTTTCAATTTCCAAGGATATTGTGGAGTGAAATCTGAGCTTTATATTTTTTATACTGACAAGGAATGAGAACAAAAATAGCTGGGTATCAAAGTGTATTCCTTTCTTAGTTTTGATTTTGATCTATCAATTCTGATTTATCATTTTTGATCTCAGTTTTGATCTATCAGTGACTATTGATAGAACTTTTCAAGTACTAGAAATTTGAAGGACAGTATAAAACCAAAACCCTTTTTGAAATACTCGTAAGTATTTTGAGATTTTACTCATACTTGATGAGTTGCTCTTTTGCTTCTCATTTCTCTGATTAGGTAAGGAGAAACATACTTTTTACCAAGCTTTTCTTCAATCCTAACTTTCCAGTCCTCAATCCTCTCACGGACGAGTGCTTTTAAGGGTGCAATATACACTGCCTGCAAAAGAAAAGGCACAAAACTAGAAGCAAAACAAGACACCTTTATTAAAGTGTACCTACAACACATGGTAATTGTCGGATTTGAACATACTCATCATCTATAATATAAATAAGGTCTGAGTTCCTGAAATGACCTACAGCAGGATTATATTTAAAACAGACATAATGCCTGGAAATAATGTTTTTTTTTTTTCTGAGCAATTAAGAATATTCAGATAAAGAACAATTTCTTGAAATTGAAGTATTTATCACACCTTTTAAAATCAAAACCCACTTATGTAAATAATATGGTTTTTTTTGCCATGACTATAAAATCTGCACGTTAACATTCTGGAACAGAAATAATCTGAATTTCTAGTGAGCAATTATCTTACCCGATTTCTAGTTATGCCATTAAATTATTAAAACATTATGAATTAAATAAAAAAGCTAATTATCTTAAGCAAAATGTCGTAATATTTTTCTCAAAGAAGCCTGCAGTGCAGAGGGGAATATGCCTACATGTACAAAATATATTTACTCATAGATTTATGGTTAAAAATTCTAAAGTTCTTGAAGAAACTGCTACGTGAAGAGTTCACACACATTCTTTGAAATATATAGCCAGATTTCCAGCTTTATTAAAACCTAAAAGATACATTCCTTTGAGAACTGGCTATTTTTTAATATCTCACTGATAAGTTGAAAGTGTATGAGTGACTTGTTTACCTCACTTGGTCTAAGAAATTACATGAAGATATTTAAATTCAAAGATGACTAATGAATTTATGTACAGAATTTCTGTTAATAGATAGGTTATACTTTTTTTATATCTCCCAGTCAGATACAAAGATTTTTGAAAGACTTTAAAGCTAAAATGTGGTTAACTACGACAATATGGCTAAGTTGAGAAGCAGATATATATTCACTTTGAAAACAAAACTCCAATAGGTGAGTTGTTCAGCTTTCAGGCAATTCAAAGCACAGGGAAGAGCTGGAACAGAAAATTGGCTTGTAGTAATTAATTGCAACTTATTTGTTTAAATAATAGAGAGACTGGGCTAGTTGTATTCACATGGAAGGGAACTAATAGATATAAGAGATTAAAGAAGGAAATGCTGTTAATTAAGGAAGAAAAGGAAATCCAGCATGTCTGAATGTCATTTTTGTAGATTTAACTCTAGCTGTCAACTGATTAAAATAAATAGTTGAAATAAAAGGATGATGTACACGATGCGCTACACCATTTTGTATCCACACACATATAAATTGGAAAAAGTAAAATTCAGTTCCTCATAGTCTTCTTCTAGACTTTTTTGTTACTGAAAAAGTACTCATAACAAAATGATTCTAGTACACCCATTTTACTAACCTTTGATGTGGGATACTTGTTAAAAACTCTAAAGATGGCTAATTCAGCTGCAACCGTTTTTCCAGAACCTGTAGGAGCTCCAAGAAGAACATTGCAGTCTGTGTGATAAAGGGTATGGAATATCTGTGTCTGAATAGGGTTGAAGTGTGTGAATTTGTACAGGACTTCATATTCAGGATGTCCCAAGGCTGTGATAGGCAAAGGCTGAAGATCCAGAAGCTCTAAAACCACAAAATAATTGTAAGTGCATGACATGAGATGCCATGACATGACATATGACATTATGAAGATAAATATATTAACCAGTAATTTAGTGAAAAACAGTTTACATTGAAAAATGTTTTACTTAGTATCTCATATGACAGAGAGTATACATTTGGGCAATTGTTCACTTTGATGAAGAAAAATGAAAAGTTGTTTTTATAGCTCTGAAATATTTCTGCAAGTAATTTTTAAAGTACTCTGATAGCTGTGAACCAGCTATTTGCATATATTAATCTTTTTCTTATACCTGTTTTCTTCTTATCCACTTGTAGTAAGTTCTAAACTCACTGTATTAGATCATATGCATGTCCAGCTTCTTATGATAACAGAATGTGGAGTATTTTAAGTTCAAGGGAAAAAATCTATTTAAGAAGGAAGGATTCTTTGGAGTTTCCAAGTTGATGGAGTAATACAAATCAGATGAGTACAGCTAAATTTTGCATCTTATCCTTTAAATGTATAATTAAAGACATAATCTTAATAAATAAACAAACGGCTTTTCAATATATGATTCTCAATATATCTTGAGGGCATCTGCTATCCAAAGAATTAGAGATTGTGGAATTTGGAAGATGATATATATAACCAGATTGGATTTGGAATCCTACCAAATTAAGGAGACTGCAGTGATTCTGCTATGCAGATGCTTGCTTTGAAGTTTGGGTTTGGTTTTTTTTTTGTGGCTGGAGGTCTCCTTGTCTTTTCAGGGTGCTTCACATTAAGGTATGATATGGGAGTCATAAAATCTACTGAGGCAATGATGCCTAATACTCTTCACATGCTTTTCACTGATACCTTATGGCTGTTTTATCATTCCCACTGAAACAGTGATTTCTTGGGCTCTGTTGAGGAGAAAGAAGGGGTTTTTTGCCTAGCAGAGCCTCTACGTACTTCGTTGTTGAGTGGGAACCAGATGGGAATTGAAATCAATTACCATAAATCTTGGAGTCTCCATAACTGGTGATGTGTAAATATCTTTCTGTTTCTTCTGAATAGTAGTCAGTGATCAGTCAATTAGATAAAAAGGTTACACATGCTTTTCCAGACAGCGTAGGTACAGTATAACAATAGCTAAACACTTCACAAACACATGTGAATTTATGCACGCCAAAGGACAACACCGTATGAGAACTGCGCATTTCTGAAGGCACTCAGCAGACTGCTAGATGAGCCAAATGTAATTACAGAGGAAAGGTTTTACAATGACATCAGGCCCAATGAATGTATAAAGCAATTTATGTATCCAGAAAAAAAGAAGCAAAACACAAACATATGCTTCTGTGCCAAGCGTTAAAAAAGGAGGGGGAGGGGAGGGCCACCACTTGATGAGACAAAATGTGATGTTCAGAGCTGTAACAGTACTTGCCATGATAAACATTTCTCAGCAAAAACAGTAAAACACTTCATATTTTCAAAATTTTCATTGTTTGTTCTTCGCTGAATGCCATTTATTAGACTAAGATTATTTTTAGCCAGTCCAGAAGAAAGGTAATGCTTGCAAGCACTAAGCTAAGACATACTGAAGCACAGATATTTGCTTAGTTTTATATGACAGGTTCAGTTTTCTTATGGTTTATAGAGAATCTGGAGTAACTAAAAGTCTGGTATTATATTGAGATGAAACCAAAATTCCTGCATTTTGTTCAGGAATTGAAGAGCTTAGAAAGCTGGAGAAGAAGTATCACAAAGTGAAATTCCATAGATTTTTCTCCAATGAAGCAGAAGTAAGACCCTCATTGCACTACCATAAAAAAAAAACACCCAATACGAGCAATAGCAATTAAAGCAAAATGATCAAATTTGAAGTTACCTGTGTGGGGAGGATGTCTCTCTGGAAGAATCAAATGTTGAAAATTTATGATACACACAGCCTCTGCTCCCAACCATCTATCGGACACAGCTCGAATGTAATATTGAGAAGGAAGAGGCTCAAAAATTGGGATTGTGAACACCAGCAGCTGAGGTTCTTTAGTAATGACCTAGTGCAAACATGGAGAGAATAATTACTGTACAGAAAAAGCAGTAACTTTAAAAATCGTAGTTTGCCTCACTCCCATAAGCATTGCTAACACAAAACAATAAAGTATGTGTGCCAATATTTACATCTTTATAAAATATTTTACTGCCTGGAATTAATTTTTTTTTTCCATAGCCTTCAAAAGATAAAAATAAGGCTGGCTCTTCTTTAACAGACAAAACCATTACAGTCCTTCTATATCAACTGAAAATAACTGTCCCAGCAAAGGAAGAAGAGAAAAAGGGACATTTGAGCTTAGAAAATATTGCTGTGGAAGTCCATGCTGATCAGGTACATCTGAATTTGAAAGCTGTACTGCTGATTTGAAAATCTGCTTAGGCCAAAATACTGTTTGACCTGACAAATCCACATCTCACTAACTTTGTTTTTGTCTTGCAGTGAGATTCTGAACGAAGTCCATTACCTGTTTCTTTTGAATGATGAAGTACTCTGAATGATAAATGTGATCATTAGTAGGGTCTTCTACCCAAATCCACCAGGGCTCTCCAACACTGCCATGTACCTTTATGAGTAGAAAAGATAGTTTTGTTTCAGTTCTAACAAGATTCTCTAGGTTTGCTAGAAATAGTGGAGGTATTTCTGAATGACATAGGCTCTTAAAGGAATACAGAAGAACGGAAATCAGAGGTAACAGAAAAATAACATTTTTAGTCAGATGATACTGCCTAAAGATAATGCTTCAATAAGGGTTTGCTTAAGGTACATACAATATAAATGGACATGATACAAACGCAACTGAAGGTAGTGCCTCAGCTGCTTATAAATTCACTTAATCCCAAGGGTTCCCTCTAGGCTCCTAGGAAAGAACATGTTCTCCTTATTCCTCCCTGTACTTCTGCCTTTAGGTTCTGTATAGAAGATTGTTGTTCGCAGCTGTCTGCTCACTTTTCAGTCAAAAACATTCGCTCAGAAAAAAAGTGGATACTGAATTGTCATATTGCTCTCCTCTCTCTCATCCCCTCTCCTCTAGAAAGATACAGCAAGTGCATCCAGAAGGCTGTAGATGTAGCCATTGTTACAGGTGAAGTGAGAAGAACATAAATAGAGCCGTCACGTGGATATTTCCCGGCCATCTGCCAACATGTCTTTTTAAACCTAGATTTTTGTTTGCTTTGTTGTGTACCTTACTTTGCAATGCCAGCAATGCCAGAAATCATAGTTAGGTATGATGCTAAATTAAGATTTTTTTTTTTTTGTTTCTTTTTCAGAATAAATAACCTTTGCCAATGTACAAGAATTTTACATAAATATATCGGAAAATATGAAAAATGCACAGTAAAGGAGTATGGAAGACATACTACTAAATGAATACAGATTTCTGGTGTTTCTGATGAGGACTGTGATACGTTGCAAAACCAGGAGATGAAAAAAAAGTTGGAATTTTTCCTAAACTTAATAGAGAAAAAGTCAAAGTGCATAGTTGCTTCTAATGGCAATTTTAATGCTCCAGGAATCTGGTATTGATTCACACACTACGCATTATTTTCAGCATAATTCATTACTGTGTCTGTGTCAGAAAACAGTCTGTACTACTTTGTGAAGACAAAACTATGCACAAAGAATAAAACTAAGGTGTTTTTCTTTCTTTTTTACCACAGTTGCACAATAGACAAATAGATGGACACTCATTCATTTTTATTACATTTGAATTTCACACACTTGCAGCTTCACTGGGGACTGAAGCAGTGAAACTGAAATGGCACGCAGGTGACATCTTGAAAAGTGACAGTGAGACTATTATTTCATCTGGGTTTAGGAACATTTAAGAGAGATAAGGAGAACTAAGGAAGGCAATTAAGTTCAAAGCTCTGAAATTTTATTATTAACTGTAATAGTAACCTAATTTTGGAAAGTTGCATGAAAAAACTGCAAGGAGTAAGCAGGACAATCTGGGAACAGGAAATGCAACATCTTCTCCAGTAATGATTCTCAAGGACTCTGGGGAGCTCTTAAGAACTAGCACATACCTGTATTTTGGGCAACCATTACCCAAAAACTACGTCTGATATATGACTCAGCTAATTAATACTACTTGCATTATTCTGCATTTCTGCTGGACTCTTCCTGGATGCATTAAGGCTTAATTGCTTTCTCTGGGTATGTTTATAGTCCTTTACTTCTAACAATAGAATAAAAGTCTGGGACTTGGCTCACATGCTTTTATTGAAGTTAAGGGCTCCCTGTACTGAAAACTAAAGATCAAGTTGATGTCATATCTCACAAAAACATCTCTTTCTCTTGTAAAGTCAAGAGCAGAGTTTGTGATGAGATCATTACAGAATTAATTATGCGGTAAAGGAACAATCTTAAAACCATGAAATGTTAGCCAAGGAGGGTATTTCAGCTAAGCATGGTATTTAAAGTTTTCATAACTGGTTTCATTTGATTACTGCAATTCTTTAGATGGAATTTTTTAGCAACTCACTTTTGTACCAAATACAGGTATACTGGTAAGTTTCTATAGTCATCTTCTGAGAAGTTTATTAAATTAATGTGATGATAGAGAAGCAGTTTCAGAGTGTCTATGCTTGAATTTGAGACAGCTATTAATTTTCAGAGACTATTAAAATTTAACAGCTTTAGTTATTTACTGCGATAGAAGCTTCATTTACTGAAGAAACAGGAAAATCAACACCACATTACAGAAATAAAAAAAGCAAAACAAGCTTTCCCAAGTTTTTATGATTACCAATAAACAAATTCACATAAAAACATCTCCATAAACTTAATTGATAAAACAATGATAATGTTTCCAAAGCAATCAGAAAATTGTGTAAAGGTGTCATGGCAGAAAATAGACTAGTGACAAAATTTTGCTCTAAATTTAGAAGTCCAGAATCAAAACAACAGTATAATTTTATGTGGACCTCTTTTTAACCCGTAAAGATAGAGAACCTAGGTTTTGTAGCAAAACCTAACAATGGATTGAGAAATTACTTTGTATTAAGATAAAGTTTAATATGAAGAACAGTAATTTTTTTGTACACAGCAGAATACAGGTAAAGTGGATGAAACACTGAACAATAAAAACTTGTTTCAATCCTGAAAAGTAATGCTTTATTTTCCTTCTGAAGTATTACATGTAAATAAGGAAAAAAAAAAGTTATAATTCATGTTAGGAATCCATTCAAATATTTCTTCAATAAATCTAGGTGGCAAGCAAAATCAAACTTTCTATATTTTGATTGCTAACCTCGCATTTATAAGATAACTTGGTGAAACTTCCACAAGAAAGTAAAACACCTTTCATCAGGGAAAATAAATTCTAAAGTAATTTAAATTACTAAAGTAATCTGTGGAATAAAACTCTCATTTAATTATGATTAAGGTAAAATTCTAATCTAAGGGATTTTAAAATTAATTTTTAATAAAAGAACACATACTTAAAACCCACATTTCAAAATAATTTATCTTAAGCATAAATCTCATAAGTCTAAAAGAAGAAAATTGTTTGCCCATGGAGGTATCTTTTTTCTTCTGTAGAAACTTTCAGAAGTAACAGCAACAATACAATGCCCCCATGTGGACATTTATGCTTCATTTAGATTTATCTTAAATGTACTTCTAATGAACAGATTCTGAATCAAAGGATGTGTGTATAGCTAAATGTGAAATTGGTACAACTCCTCTCCTTTCATATAAATTTGCACTATAAAATACAGATGAACGTAATTCTAAACATGTCTCATTTTTTTTTGTTCAGACAAGTCCCAGCAGAAAAAGGCACTGATATTGTAAATGTATATTTGTGAAGCCAGGAGACACAGGAGAACCTGGCGTACATGAACTGCATTTCAAAGCTTTTCTGTGTTTGACATTCATTCATAGTTCAGAGAGCCATTCATATCTCCCTTTCTCTTGCTTCTCATTTCTGGGCACATAACTCTAATCTGCGTGTGACTACTGTAAATATTCAGTATTAAGCATTTGCCTCAACGTGTTATAAACAGCCCAATCTTACAAGGCTTAACAGAAATGAAAATATGATCTTTGCCTGCTTTCTTCAACAAAAGTCATAAAGATCATCCCATTCCTATTATCAAGTTTGCTTTTTAGCTAAAATAAATGCTTTAAAAAAAATCCAAACAGCTATGGACATGCAGTGATCATCTCCTTTACTGAAGCTGAACTAATGCTTCTCCTCTTGCCTCCTTCTCCCTGTTTTTACCTGGTCATTCCACGTGAAGTCGGGAGCGATGTTCAGCCGAACTCGGAGCACAGTGCGGGTGATTGGCTGGATCGTTGCTTCCATTATGATGGAGGGTATTTGATGGACACACTGCTTTACCTTTAACCCAATTTTCACATGATGCAGCATATGACCTGCCAAGAAAACATCAGGTGTAATGAATTTGCATTTCCAGGAAAAAGCATACAATTCTGACTTTCAAATAGGCTTTTAGAGAGAAGTATTATTGCTTGCTTGTTTTGCTCCTGGGTACGTAAATGTCTGACTCTCTTGACCTGGCATGTCTGAATATTTTGTAATACTTAACTTGAATTAGCAATTTAGAGCCTTGAAAAATCAGTATTAACCCCCTTGTTGGCTATAACTAAGGGGTTAAAATAACTATTAAGAATCACACTGAAAATATTATGTCAAGCTAGTTCCTTCTCCTTCACTTACTTTTAGACCAGGCTTCTACCAAGCCATATATTTCTTTTTCAGAGCAAAAACATCAACTTTTTACTTAAATCAAACTTCTACAATATCTGTGTAGTGATTCAAGCAGACAGAATGCTTCTCAAAAAACTGAATAAAGGTACTTAATAAGTTAAAAATGCACATAAGTAAACATCTCACAGCAGCTCTGATCTCTGACAGTATACCAGTGTGTAACTGAGACAAAGGAAAAATTAAATGCTGCAATGTTTTTTTTATTTTCTATTGTAATCATGGTAACTACGGCAATAAAGTGATTCAATTTATTTAGAAAAATATCCTACTTGTATTTTACAGCTCAAATCTCTGTTCTCTTGCTCTTCATTTTGAATATAAAATGAAGTATGTTGCAGTAATTTCTTTTTTTACTGAAATTATTCCACCTTCTGGCTTATTTAGGAAAATACGGCTTATTTACTACATTTTCACTGAAATTGTTAATGTAATTATGTGGAGCATATTTTAGAATTTATTTGTGATGGTCATAAATATTCCCTGTTAAAATTTACCTTACCAATTGCTACTGATATTTTCTGGTATCATTATGGGGTTCTGTGCATACTTACCCATTTAAAAAAACCATAAAATTTAAAAAAGGAGAAATCCTATTATTTGCATTATGGGCAAAGTGAGAAGGTGCTACAAACTTTTTCTTGCAATTACAGGACATCTATGAGCGTAGCATCTAGAAACTGAAATTTTTTTATTGATACTGATTTTCCCTTTTCAGTTTTTCTTATTTAACAAATTGGCAGATAGATTTGTCTCACACAGGTGTTTATACTCTGAAGTAATGAATGGCGACCTTGCTTAAGAATCAAACCCCTAATCAAAAGTTTTAATACATATTTAATCAGTTTAATTTGCAGTTGGTAAAACAAATGCACCTCCAACAAGTGGGTTATTAAAAACCAAACCCCTTATGTTGATACACTTGGATGATACATGCAGCGTTACAGCACACTTGCACAGGGACTAGCTTTTGCAATTAGAGGTAAAACTTCAGAAGTTTTATTAAATAAAAGCAGATGATAAATATTAAAAGATATGACTCAAAAAACCTATGTAGGCAAGTATACTTTTCATGGAAAAAATCACTTTCTTAATCTACATGTGTGAGGTGAACTGTGTTTGTACAGGACAGCGCTGACGTCCTTTTATAGCTGGAGGAAAATAAGGCTCCTCTCCCAACTTCTACAAAATATGATAAAACTCTCTCCCTCCTAAGCTCTCTCTTTTTTAATAGTCACATTATGAGAAACCATCAATGGCATTTAAGAAATATCAAAACCCTCTGAACAAAAGCTGACTAAGAAAATAGGCATGTCTTAAAAAAAAATTACTTATTCTAAAATGTTTGTCATCTGCATTCTGAAAAAAAAAGGGACTGTTTATCTCAGCTAACACAGTGATTTCCTGGCTTTCTGGAAACTCCGTGGTTACATTGCAATAACTCATAGATTGGTGTTGATCAATTCATGGTACCCTGGAATCCAGGACTTGTGCACACAACATGCTCTCCACCCATCTGATCCTTTCATCTCTCCCTAAGACATGGGCTGAGTTAGCCAGCTAGCTCCTGTCTTTGTTACTCTATCTCCAAGGTCTCAACAACGTTTAAAAAGCAAGAAACACTAAGACTGAAACTAGCCCTGTGGGGTAAGAAAACAAGGCAGCACCTGGAAGTTGTGCCTTTCCTCATTTCAACAAATTTTAGAATTTGAAAGAAAAATACAGCGGCTTCCTCCACATGCCTCAGAAAGAGAGGCCAGACAGGAGAAAGTGTGCCAAGTAACTGCTTCACAGAGATACACAGATCAACTCTCTTTGATATTTATAAGGCTGAAGAACATGAAATATCATTATGTATGGTCAGCAGTGACCAATTTTTACAGTCAAATCCCGTGTCTCATCTACTTTCAAATGAAGTTCATATAAACCAGAACTAGACAAATTGCAGGTAGATATAGATACATTTCCATCTTGTCAATACTGGTTCCAATATATTTAAGGAAGCAAAATTATTTTGTATTTTTACACAACATTTCCTTCTTCTCAAGTGAGGGTATGGGGAGAAAGAACAATTAAAAAAAAACACATCAAAACAAAACAAAACCAAAAAAAAACCCAAAATAAAACCAGCACCAGAAACCCAAACAACAACAAAATAAAAAAACCCAACCCACTAATACAATTAATAGAAAAGAATACTGAGCACTAAAAGACATCACAAATACACAAAAAATTAACAGAGGGGAATTAAAAAGTGCTATAACACTTTTGAATCAAAACTTACAATGCTAGCACTTAAAATAAAATGCAGTGGTTTTAATAATTTAATATTACTATTAATATTTAATATTACTATATTAAAATGCAGTTAAATTAAGCATCTAGACTTTTGTCATAGTCTTTTGGTTTAACTTATTAAATAAAAATATAGCCTCTAATTCTGCAAACTTTTAACATATTTAACTTTTTGCAGCCTAGATTAGGCATATAACAAAGTTTTCTAAGCTAGGAATGTAGTACTCCTGCAAATGAAAGAAATATTAAGTTAGACGTGACAGCTTCTAAGCAGTGAGTATGAATGGTATTTTTATTCTAAAATTAGATTTTTCAGAAAATGGCAGTTAGTTTATCAATAGGTTGGTAATAGCAGGTGCAAATGAAGTCCAAAAAATACACTAAGGAAAAAGAAATGCATTACAAGAGAATTTTTTTTTCAACTTCAACCAGCTGGTGGGCAGTTTATGCACAACAGTTTATACAGACTTACTGGAAAGTGTCATTATGTCTATCAGTAGGCTTGTGGATTTTCTCATTATTGGACTGTCAAATCCTTTAAAAAATTCCATTAAGGTTCTGTTGCAGTGACACCAGTGACAATGAATTCTCCATGTTCAATAAAAATTAATGCAGTCTTTCAGAAGAAAGCCATTTACTGATAGCATATTTGGATGTAATAATCTGGTTTTATTCTTTTTCACGTTAATAGTTAAAGAAATAAGGCCACATTGTGCCAACTGGCAGAAGTAAACAGATGCCTTTTATAGTAGTGTGTTATGTAAGGTGGGCAGAAAGGGAAGCATACAGGCCAACATAAATATGTATATATACACACATATACATAAATACTTATAAACAGACATCTCTTTTCCATCTGTGTTCTGTGACTACCAGGACATGGGCTGCCTTATTCTTACAGCTGAGGCATTTTACAAGCTGTGGAGACTGGAAAAAACCTTCTTCATTGGACAAACCATATTAATGAGTGGTATTTAGCTTCCAGACCAGAGGAGGAATACTGATGCATGGCTCAGATTCAGTTCTTACTTGCCTATTGTTTTATCATAGTTTAAGCAGATCAGCCTTGCTGGTCTCTCACCTATTTCATCTTTTCTCATGTCCTTCATCTTGTCTATGGTGAGATTCTTCTCTTCCAGCTTGGAGAGGACGGATGGTGGTAACACTGAGAACTGCCTGAGAGGGCTCACCCAGCCCCAGAGCCGCTTGTCAATGACTTTGCTGAGGTTCAGTAGCCGATATGTCATGGCAGGCCAACGCTTCCTCAGGGCAATCTCAAAAAGAGCTCGAACAATACGAGCTGCATTCTGGAAAGTGAAAAGGGAAAAAAAAAAGGCAAAACTGTTGTAATTCTCTCAATATTCTTTGTAAAATGAAAAGGATCCCATAGACTCCGCTTTGACAAACCATAACAATAGATTTTTCTTTTCAAACTGATTTAAAATATTTTTGAAAACTATTTCTTTCCATCACTGTTTAGCAGAAGAACTACCTCATGGCTGCATTCTGAAATTATGAAAAGAAACATGTGCAACCAATTAAAACTGTAGTGTCAGGTCTGCCATAGAACTTTGATCACAGTTATGCTAACATTATGGAGTTCTAAATTCATTGTGTATCAATCACTCCTGAAGCAAATTCACTTAATGTACTCCACCCTATAACAGACACCTGCAAATTCCCTTTATATGGAAATTCAAGTTTTGGTTTTTTTGCAGTTTATGTTTCTATAATAGCATCCCCTTTCACACTGAATTTCCCAACATTTGCACAGAAGCATAACAGTAGTGAATGTTTAAAGACATTTCACTATATTCTGAGAATAGTGTATAACCAAACTGTACAAGCATGCTTTGGACTTGGAAAAATAATTATTAACATAAGTTTGAATGAGGTCAGTCTTATCCTGAAAACCTAAGTTATGATATTCCTTTCAAAAACTTTTCAAGCTGTATTATGAAGCTATGCTTTTTTTAAACTACCAGTACTATGTCTGGATTAGGAATTATGTTCTTGATTCATTGAATAGAATTTAATCATTCCCTACTGGCTCTGCTATGCCAACAGGAATAAAAAATAGAAAATTATTTGGTTGTGATAGGAAGCATATGTTACTAAAGAAGCACATTCCTCTTACTTAGAAAGGATGAATAATTTTCTTAATACTAACTATCCAAGAAAAAAAAAATCACACTTTGTAGCACTGATTCTGCAGTACAGTTTATGAAGATCTGAGAAGAAGACCATGTTGCCTCACTAAACGTGCTATAAATGAGACAGACAAATTAAAGCAATTGCCTTGAAAGCAAAGATTAAAAGGATCCTACTGAAAATGATTTTGCTGTGCAAGTACCACAATTTTTATGATGTGCACAATCAATTCAAATCAAATCATTTTCTCATTTATACTCATACGTGCTACAAAATACAAACATTTCTGATAAAGGTAATGCTACTATGAAAATGTTGCTAAAGACTATGTATAATTTTGAATATTTAAATCTCATCTTTAGCACAAACTAAATGCAACTTTTAGATTAACTCCTTCCAAAGCAGTTTTGTAAGGATGAGACAAAAATAATTCCATGCAACATCCCTGCTAACTATTAAATAAAAAAGAGTGAGAGAGAGATGGGCTAAACGGTACAATTTTTTTGGGTCACAGTTGTCTAAACAGATCTCTGTCTCATGTCTCCCTATGTACATGCCTATGTGGTAACTAAACATGCTGTGTTACAATCAACCCTTTAGGTGTCAAATGAAGCCAACAAACAAATACATAGACTGGTATAGAAACGAGCACTTTTTTTGCTAGATTACATCTAGCAACAGAATTACAATAGCCCATCCTTCGTGAGTAAACCAAAGTATGTGAATCAAACATAAAATATGTTTTGCAGAATGAAGTATAAAAACACACAAAGCATAAAACCAGATTACAACAGTTTTTCCTGTTAAGAAGAAAACCCTGAAATTTAGAGAATATATTTTCTGTGCAATCACAGTTAGAGGAACTAAATATAATAAGACTACATGGGCACTACAAACAAAAAAGGACATTTATACTTAACAAAACCTGCCAGAGTCTCCCAAGGTAGCCTTTTGCAAAGCTTTTCTACTCAAGCATTATAGCTCACATGCATGCACAAACATAAGGCTCTGACTTTCAAAGAAACTTGCACAAAAACGTCAAAAAAGATGCAGATCAGGGCCTACTTGTATAAGTGGAAATATCTGGGAGAATTAAACCAGCAGAAGACGACAAAAAATACGTAAAAATACTATTTTTACCTGTGCAACATATGCAGAGTCCGAAATAAGGGAGAAGCTGTCCATCTCCCCTCTGCTAATGTATGTTTGAAGGAGGATATTAATTTTTCCATAATTGTTTTCCACACCTCCTGGAGCAGGAAGTTCACAGAAATCATTTAGTAAGGTATCTAGCTCTTCTATTTCTTCTTCTCTTACCTACAACACAATTATACATTATCAAGAGGCTGAAGCAATTCGATAAAAATTTTTACACTGAAATCAAATTTTCCTTATAATGTAGTTATATTACTTTTAAATGGAGTCTCTAGTTTTAAGGAGAAAAAAAAGAAGAAAAAAAGCAGTAAATCCACATCTTCCGCAATGTAGTTAATAGACCATAACTGAAACTATCTTAATAGGGACACAATTACGTTTTGTTATTCATCACCATCTATTAAGGTTGCCATTGACATACAAAAATTTGATATGCCACAAAAATTGAATCTTGTGACCTTGCCATCTTTCATCTGATGAGATTTTATTTTTTATTTGACCAGAGTAAAACTTCTGTCCATCTGGATTAGGGCAATCTTGAATTAACATTAAATGTACTCATTATAGTTACACAGTTTGCATGCGGTATAATACATTTTAAACTCAAAACTGTGAAGTACTGTGATTCATCATATTAAAATTTTCACTGTTAATAAGATTAAGTCTTAATATGAGTAAAGAAATATTAATATCTATGGTTTGAATAATGCATAACATTTCACATTCTAACTGATGACCCTTACATGGCAAAACTAGCATAAATCTACATATTCTTTGACTTACTGATAGTCTGTTAGTGTAAAACTTATTTAAAGAGGGTAAATGTTTGGTCCCTGCAGGGAACCATATGAAAGTAATTTTCATTTGGACCTGACTACCTGACATGCAAAAGACCCTAAGACAATTGGGTTAAATCCCCAACTTTCTAGTCACTAGTCCCACAGGAAAGAAAGACATGAAGTACAGAACCATCATAAATGAGTCCACTTTCAGGGGAATACTATGCTCTGCTTAGAACAGCATTTTTGATATTTTTTTCTGCTCTTGCACAGCACAGTACAGGTCTTATCCAGATCTGTATTTCAGCTGCTGGTGAGCTACATATCTCAAAATTCATCATTTTTAAAGGCATTATGGAAACGTGATTAATTTATCAAAAGCCACAATTTCTGTCACCCAGAGGGGCAAATCCTGAGTTATTCCTGTGAAAACCAGTTACTAATTTTAACATTCAGAGCTGCACAGCAAATGAATCACAAAAATCTGGAAATGATGGTGCACTGATACCATACCATATAAATCTGAGAAAGTAAACTAGAAAAACTGTGCTTTAGTCAAGAAGCATCACTACTAACTTTATTATAAAGATAGAAACTTATCACATGATATTTTCCATATGCTTTCCTTTTAAATATTAAATTGCGCTAAATTTAGACCTAGTCAAGCATTATCACTATCATAAAAAAACCCTTCTAGCTTGGAAAACGTTCCATGTATGACTGTGAAACCTCACTGCTTATTATCTTCTATAATAGAAGAGATTACAGCAAAATAGAATTTCTCCATTAGATAAAGAGACGGTAATACCCAGACAATGTGTGCAAATATGTAAATATGTAGATGGTGAGGGATTCACACTGCCAGCTCGCAGAGCCAGGTGAATGAGAGCCAGCTCTGATCTGCAAGTTGTATAATTGTGGTAAAATGGCAATGAGCCCAAGCTAACAAACCCTGTGGAGTCTGGCTCGTACCTCTGTGAGACGGAAGCATGGGCAAACAAGCTCATGCCAGCTTGGAATGTATTGCCTTGTGTCCTACCCACACGGGAGGCAAAAAGGGAGGTTGGAATTGAACTGAGTACAATAGAACAGTAATTTTCTAGCCTGTGTAATATCTGTTATGAAAACTTTCTAGATTTCAGATTTGAATTTATGAGAATTTATCGTTCTGCCAACCTAATATTGCTCCCTGCAGAAAACATATCAGAGTTCACTTAGGTGAGTCCTTTATCATTCCTGATAAAGCAAACTGTTCAGGGAGACATCCAATAATGCCTTAAAATTCAAACAGAAAAACTATCTCATCCCTAGGCACACTATTCAAATGGACACTTAGCTTCACCTGTTAATAACTGAAGAGCTGAAAAGATCTTAAAAGCATTTAAAAGAATTATTCAAAGATCCATAACTACTTATTAAATGTGCACTACAGTTCAAGCTGAATTACCTAAAAATTTGAGCGAGAGCATATTATATTTACTTAGAAAACATTTTATAATGGCACTTAGCATTTAACTAAACTTGTGTCTGTAGACAGTATTTATGGAGTAGTACTACAGAAGTGTCTGGCTTCAAGACATTATTTACCTTTATCTGTTCAAACTCTTCAGCTTTTGATACTATAGCAAGAATATCGCCTTCAGTTTTATGAGCATCAAACAATTCATTGAAAGTCTATTAAAAATAAAAAGAATTGATTTGTCACTGAAAATAAAAATACACATATATCAGGAAACAAAGAAACCTTAGCCAAGAGTTTAGAAGACATATAAGGCTGAAATGGAAGTTACTGGAAGACCACAGTGATGCAATTTAAGCAGGAAGAAATTCCATAATGACTTTTCAGCAGTTTGAGAAAAACAGTCCCTCCCAGTTCCTTGGCCACCCCAAAATCAAGAGACATGCAATGTGGCCACTTAAAAAAAAGTCTAGGACATATCTGACTGAATAAATATGTGAGACTAATTATACACAGTGACAGTATACAGTTAAAAATTGTTAATGCTGAGTCTTTCGCTTTTATCCAAGAAAAACACTTATTTGCTAAAAAAGAAAATGTTTTAAGATGAATGTGTACATCAAATTAAGTTTCCAATACTACAAAATTTTGTACATGTTTACAACACAATCTGATTACAATGCTAAAAGTTGTTCAAGGTTGTCAACATGATAGGACTTTTTCCCAGAAAAGGTTATCTGTTATCAGACACTACAGTACAATGTGCTATCATGTACTAATGGTTGCATACAACATGAATATCAAAGTGTTTCTCATAATTCTTCTACAAGAAGTCAAAAAGACTATAGAAATTTCAAATCTCACTTCACACTGAGACTAAATTTTCAGTATTGCTTATATTTAGTTTCTTTCTTTTTCCTATCTTCTCTCCCCCCATTTCATTAAATGGGATCTGAAAATACAGTGAACAAATCAGCTACATATTCTGTAATATCTTACAACTATTTTAGGCGTACGTTAAAAAAAGAAGGAAAAAACCCTCCAGAAATAGACATCATCTTTTACCTCTATAGTATTGTATTTAATATAGTAGTGGCTGGCAGTTCTGCCTAAATCTGTTGAAGAAAAAAAGCCAGTCCGTTCCTCAAAGCGAATCATACGGGCTTTGTCCAGTTTTCTGCCAACTTCAATAACCAATTGTTCTCTGTGCTTTTCTAGACCTGGATCCATCTAGACATGAAACACACACATTTATTTGCATAAAAGAAGTATTAAATATATAATTTTCTTGAGGCAATTCAGTCACACAAAGTCAAAAATTTGATAAAATGAAGGTACAGTTATTAAGTCATGATTTTCTTGAGATCTCACTAATAACAGTTACATTGACATTACTGACCAAAACCTGTATGTACAGGACAAAATAATCAGAATAAAATTTCTTTTACAACTATTTGGGACTATCATTACAACGGAGATCAACATTATTTATGAAACAGCAGCAGCATTATGAAACAAATTTACACTGAAATTTTGGAAAGATGTTTTAATGATAACATATTCTTCATTAAATTATCA
Source organism: Peucedramus taeniatus (assembly GCA_013400575.1). Taxonomy (NCBI): domain Eukaryota; kingdom Metazoa; phylum Chordata; class Aves; order Passeriformes; family Fringillidae; genus Peucedramus; species Peucedramus taeniatus. The sequence continues at coordinate 27,517 of WBNO01016833.1, forward strand.
TTACTGTATCACTTCAAAAAAACATGTAATGTTATGGCACCTTCTGTTTATGAAAATGACTAAAGATATACCTTCCTGTGTAGCTGACATGAGGATGGCTTTAATTGCATGGATAACAGATTAAGCTTCAAATTGCATGGCTTAAATGTTTCCTAGCAAAAAAAAACTTTAACATTCCCAAAAGCCTTTGGTATGTTAATTGGGATATTCTAATTAGTGAGTTACAGATGTACAGTAACATTCATGTTAAAAGCACACCAAGGAGCTTCCTGTGCCCAACACCACTTCTATTCATATTAAAGTTCAGGAGCTTGGACATTTTGTCCAACTAATAATGCACATTATCTCATTAGTACATAAAAGGCTGGGCAAAACTCCCATCTGAGTAGGACTGCTGTATAATTGTGTGTTTCAACATCAGACACCTGGGATACCCACACTGACAGGGATGAGTGAAAAGGGATTCATAGTTATGTTAACCTTTTGGTATACGTGCACCTGAAATATGGCTCTAATTAGACAAGCAATAATTAGTTGTAAAGACTAAAACATTGTTCAAGTCCACAGGCAGTATTCTTATTTCAGGGCTCATGTATAGTTCAGATTTCCTACGGAAAAAGTCATACCAGCCCTCTTGGTAAATCTGAAACACAGATATACGACCAAGACAGCAAAAAGGAGCAGGCTTTAAGAATTGCTCTGCCTTGGTTTGCTCTGGTTTTCCCTGGGCCAGGATTCAGGTTCCCCTTTGTGCAGAAGTCCATCATCTCATGGTCGGTGAAGCTGCAGACAAACGTAGTCATCTCCACAAAGCAGCTCTGAGACTAGTTCCTAATATTCCATGTTTGCCAGTTAAGCTGAAGCTGTTTCTCCTTAGTTATGGCTTGCCTTAGTTTCAAGTCAAAAGCTAAGATGCCAAAGGTCTAGACTTCTTTTCTCAATAGTAAGTCATGCATTGAGGTCAGATTTCAGAGCAGAGTTGGTCAAAAAAAATGATCTAGATGCCAGATGTTCAACATTTCTCAAATGTATTACAGGGGAAAAATTTTTAAAAATATCAAAATGACTCCCTACTCCTTTGGCAATCCAAAGTACCTGCCAATCTTTTGCCTAACATAAAAGCTGAAGGTGCAACAGCACACTAACGTTTTTTACAAAGTTTTAACTTTAAAGGAAAGGTCACCAACTTGAAAAAGCTGTGAAACAATATTTGAGTTTAGAGAATCCATGGTTAGCACCCTTCTTGTTGAACATGAATAATTAGAAATCCTCAGAATAAAGGATCCAGCCTAGAACAGCTTTAAGCCATTGTCTTTAAAATGAGCCTTGACTTGTCCACAGGAAGAAACCAAGCAGGTCTGGAATATGCATAGGGAAATTTAAGAATGCATGACAAAGTACATTACTATTCACAATAAAGTACACTATTATCCACACTGTTTTGTCTAACTTACTAAGAGAAATGTTGGACACAAGCTCCTCTAATTTTTATATCTAAATGTAAGTTTTACAGTGATAACAAGCTCTGCTTAACTGTGGGAACATCAAAGAATGGAACCAAAAAGAGGAGAAAATAGACAAAGGAGTTTATTTAATCCAGGCATCTTTTAATTGGAACCCCAGAAGTATGAGAAAATGCCTGTAATTCATACTACAGGCTTCACTAACACAATATTAGTATTTGCGCCACTTTTTCCTTCCACTCTTTGTTTTCTCTTGCTGCTCATCATTAATTTTGGCCATTTTCATGAATCAGTAAGAGGTATTATTGGCATTTCTGGCAAACAACTTGAAAAACCACAAATCAAAGCAGTGGACCTGCAGTAGCCTGCTCCTGGGTTTAGCCCAGAAAGATCCTGGAGACAACATGTGGGGTACCAAAGATGTGCACCCTATTATGTGGGTGCCCTGAAGTATCATTACTGATGTGGTGAGCTCCAGTGGAAAGGGAATGGGGAATGAGTTTGCATGATCTCAGTCTCATCAAACAGCTAGGAAGTGTGATCCATGAGGGATATAGCGATTCTGAGTGGATACACTGACTGTGTGAATACAGAGACAGAAATTGGCATACTGCAACATTACTAAAATACGCTAAGACACTACTTATGAAAATTGGATACCTATACCCAGAACAGTCTAACTGATCAAAGTTTTGCTTATACCTGCATCTGGCTCTAGAGCATCCACATTCTATCACACATAAGCTTTGACGTTTAAAACTGGTTTATCTAGAAAACAAGGGGATTTGCACTGGTTTTGCTGCTACATGAATGGGTAACACTTCACATTGATATAATTTGTTACTGCCTTAACTCAAAAGTATGAATTTCTAGTATTAGCACATCAAATCCAAAGGAGTAGAAAGAAGGTTAGTGGAAGAATATAGCAAGTGCTGGCAATCCTCACTTTCTCAGCAGCTAAACAGAAACACTAAAGCAGGGGGAAGGGGAGAAACTCCTGTTCATTATTTTAAAAATTTATAAAAGATATTTCTGTGTTTTATTGCTTTTTTTTTACTACTTATTATAACCATGGTCACATTTCTTTTAATCTATAATTTGATAGTGAAACAAAAACCAGAATTTGTATTAGTGGGGCAACAACATTCTTCTCACTAGCAAATCAATTTTTGCTTCTCATTTATCTATTACTTTGTGGTCTGTGTTATATACTGTTATATTAACATATGGTAATGCACTACATGGCTTTTTATAGAAAAGAAATTTGAGATGACCAGAGGTCTAAAGGTGTCTGCAGAAGCTTCCTTAAGCGCACCTATTTCCACTACAGTTTCCACTATCAGAGACAAAAAAATATCAAACAACTGTCTGCTGACATGTACATCTACACATCATCATGACCTAACAAACGGCTGCTCACAATGTCAAAATAAATAACTGAGTCACAAAATGGGTTCTTGAAACTTGAAATAAACTGCAGACACCATACAGTTGTGAGTTTGCTCTGCATTAGGCTCAATTAACCATGTCTAACTATGTTAACATTAAATGCTTATAAACAGCTGTACAAAGAAAAAGGTAATAATATTTAGATATTTATATTTAAATTAATATTTAGAATATTATTTT
>WBNO01016838.1:0-13797 GCA_013400575.1 Peucedramus taeniatus
CTTTGCTCTTAACCATACAATTCACCCTTATTCATATGGCACATGAGTTCATTGAGAAAAGATTTGGAAAATGTCATTAAACTGAGTTGATAAGGCTTAGGAGGACTTGACATATAAAGCAACGTTAAAATTACATTTTTGGCACTACTGTAAGCTGCTTTTCAGGAATTTGCCACTGACCCAAGGTTCAGGTATTTCAGCAATTTTTCTACATACTTCCAAGAAGTTGCATGAGGCCATTTAGCTTTGGTCCTGCCAATTGTTACCAATCTCTCTTATCAGGCATTAAAATGGTGTTGAGAGGAAGAGAAGCTGGCAGTGTGGGAGACAGAAATGACACTAGCTGTGATAAAAAGCAGGTTCTTAGAATTCTTATAGTATTTCTCTATAGTTGAAAATCTGAGTTTCAGAACACACAGGTTTTTTCCTGCCTGCTGATGATCAAGCGAGTTTTGTATCTTGGTAAGATAAAGGGGATATTGAAGTGCCATGGTTGGCTATGTTTAGGTTATTGCCCATTTACTTTGGATGTCTGCAGTTAAATAAATAAGAAAAAAAGATATCTCTCTTTTGTAGAGGTGAATCTGGTTGTGCTTAAAATATATATTAATGAAACTACCTTCCTCAAAACCAACTGGTAAACAGAAATAAACAGCCTCAAGAACTCAACAGCTGCTGATGGTGCCAAAGGGAAAAGAAATTATATTCACTTTAGCTGAGCACAGGATTATGCTCTGAATAAATTACCTTTCAAACGATCATTTTTTTCTGACATGACTGTCAGGAGAAACAGAGAAAAACTTTTAAAGAAAAAATTAACTTGCACTTACCCTTTGACAACAGTGTGCATTACAGTGATTGAACTTCATTAAGAGAATTGTTTGCCAGCCCTATTTATCTTTCTTTTGATAGCTCTGGCATAAGTATTTAATTTAATTTATGTTCCAAATTAAAAAAATGTCTCTATAAAGACAGAGCAGTACATGCCCACTATGAAAAAAAAAATTCTTATATATTGCTGTGCCATTCACAGTGAAACATCTCTATATGAAAGCTGACTGCTCCCTTGTAGCCTGAAGTTTTAACTGTTTTGTAGGTGGGCTGAAGGACAAAGCTTGGAGAGTTGGAAAAATGCACCGAGAAGCGAAAGAGATGCCAATCATTGAAAGCTTTTCTTCAGGCAAGGATGCTTTTCTTGTTTTTAACATATTTCTCTACATTTGCTACATTATCTCAAAAGCAGGCATAAAAAAGATCTTTTTCTGTCTAAACTTGGGGGTAAATGTATCTCTAATACAAGACCAGGGATGGTAGTGAATGTCACGAATAGGTCACTTAGTACCCCTTTTTTTAGGGTTTTTCTTGTATGTAATCACATTGGATTCATGCAATTTTGTCCTAAATAGCACTGAAACCTCCAACAACATCTTCTGTTTATGAATTTTTTTAAGTTTATAGTATGAAAATTCTGCAGTTCAAATTCTGTATAATCGTGAGTTCTGTATGTGTACAGGACTTTATCCATACAGTTTTTCTGTCAATTTTCTTTTAACATTTTAAGTGAAATCATACTTTTCATTCACTGTTTCTTGTGACATATACGGACATGAACTTGAGGCATCAGAAGAATGAAAATTCAATAGCCCTGATAATGAGGAAATTGCAGACATGGTTTTACTTCAGAAACCTGGAGATGTCCTTTCAGGACCTGAAGAGAGCCTACAAAAAAGGTGGAGGGAGACTGTTTACAAGGACATGAAATGGCAGGACAAGAGGAAACAGCTTCAAAGTAAAATATTATATATTAGGAAAAAAATTGCTTACTGTGAAGGTGGTGAGGCACAGGAACAGGTTGCCCAGAGAAGTTGTGGATGATCCATCCCTGGAAGGCCAGTTTGGATGCAGCTCTGAGAAACCTAGTCAAGTGGAAGGTGGCCCTGTCCATGGCAGGGGAGTTGGAAAGAGATGATCTTTAAGGTCCCTTCCAACACTGGCCATTCTATTATTCTGTGATCTTTCCTAGGTTGCACTGAATTTGATACCTCAAGGGTTTGTGAGTGAATGTGCACTTCTGAANAGCTACATTGTATTATAATCTGGATGTTCTTATTTAGTAAGACACCTCAATTCTAGAAACAAATGCTACGTCATCTGAGCTGAGCTGTCTGAACATTTTCCTCTGACCTTACTGTACTGCTAAAGAGATGAGAACAGAAAAAATAAATGTTTTCAGAAGTGAGAATCCATGCAATGCACAATTCCAGTTGGTTTCTTAACTGTCCTCAAGTACCCAAGAGATATTCTCACAACTTGCTATTTTTAGTAATTAAAGAAATCAATAGCATATTTTCACAAATAGCACCTATTTATAGGTTTTGTTTCTATTCTCCTTCTTTCATATGCTGCTTAAGGTTTTTACTTTTACAAAAGCATTTTCCTATTTGTATAGAAAAAGACATCACAGAGGAATCTTTTGTGCCCAGAAGAGTTAATTAACTGACAGTTTCCCATCAATATACAGTAATCTTCACAGGATAATTTTAATGGGTGTAATGCATGCAGGGTAATTCAAAAAAATTTTTGTCTGCTTCAGACAATGAATTCCCTCATCTGGATTAGTACTAGTGTTTATTTTCAGTTTAGATTGAGTTTAACTGAGAAGTTTTATGGTCTAAAAATTCCTATTTTTTAAATTAAAAAAAAAAAAAAATCTTGTGCATATTTGACATTTACAGTCAACCACCTCAACAGGTGGTTTGGGATACTAGCTCTTTCATACAGGAAACTCATGATGAAGTTGAAACTGTAGTAGTTCATCACAGTAAAAGGACTTCCTTTTTCTTCCTTTTTCTTCCTTTTTCTTCTGCTTCAGACTCATTATTGCAGAGTTGGTATACCCCTCAAATTTTGAATTAAATTAGATTGGAACCATTAAAAAAACTGAGAATGCATTCCAAGTGGTATGTGCCTATGCTTTTATGTCTATGAGAGAGTGAGAGGAATCAATGCAATGAAATAAGAGTGTAAAAATACTTATTAAAATTCTTAGTTTCCTTTGACAACCAATACACATTAAAACAGTAAGAAGGGAAAGATTCCCCCAAATATTCTTTTCTGGGTAATACACTGAAGACCTGAAGCATGAATATGTTTCTACCCTTGTGTGGTGGTATGCTATAGGCATATCCAGATGTAGGAAATGTGGTATATTTTCAATACTAATGGCACACATCTGGAGATGATATGCAATAGCTTATAAATCTGAATTAATTCTGAAAGTGTTGAGCAGTTTTGTTTACAACTCTATTATTTTTAGAATAACCTCTGGCTGATGATACCTTGCTGAAATCCCACTTAGAAGTTTTCAAGTGTTTAATAATATGGATGATTACATTCTCTCCACTTATACTAATTTAAGATAAATATTAATCATGTAATCTCATTCATCTAAGATCTTAACCACACAGTAAAACTAATTTTTTCTAGGGACATGACTGACTTGATTTTCTTTGTAGGACCAGTTTGTTTCATGACCTTTTTTGTATGAGTCAGTTGTCAGTAGGCCATGGTTGCTTTGGTGTTACCTCAAGAAGCTTCCCTCCCCACTAAAATAAGATATTCTTAGTATATTCCTGATCTTATTTAAAAGTGTGGTAAAATCATACTATCTCCACACTAGAGCTGCAAGGCAGTTACAGCACTTTTAAAGTGTGTCTTTTGCTGTTGGTTTTTGTGCACCTCTTACGTCTCGAAGTTAAATCTGTTCCAGAGGGGAATGTGCATTGTTGTTTTAGTGCTATCATTGTGTCTGATTTGTGGTGCTAATAACTTGTCTTCTACAGCTATGACAGTGCCCAGACTCTGGCAGGGTTTTCTATTCCTACACTTAGTGCTTACTGTATAGGAATAAAAACCTGTTAAGCAATTTCATTACTCTTTTATTTTGTATAAACAATGTTATGTTGAATTAACACTTTGAAGTGTGTGGGAGGTATTCAAATACATACACACATCTGCTGCAAGGATTAATTGTATGGCTTTGTTTAAGTTAAATAATTTTTTCAATCCTTCTATATTTACGGTTTTCTTATGTCTTACAAATTTATTTCATGTGTGTTCACTTCTGCTTTCTATATCTGTCACATCTTGGACGTCTAAAAATATGCCTAGAAAAATTTATTGAATGAGGAGTTGAATTTCTTTCCCTTTTTTTCCTCTTGTGTCTCTATAGATTAGCAGTTTATTTTGATGAGGTTTTGTGTTTGGCCTCATTTCTTCTTTTCTGTAAGAAGTTGCACTGAGTACAGTTTTTTTCCATTTTCTACTTCCTTCCTCTAACCAAATAACATTTAACCTGCAGATCAACATCAAAACTAACAGAGCAGGAGATGTCTCAAAAATAATGGAGTTTTTATGTATTCTGTGAAAAGATGGCTCAGGAATTTCTGAAAAGCCCTGTAAATAATAGCAGCTAGGTGTGGAAAGCTGAGAACAGCTGCAGTAGGGACCCAAGTCTTGTTGAACCCTGGAGGATGTGTCCTTTTGAATGCCTCAAGTTAAGATTAAAAAAAAAAAAAAAAAAAAAAAGAGCAGACTTCTGTTGCCTTAACCATCTTTTTACAAAATGTGCGATGCATTTGTGGAAAAGGATGTGATTTATCATGGTTGCAATAGAGGGCTGTGGTTAACGTTCAAGATGCCGAGCTTTGCCTTGTACCTAGTTCAGGATTGTCCTCCAGTTGGATAAATATAAACTGGAGTGTCACCATTTGCTTTCATGCTGTGGTCTTTTCTCAGGTCTCACAGTGTTGTGTCACTGAGGGCCTAGGCCTAATACTTTGTTTTGCATTTTATGAAAAGTCCTGCTGGGGAAAAAAGGGCAATAAAAATATTTTTGCAGCAGTTCATCTTTCTGAGAAGTGTTTTAGGTTATTTGGAATTTTCCTTCAAGGTGAGCAGCCATTTGAGTTACTGTAGAATGATTAGGGGTTCAGGAATATTGCATTAATAGAATTCAAATAGGAAGTGATGACAAGGCATGGTTTCCCCCCAGTGCATTGATATCTCTGCTGATTGAGCCTGATTGAGGGTTGTACTCCGAGTCTTAGAGTCTTAGAAGGTCATATAATATGTATGAATTGTAAGGGGCCCAGCAGGATCATCCAAGTTCAACTCCTGGCCCTGCACAGGACACCCCAAGAGTCTCACCATGTGCCTGAGAGCATTGTACAAACCTTTCTTGCTCTCTGTCAGGCTGGTGCTGTGACCACTGCCCTGGGGAGCCTCTTCCAGTGTCCAATCACACACAGGGGCAAGAGCTTCTTCCATATATCCAACCTAAACCCCTCTCAACTCAGCTTGATGCTGTTTCTTCAAGTCCTGTCATTGGTCAGCAGAGAGAAGAGATCAGTGCCTGCCTCTCCTCTTCCCTCACAAGGGAGCTGTCACTGCAGTGAGGGCTCCCTCAGTCTCCTCCAGGCTGAGCTGACCAAGTGACCTCAGCCACTCCCCACAAGTCGGAGGAGTGGTCTGGTTCATTCAGTTACAGTGTCATTAATTGTTATGATTTATGGGTCATGGGGAGACAGTATTTGTTAAGAGAGCACATATACTGTGTAAGGATTAGAAAGTCCTTACAAAGTAATTCAGAGACTATATATCAATGCTTGAGAGACTTACAAGTCACTTTCTTCTGAACTCAGCATTACTAGTGATTGAATAGTGGTTATTACATGATTTAGGGATGTGAAAGATAAATCTATTCAAATTATGTGAATTGCCTAATGATTCTATATGTTTGAAGAAATATCCTCTGCTTGTAGTAACAATGCCAAATTATATCACTTTAAAAACTGGTCTAGGAAAAAAATATTTTACTTCATCCTCTAAAATCTCCAAGCTGGTACAAGTGCATATTTTTTAATTTACCAGAAAATATCTCTAACTTCCTTTTGTGAGACAGTTGACCCAGCATGGATCTTTATTAAACAGGATTGCACAAAATAATTTCCAAAGTACCTCTTACTCTAATGGGATTACTTAGCAGGGTAGGGGTGTTTGGATTGTAATCGAGACCATCAGATGTTGGTAAAGTTAACACTTGGGTGAAGTGGCATGAGGCCAGAGAGCTGCTTAAATCCCACTTAAGTCATTGATCTAAGAAACTGAAGATACTTTAAAGGTTCAGAATCCTTCTGCTTCCTTCTTGCCTGGAGACAAGTTTCACTTTATGCAAAAAATGGAAGAATTTTCCTGCAGTTATGAAACTTAACTAAATACACTCAATAGTAATGAAAAACCAATAAGACCTGTACAAAAATTTTTCAAGCAGAAGCAAACACGATGCCAGTTACTTGTTTCATCAATGATTATTTCCTACAGAATTATTGTTTATCTTCAAAAAAACAATTATTATGCAGTTGATCCTTGTCTTTTTCATTAAATTTATACTCTAACCTAAATGTTGTCATTCAGTATCTTAATCTCATAGAAAACAGTGTTTCTCTGCTAAAAGTGATAACTGTATTATACAACTAACTTTTTTTTTTTCTTTTTTTCTTTTTTTTTTTTTCTGAAGTGTAGAACAAAATTAGGTAACTTATTCCTTTTTCCCCTTCTTGCTGCTTCCTCTAGTGTTGGCAACCACTGCTTTGGATTGTATCTTCACATTTCTCATAAAGCCCTCCTGTGTGATATCCCATCCTTAGCAACTATTTGGGGACATCCTTCCCAGTGAATTTAAAGTCTGCTCAGTTTAAACAAACTGCAGGATGGAAATTTGCAGGAAGCTGTTTCAGGAAAAAATAACTTGGTGATCTTGACTTTACAGAACCTAATCCGTAAGGAAACTAGTTATGTATGTTAGTTTTTCTCAGGGATTTGCTTTGCACAGTACTTGAATCTTTATATTAAGTGTGCTTGCTCTAGAACAGGCAATATGTATGACTAAAATATGACTGGGAACGATGGGAATTTTTGTTACTGACGCATGTGCTATGTTGAGATAGACATTAGGAATTAGGACTTGGCTCCCTCTTGTCCACGCAGGGAGGATATTGCAGTACAAGACAGTGCTTTGAAATTTAGGTTTCATAGGCTTGTTCAGAGTCATTGTATAACAACAAGATACTTTTCAGCAATTTTCACTCTGTCTTAGAGTTTTTTGTTGTATCCAATGCATTGCATGTTACCTTCATGACTCATGAATATTTCACGTTGAGAGATAAAGAGTCTGCAGGAAAAAAAAAATCTTTTTTTTCCCATAAACAGGGTTTCCTCTCACAAGTCCTCTGTTTCTTTGTGTGAAAAAAACACCTGTCAGCTGCTAGAAAGCTTTTGCAATCTGTTTAAATGTATTTATATTTGCAAACTGTGCTCCTTAGCATGGCAGGAATTGTCAGGGAAAGAAATTGTACTACTCAAGTGGAATGGGGGAAGAACTGAAAGGATGCAGACATACAGTGTTGGTGGAAACATCCTGGAGCTTATAGCAAAGGAGCACTGAAGTGGGTGAGCAGGCTGAGCCTCAGTTAGTTCCCCAGTGTTTCACAGCACTTCTCTATCTTCTCTGTCTTTTTTAGATAACTACTGCCCTGTAGCAATGAGCACAGCACTGCTGAAAAAAAAATGAGTAGAAATGCCAGCAAAACCTGGAGAAGAGATTATAAATACAATCTCAGAGAATACCTAAGCAAACTTGACATCCATAAGTCCCTGGGTCTGGACAGGATGTATCCGTGAGTGCTGAGAGATCTGGCAGACACGATCATGAAGCCATTTATGATCATCTCTTAAAGGTCGTGGTGACCAGGAGAGATGCCTCAGGAGAGAAAGAAAATGTCACCATGTCTTCAAAAAGGGCAAGAAGGAGGACCCAGGGAACTTCAGCTCAGAGGGTACACCTCATTCTGGAGGCCATCTCTACCCACATGGAAAAAAGAAGGTGATCAGCATGAATTCACTAAATGAGTAAAGGCCTGAGCAACCTGATCTGACTCCATGGCTGAGCCTGCTCTGGGCAGGGGGTGTGGGTGAAGATCTCCTGAGGCTGACATTGACCTGAAGTGTCCTGCCATGCCAAACGGGTTGGCAGGTCACTACTTCATGATTTTAAAACAGTCAATGATTTTGTTTTGATTATAACTGCTGCAGAATTTGCTTAATTCTGTATGTTTAAGTAAGGCAAATGAAAAGCCAGTGAAAGTTATGGAATAATATAAGAAAAGTAAGGGGGAGGGGAAAGAGTGTGGTGATAAAAGATTTGTATTTCCATTTAATAGGGCAATTGTTGCTTATCTTTTTAGATCCCTTTCCCCAAGAATTTGTGGAGTGAGATAAGAGAATATTATTTTTAAAAATGATGTTAACTGGATATAGGAATTACTTATAAAGAGGAAGGAAAGAGGAAGGATTCTGACACAAGAAAAATTCCAGTAACAATTCTCCACAGGAAGAAAATAATTTGTTTGGGTGCATAATTAATAGATTTGTTAGAAAAGAATTTAGATTGTGAAATATTGTGAATAGACCTCTTTCCAGATGGATTAAGAATAATGGGTTCTCCAGCAGAGTATGAAACCTTATTGCTCAGTGGAGAGAATTAGTTGCATCTAGATGTGTATGAAATTTTCTTTCTTTGTTCATTCTCTTGCTCCTATGGCTTCAGGGGAGAGGATGGGGAGAATGGAGACAAAAGAAAAAAATACTCCTAATTTCACCACAAAACAGTGTCCTTTATCTAAAAGGCATCCAAGCAGTCAAAGTTAAATCAGATGGGCAATGTGAGGCTACATACTTCACAGGAATATAAATGGAGGGAAGCTGATATTATGTACAAGACAATTAAATTACATACCAGTGCAGTTCAGAGAGAGTAGCATACCCAAATCAAGATACTTAAAAATCAATTAATACTTTTCTGTTACATCTTCAGCACTGGGCCAAGGGAAGAGAAATAATTTGTGATGCCAAAGAAATATGCGTGAACAGCTTATTCTCAGTTTAGTATTAAGTGTTTCTTCACTGAAAACATGGAAAGGCATTTGGAAAACTTTTATGATTCAAATCAAGAGAGAAATAACTAAAATGTGCTAATGACCACTACTCATCATCACTAGTTCTGAAAATGCACCCTTTTAAAACCAAACAAGAATCAGGATGCCAATTATGCAGCTCTTTAATCTTGTATTTCAGTTTTGAGAGAACAGAGGTAACATGACAATGTTATTTGATGTACCTCTGACCAAAGAAAATAAGCAAATTAAAACTATTGGTGGCAGGCAAAACAGGGTGATTTTGAAAATGTCTTACCATAAAGGAAAAACAGCTGCATTTGTGCCAATAGTTCTGGAATTTTTATCAACATGTGACCCTTCCAGTTTCCTAGAGAAGGCAAACCCACACAAGTAAGAAAAAAGGACTATATATGTGAGGTTGCTGATTGTTTCCAGATTCCTGAGAAGGCTATAGCAGAGCTGCATAATTTTGCCTTATGCAAAAGTACTCAGATTATTTTCAATATTTCTTTTTTTTTTTTTTTTGCATGTACATTATTTCCTTCTTCATGTTCTCCTTTGTCATTTCCCTCCCATTTTTTTGTTTAGAAAAATCTTGAACTGAGTGGAATTCTATGAAGTTGGGTAGTTCTTTGGGTCGTGTAGCCTATTTACACATTTAGATGACTCCCAGATTTCATTTCTGGATCTTTCTAGACATCCCTATGTATTATGTCTAAAATGTAAAGGAAATATCACAGAACATTCAGAGTTCATCAGAGGATTCATTTAGGTTGCATTTCTCACTGACCAAGGTTGCAAGTTCGAAGATCCAATTTAGTCAGGGAGATTAACTTTAAGGACAGCTTCATTAATGGACTTATGTTAGGGAAATTAAAATTATTCTTTCAATTCTGACTGCCTCATTTGCTTGATAAGAGCAATGAGATTGATCTGTGCAAAACTGTCCATTTTAATCCTCCCAAAACTTCAGGCTGTCTTCTTAAATCCACGGTAGTACAATACTAATATATCGAGTTGAAAAATAGAATGAAAAAGAGAAGCATTAGTCATTACAGGAGTTTTAAAAAATTTTCTGGTTTGCTTGTGAAAATGTTTTTATCCCAAACAGTTTCCTGATTGACTAGTATGATTCAAGTGCATCTTTACTGCTGATGTCTTGAGTGGAGCATTCCAGCTCTGGAACCCCAAGGCCACACAGAAAAAGAGTTTCCAAAATTTACATTTTCTGTCTCACTCTTCCTGGAACATATCTCAATTTCCAGAATGTGCAATTTATCTTTTTCTTCAATTCTGGTTCTGGCACTACAATGGGATCAAAGAGCTTATCTTCTTTCCCATGGCCATCAGTGATGAAATTAGGACGAAATCTGATGCTGAAACCATATTACTCAGTCCCTATAGCTCCTAAGTCCAGAGATTTTTAAGTGAATTATAATTCTCCTTCATTCTTTCTACTGGGTAAAATGTGACAATCTAAGTGGGTTTCAGAATTCCAGTGTTAACTGGAAGATATTCTGTCAAAATGTGTTCAAACAATTTTCGAGGTACATGTGACAGATTTTAATAGGTTCATTTAATAAGTCCAAGTGAATAAGTTAAGGTGTGGCCCAATTAAGATCAACTTCTAATGACACAGCTAATGCCTTGCCATATTTTCAGGATGACTTCATGTCCTCTTGGTGAATCCTTTAAAATGACTACTATGTGATGGTGAGCACCTGCAATTTTAACAGAAGAGTGGGTGCCTAACTTCCAAAACTCATTCTAGGATAAGTCAGTAAAAATAAGAATTCACTAGGACTCATATATCAAGGCTGGAAGATAATTTTCGATGTGATTTGACATGGCTTGCTCAGAAAACTGTTGTCTGACTACAGGAAAAAAAACATTCATTGAGTTATTGGAGAATAAGAAAACATGCATGTATGTTTCTCAGTAAAATCTGAATTTCATGCCAAGATTTACACTGTCTTTTTAAAAATTTTATTTTCCATTAACAAATAAGAAATCAGATTCCTTTTAACTCAGAGTTTTGAGAATTAGCTTTAATCATATTTTGCCTACTGAATAGCTCACCATTTCCCTGTCTTGCTGCCACACTGTCTTCCTTGTCAAAGCAACAGGATCAAAGTTCACTTTTACAAAAGGATTTTTTTGTAAGGCATCACACTGAAAATAAACTGATCCACACAACTAATGTAAAGCAAGACTGAGCTTAAAGCTTCCAATTTTTTTGTCTAATAGTTATTCCTTACTTGCAATTAAGTTGGGTGTCAGAAATGAAACATTACTTTGAGGATGAGATGGATTACTGACAGTGAGCTTGCTGTTCTTACCCTGTTGCTATACACTGATATTTAAGCTGCTTTTATTTTTTTACTTCCTTTACTTCCTTTCAATGTAATAGATTATCCCTCCACCTAGCTCTTCAGCTGTGTCTGGTTTGGTGACTGCCATAAAGAGTCAACAGGATTTGATCCCATGAAAAATTCAGGGGAAAATGTTCTTAATATTTATTAATTTTCCAGCCATTCTTTATCAGTGAATACATCTCTAAAGAAACATCATCTCTAAAGAAATAATTTGGTGGGGGTGCGGAGGGGTGGGGTTGTCTGTTCTTTTCTGTACCTGACTGATACTGTTGAATTTCTATTAAAGTAAAATGAACTCAGCTCATTTACATCGTCGGAAGACCTGAACTGAACACCAATAGCTTGTTATTTTTTAGCATAGCTCTTAAATGCAAAACTGTGTGAACTGAAAGATGGGTAATCAATTTCTTTTATGATGGATTGATGCAACAGAGCAGCAAAGCAAGAAGCCATAGCTACCCTTCTGTGAGAGATTGGGGGAGTATTATACATTTTGTACAGAATATTTGTAATATTAAAGTCATTTTGCTATCTTGTAAGAAAGTAGAATATTTCCTGTCCTGCATTTACTGAACAATGTGTATTTGTACTATTTGACTGCAAAGTACTGTAAAACAAGTACTTGCTTTACAACAGTGTAAAACCAGAGTTTGGGTTACAGCTGTCTCCATACTCTGTCCCTGGAATTAATATGCTTTCCCTCTTCTCAGGATCTTGCTCTGCTGTCTGGGTTGGACTTCTCCTCTCATTGTGCACTTTTCCTGACTTAACTTAACATTATAAATGTACACATTCATGTGTAAATTACTACATCAGAGCATGACTACTTTCTGTGTCTGGTATTATGTTGCAGATATCAGTGAAGTTTGTAGTAGATCTTGCCAGGGGAAACAAGAGGACAATCAGGATCACTAGTGATCATATTTTCCTTGCTGAAGAGAATATAATTTTTAAAAGGGCCACAGTATGTATTATGAATGCCTGGCTTTTGGATAAGTAAGCTTTCATTGAGATGAAGGGTAAAAAGAAATACAAAGAAACGTGGTGGTGAATATTGATGTATCCTTTGCCCATTTGATGACACAGGCTGTGTCATCAAATTTGCGTGTATACATGCATACAAATGGAATGAAGTATCTGCTAAACTAGTAAAGCTGTCTTAGCTTATCTGATACTTCTACTGATAATTACATTTTTACTTTTTTTTTTTCTCTTGGGAAATAAAAGCTTGGCTTTGGTACTAGACAGCAGCTTCTCAGCAGGATGGGTTGGAGTTCTGCCTTCCATCATTATATCATGGCTAGTGGACCATAGTTATTGATCTTTTTAGGAGTGTTTGGTATCTATTTATCTGATGGGATAAATAGATATTTGATTATTTGAGGGATGTATTACTTGGATTTGAAATGCAGACATTTCTCCTCTGAAAATGCAAAAGCATTCTCATAAATCTCAGATTGAAAAAAAAAATGTTGATACACTGATATATTTACCTAGTACATCAGTAATCTTTTCCAGTAACATGACTATCCTATAAACCTGAATTTTTCGTTATTGAACTTTTTTCTCTCTGTCTTTTTCTTATCCTAGGACAGTTCAGGTTGTCAGGGACCAAAGGATATCTCCAATTCAACACTCATCTTAAACAGCAGGTTCTGCTGAAAATCAGGCCAGGTTACCCAGGACTTTATTGCATATGGGCTTGAAACTGCTCAAGGATGCAGATGAGGGTTTCCTGATAAACCTTCTTGTTGGATGAGTATGGGAAAGCTCATTCTTGCCCTTCAAGGACTTTGACTTTAAAGCCCTGCCACCTTCTTTGAGCTCTGTGCTTTACAAAACTCTTTCTCTGGGATCCAATTCACCAGCTTCCTGAGAAAGACCAACTTTTTTCTGAACACTCTGGTCTTTGCTACTTGCTTTTACTTCGTCTTTCCTTATACAGAAATTCAATTCTACTTCTATTCATTCAGGACTTTGGTAATGAACTTCTGCCCCAAGTCAATATTGTGTTTTTGTGTTAAACAAACACACACATGCATATGCAAGGTTCTGCTTTCCTGCCCAGCATGAAGCTCTAAGCCTCCCCAAGTAACTGCCAAGACCAGACAGGTCAACCAGAGCCCAAAGGACCCTTAAGCAACACCCTCTAAAATTTTTCTTCTTTTTATTTTAAATTAATAAGAGCTCCACTTTTAATCTTGAGCAGTCTCATTCTCAGGATTTGGGAGAGGAGAGATGCGTTTATGAGCAGAATCCTCTTCCCAGTGTTTGGAAATGGTTTGCCTTGTGTCTGGAATGTATGTTTTTATTTTTTTCTTCTGTCCTTCAATTCTCAGTAATTCTCTCACTGTAATAAGTGCCCAGTTTGAATATTCTGTTAGTGGGGAAAACAAATTTGCATTAAA
>WBNO01016845.1:0-26523 GCA_013400575.1 Peucedramus taeniatus
CCCCCCCCCCCCCCCCAAACCCACCAAAAACCCAAGAGAAATGCAAATTTGTACAAATTGGTTCATGAGTTAGTCATTAAGTTTTTCAGGCACATTAAGGTTTCAATACTTTGCCCAGTCAATACACAGAACTTAATAAGAAATTTTTGCATAGTTAAGAGATTTTTGATTAGTTATTGATGTATATTGGTGGGAGTATAAAAGGAATCTAGAATGCATCGAAACAGGCTTACTCTGTCTCACTATTATAAAGTTTAGTCCATTAGAAAATTTATGAATGTAATTTGACTAAAGCTTATTCAAGTACAAATGTTCCCATATGTAAAGAGATAATGACAACTATAAGTCAGTATTCAGAAAAAAAAATCTTTTTGAGACAAATACAGTTAATAGTAAATAAAAATAGGTTCTTATTGACTATTAGAAATGATTCATGTTCCTATATATTTCTTAGTTTCTTTTTTAACAGTTTCTTTATTTTTTTTAAATATCCCAAGTTTGTTGGAAAGGGAGTCAAGAGAATTGATGATGCATATATCTGCAGGGAACCATAATAACAGTCTATTCTGGGGTACTGAGAGAAGTAGATATAAGTACCTTAGGCAAAAATGTATCAAGTAGTTACAAATTTGATGCTGCTAGGTTGCAAATTTAGGATGTTTTTAGTAAAAAATCATATAAACTAATTTTCCCTTAAAGAAAAAATGAATCTAGATACCACTGACATTTTGGGCAGAGTGGGATATAAACAGAGGTGAGAAGTAAATTACCAAGTCTAACCCACATGTCAAATGTAACATTTTTTACCTTTTGACCAAAAAGTAGAAAGTGTTTCTTCTTAAGCATTTCTTAATCCTCAATGCTCCATCCAAAATAGTTTGTCAGTATCTCCCACTATCTCCCACAGTCTACCTTGGGTCATGGGTATGCATAGTCACTGATATCACAGGGTTTGGTAAGTTCCCAGTCTCTTTCCAATGTTGTCAAAAGGCACATCTGCACATCTGCATATAAAAAAGAAATGTTTTTTAATGTAAATTAATTTTCTTCTTTTATTGCTCACTCACAATATATATTTTAATTTTTTATTTTATGCCTCTTGAAATAACATAGAATATAAACAAGAAACTTGAAAGACTAAGTAGAAAACCAGGAGGATGAAACGCATGTGAGACACTTTTGTGTGAACAGATGGATTAGTGCATAGTGACATAGATGGCAGCTGAGGTAAGGCTGTGGTGTGAGGTTTTGTATCCTCACCCCAGATGTTTCCCAACTGACTGCAAAATATATCACTTCTATTCACTAGCTGTCTAAACAGAGTTAGACAAGTGGTTCTAAAAACAACTTTCTGAGCTTTTTGATAGTTTACACAGGGGCAAGACTGCTCCATTCTGCATTTTATGAGTGGTGAATTAAACATAGTACCTGAAGATATTATATCAAGAAGCATGTGTATCCTATCTGCCCACTCCCTCACACCAGAGAAAGAAAATGTAAAGAAAGGGCTTCTATTCAAAGATACAGAAAATAAAAAATGCTTACTCACACCTTTAAAATTTCTACCTGTAATAAGATAGAAAGAAAAGTCTATGAAAGTGCTATACATATTTTATATTAATTAGGCTAGAACAAAATATATCTTGAAAGAGACAAAAGGTTCACAGGTGTGAGATGATTTTCTCCTTTTCTCCTTGCAATTTCTAATTTTCTAACTCTTTTTTATCGGCTGGCTTTTATCTCTGTATGTCATAAAAACTTCTAATTCATATTTTCAGCATATAGAAAGTCTTGAAAAAGGCAAAATATTTTAGCTAGTATTTCTGAACTTGTGGCACTGATGATTCTTCCTTCAGATCAGAGATTCACATAAACAAGTCTTGTATCTTTTTCCCAGAATAATATGTACTGTGTTCTTAAAATATAAGGCCTAGGAAATATATATTTACTGATCTCATAGCAGTAGCATTCAGTTCATAGGTTAAAATGAATGGAAGTATGTGACAGAGAAAGCAGTAGGAAAAATAAAAGAGAAACTACATTTTATGAATTATCACTATTATAAAATACCAAATTTTTTCCTTGTTTCTGCCTTCCTAGACTTTGGAATTTGGTAATCATAAATAACCTTTGAATCATTGTTTGAAAATGGAGAGTTAATCCTACACTATTTGGGTATTAAATAGGTCTCCAACATTGTTAGTATGTGTTAACCTTACATGTGCAATAAATAGTGCAAGGCTAGAGCCTAAATATATTGCAGAAAGTCTGTATTTCCCAAAAATTTAGGTATACAAAAGAAGGCACAAAAGTAAAAATCTGCAAAATGGCAAGTTAGTTTCCTAGGGTCTATAAACCTTTCCAGAACATGCAGAGAAGTTCTGAGCGAAATCTCATAAACATGGGTATAATGACAGAAAAGAAATTTCTGAATTTTTCTGAATTTCTGAAATGGAAGTGGAAAATTGGAGTGCACTCTGTTTATTTTTTTTTTTTACTATGCTATTATGCAGTGGTTTATATAGAAAAAAATAAAATAATATGCTTCAAGTCAAGCCTAAATAATCCACTCCATTCTGCAAAGCCAGATTGATTGTTGATGAACACTTTAGGTGGGTAAGTCATCACAGCCAGGCTTCAAGAGTCAGGGCAGGGGAATGTAGGTTTCTTTTCTTTTTAGTATGACAATTTTTGGATAAAAAGAAGAGACCGACGGCTGGCAATTTTCTGTGTTTGTGAGTTTCACATGTCGGTGTTAGCCGTGCCATCTGAATGTGAATTGCCATAAGCAAGAAAACATCTTTTGAGTCTGCACTGAGGGCAGCAGCGTGCCGCTGCACTCGGGCACCTGCTGCCCCAGCACAAGCTCTCTGCTGGAGAGCCAGGCGCTGGCAGTAAGACACAGCCCATCCAGCTCAGCCTTTCACCACTACAGAAGTCCTTCTGAGCCTTAGAAGCATTAAAGTAGGTCTTATACTGATAACAAAGGTTAAAGCAATAATCTCTTTCTCTTCGCAGATAAGGACTTGAAAACTGCCTTTGCAGTCTCTCTCTCCTGTGCCGCACAGAGACATTTCTGCAGCCTGCGATTTCTCTTGGTTTAAGCAGTATTTATCAAATGGAAACATATGTATACAGTAGGTAAGTAAATATTTGCCACACTTTGAAGAGGAGCCTGCTTCCATTTTGTTTTGTTGTTGTTCTTCCTTAGCAGAAGTATTCTTAAAATATACATAGGAACAGAAACATGATAAAGGAGCTTAATCATTTCAGCTCCCCTTGAACCGTAAAACAAATGAATTCTTAATCGTGTTGCTTTATGCTTGCTTGTAGTCCCTACTGAGAGAAGGATGGAACAGCCTGAATTTAGGCAATGCTGTATTGTTCTCAAATACTGTTTATATATACACTGAGATTGTAAAGCATCTTTGGGAATAACTTTTAAAAAATTAGGATAATCTTGTAAATTTCCAAAGCAAAGTGAACTAGACCCCAACTAACTTGGGCATATTTAACTTCTACTTTTTAAATTTCCTGTGTTTGTAAAAAAATTTTGGGGTGGTTTTTTTGTGTGTGTTTTTGGTTTTTTGTTTGCTTGGTTTATTTTTTTGTTTAATTTTTTGGGTTTTTTGTTTGTTTGTTTGTTTGTTTTATTAATTCTGTTTTGTTTGGTTTTTTTTTAATGTGTGTATGACTGTTCAAGAACTTTTCCCACAATTTGTGGTAACACTTGTAAGACTATGCTTTTATTCTTCTCTGACTTTCCCTCCAACATATTGTTCTTTTTATTTCCACTCTTGAACAATGGGTTACTTTTAGAACTTCATCACAAGCACCAAGTGCCAAGTAAATATAAGGAGTACATCAATATCAAACATAAATGATTTCACCTATATTAACCTAAAATATGAGGGACCAGATCCTCAGATCCCATTATTTCAACAAAATAAACTTCACCAAAATGAACTTCAGTGTTTCAAATTAATACTGAATGTAAAGTAACAAGTGCAATCACTGTTCCATTATTCACCTCAAATAATGGCCCAATGTTACTTGTTAAATCTTGCAAATTTATCATTTTGCATCTTGCAAATTTATTATTGCTTTTTTGAAACTTCATCTCTAATCCATTTTGCCTAATATGTTATTCTTCTTTGAAAGCTTTGGAAAAACCTGCCCTGTGCAGTTAGATATAAAATAAAGAGTAATTTGAAGGTACAGGCAAAGAGCCAGCCTAATTTATTTAAGATTATGTAGGTTTTTTTCCCAGCATGAGCGTTTTACTACATTCATATGTACTAAAATCAAACGAGCCTTAACTAACATTCTGCTTAAGATGAACTGCAGGAAATTAGTATTGCTTTTGTGGAATTTATTTATGCATTGTGCTAAGGTGAAAAATTGAAAGGAACATCTAACTTTCTCTGGTACATTTTAAAAATCAGGTAAGAGTCACATCTACTTAGTACCATTTTTGATCTCATCAGCCAGTTTTAATTTAGTCAAAGATATAACTGGGTTAGCATTTACTTAAGAGTGCAGGTGGGGGTATGTAACTGAATACAGAGAAGTTTGCACAAAATTCTACAGCTTTCTCCACTTATATCAAACTATATAGCTAGTGATGTCTACTCTTACATTACTCTGATTCTGAATTATGATAAAAACAGAGACTGAATCTGAATAAAACCTATACAATGAATAGAATTCTCTTCTATAAATTTATCCACACTCAGAAAAAAAAAGGGGGGAAAAAAAACCAGAAGACATTTTAACAATTTTTGAATTATAATTGGCATTCAGAAAATTGATTTAAACTGCATCAATTAAATAACTCTTTTCCCATTACATTCTCAGACTCCACAGAAAGGAAACACTATTGTCATGCTGGTAAAGGTTCTTAAATGGAGAAAAGCCTCTGTGAAAACCAGTGAAGTACCTTGACATTTTCATTACTTTGTACACACACATGTGCAAAATTTACAAACCATTCTCAAATTGTTTGCCAAGATGTTTTTAGTAACAACAGAATGAGTCAGGCAGGAAATAAAGAATCAATTTTTAAAAGAAAAGTCTAACAGACGAGAGCATGTTGTTAACAGAGGAGAGCATATATTACTGTGTTTCTGAAACAGACATTGGAATAAAAAACACAAATTATTTCAGAATCTCACCACGTACATTTGAGATGTATCTTTCTATTTTGGTTTCCATTTCTATTCCGAGGTCTTTTTGACTGTTTCCATTTCTTGAATTTCTGTCTGTAGCTCCCAGTGAGTTGAGTCGTTAGTCAGAGGAGTCTTCATGTCAATATTCAGCATTGCCTGAAAAATTAAGACAAATGTTATTTAGGTTCTGAAATAGCCATTTATTCCTTCCTGATTGTACCAGCCTTTTTAATGGCAATGCTCTTCCAATTTTGCCACAGAGCTCCTTCTACTTCTCCATTGTTCTTTCTGGAATTCAATGTCACAGATTTTGCAATTTAAAAAAAAAGGTGAAAGTTTGCTGTGTTTTGGCCTTGTTTCGGTGAGTGTTCTTTGTTTAATTGGTTTTGGTTGGTTTGGTTTGGGTTATTTTTAACTATGAGGGTGGTCAAACACTAGAACAGGTCACTCAGGACACTATGGAGTCTTTATCCTTGGAATTATAAACACCTGGATATAGCCTTGAGCAAACTTCTCAAGCAGACCCTGCTCTCAGTAGAGGGTGGGTCAAGACAAACTGCAGAGGTGCCTTCCAGCCTAGGCCATCCCCAGATTCTGTGCTTCTGAATGTGAATAAGGTATAATGGAATGTTGGACAATTCAAGAAAGTCTTAAAAGATGAGCTTGTAATTGGTGCAAGTTTAGCTTTCTGTCAGTAAACAAATGGCAGAAACACAGAATATATTTTAACTTAAAGGCATGAGACCCTACCCATGGACTGAGAAAATTAAAATAGAATTTTTTGTAGTAAGTTAATTAAAATTTATGCTTCTCAATTACTATTTGAAAGGTTGCTTCCCAAAGAATATTTTTAATAAAGCAGCAAAAGAACACTCTGGGTAGGTGTAAGACTAGGTGATATCTGACTCTCAGAGTATAACCTCATCTATAACAACATACAGTGTCTCCTACTGGAATGAAACGTTGAGGCTGACTAGCTGTTTGTCCCCTTCTACAGAGACCTCCATTCATTATTGCCAATTTGTTCCATACTAAGCAGGGAGCCATGCTATTTACTGAGCTGGCCTGTTGTTCTGACTTGTTGCCAGATTCTCAGATTCTCATTTCCTTAACTTACCTCAGGGCACCAGCAGTTATGCCTCACCCTGCTCCTTATGTTGCTAACCCATCCCATTCCCATCCCTTGGATTGTGTCACCTTACAATGAATGTTTTTTTCTTTATCTTATGAAAAGTAGCATAAAGAATTAATGCTTTAGTCACAGGAAACATAACTGAATTCCTTTCTCACTCAAATAATAGAAGACAAAAAAGTAAATGTGCCTTTCTTGATGTACATAGTTTTCCCCTTGTGTAAGCAGAAATTTGATGTTAATTTGGCTTCCCCTGAAAGATTTTAAAGCTAATGTTCTTTTCCTCCTTCTCATTATACCATCAGTACAGTCTGGTTTTAAGATAAACCTGCAGCCTGGAAGCCCCAAAGGAACAGCAATATCCACAGTTCTGTGCAAACCAGATATGAATAAGTCTATTGGATATATATATCAATAGTCCCATGCATTCACATATATATAGTGGGTAAGTCTTACATATTTAGAAGAGTGACAAATAAATGAGTGCCACAAAAGAATTCGGTGCTGAAGTCTGCCCCTAGTCTATTTCGTGGTAGTTTCAGGCAAATGTTACCCCTCCAACATTTAAGACTCTCTCAGAGACTGACCTTGCCTCTCAAAATGGTTCTTTTTCCCCAACGTATTTCTTGCTGAGAATGCGTAAAATTAAACCCAACAGTCTTGCTGTACACGCTTCCTGCACTATCCAGGTTTTTGCATTGTGAGCCTCGATAGGAGTGCATATGTCCTTTATAATGCCTGTGAACATCTCCCCCATCCCAATTTTTAGCCAACTCTGCCTATATTTCTTAATATTCCCGACACATGAGTTTACCAGGTATTTCAAGTTGATAAGCAATAGTTTTTATTTGCTTATTTGCCATTTGTTCAGTACTGATTCATCTTTCTACATGGAAATGAAAGAAGAATGGAAAAAGAAAATGAGGCCATTACGCCATTTGAGAGAAAACCTTCAATTAAAAGTCTTAAAAAAAAAAAAAAAAAAAAAAAAAAAAAAGCAATTAAGCAATTCCTAGAGTGGTGATCCTATAAGATGAATTGGCTGTGTAAAGGAAGACCCCTTACCAGTAGAGACTAGAATTGTATGTAAGCTCCAGAAAAAAATAAAGAAGAGTATAGACAACACATATTCACACATTTGTAAAGTTTTAGAAACACAATAATGAAAATAATGGAAATGATATGAAGGTAAAGTAGTTTGACAACTCTAACACAGTCAGGATTTAAAAAAGGCTCACAAACCTGCGTGTTTTGAGTTATTTATCCACTTGCCTGTATTAAAAAAAACAAAACAAATTAAAACAAATAAACAAAAAAGAAGTGGAGAGCTGCTTAAAATTTCTACTAGTTAAGTGTCTGTGCTCATACTTTTTTTGTGGACATACAATTTATTATTTTGCTGTCTTGGACTGTGAATAAGCTTGTGAATTCACTCTTTTCTGCCAGCTACACTGTTGTATCCACTTCTGTTCTCTGAACAATATTTCTTGTTTCTGCTTCAGTGAGTTATTAAAAGCGATATGCTATGACTCTTAGATAAGGAAAGCTGAATAAGCAGAGAATAGGAATAAAGTGGCCATTTTAAATAGCTTCTCAGTACCATGGGTGATGCAAGAGTAATCTTATCATTCAGTCTTCACAGGGCATATCATTGATATAATGTGAGATGTGTGAGCTTCCTAGGGCAAAAGGTTACTATTATTACTATCATTATTATCATTACTATTTATCATGTTTAATTTTAACTTCTCTCTGGTTTGAACATATGCTTGGAAAATCTTACTCCCTAACCATTGTATTCAGTTAGTCTTTATAGCATGAAATTGCCTAAACTTTCTTAACAATACAAAATTTTATTAATTCTCTTAAGACACATATAATTTACTTTGTAAATAGCATAGGCAGAATTATGTAAATATGCCTAAACAACCCCAGCTCATTGCAAGGAAGAGAAGGATATCTTCTATCCTAAAGATAAGGACTCTTGTTTTTTGATATCTTAAAGCCAGCCATGAAGACTAAAAGGGTGCTCCTAGGCTACTGAGACATATCAGCATCCTAATCTCTCCAAGATATCTATGAAACGCTCCATGGATATCTTATTCAGCAGCATGGACAGAGGGATTGAATGCAAGTTTAGTAAATTTACCAGCGACATCAAGCTGTCTGGTGGCATCAACATGCTGGAGGGAAGGGATCTCACTCAGAGGGTTTTACCCAAAAAAACCACACATTTTGTATGGTTATTTTAAAACCCAGATTCATTCCAGACAAAACCAAACAACTAACTATGTGAAACAAACCAACCAACCAACCAAACTAACAAAAAGAGAGAAAACCTTGCAGGTTTTCATAAAACTGTTTCAAAGCATTAAGAACACCTTGTTAAATGAAATTTCCATGCATAAGCAGCATGTTCATTTTTCATATCTCTGTATTTAATTACACTGTGATAATGGTGCAAACAATGGGAGATAATAGCAGTACTTGCTGCAAGACAAAGACACCATTTTTATTAAAAACAAAGTGTCCATTCTGCTCAGGAAAATGCTTTTTGTTTAACATAGAGATTTAATTGAAACACCACTAGCAATTTTTAACACTGATCATAAACGGGTCTAAAGTTGGCTTATGGAATCACTCATCAAAATGAGCAAGGTGCACCATGCACCTGCAAATCTCTTAATTTAAGTTTTTGGATAGATCTCCCTTTTCCTGTTTCTTCTTTACTTTTTATCAGAACTGATCATGATATTTTATGGAATTTGCTAGTGGCACTCAGAGTAGAAGTGGAATGCAAACATCCTCACCTTCTGATTTCTGCACCAATTGGACATCTTTACCTAACATTAGATCTTCAACAATAACAGTAGTATTACATCTATTTTATGTTCAGTGCTTGCCTGCTTATCTTTTTCTTCAGTTGAAAGGGTTTTTTTTTTCATTTTGCATGTTTAATTTTCTATCCAGTCATTTTCATGTCTGCAATGTTTTTTTCTTTAGCATTTTTCATTGATCAATATTATGGTGTTTTGTGTTTTACTTCTTTTTATCATTTGGATTGCACGCTTTGGAACATCTGAAGTTATCTCTATGGCAATGGTAACCTACTGTCTATGCAGCATTGGCTATTTAAAATACACTGACTGTTGCCTGGTATTTGTCTGAAGACTTTCTCTATTTTGGAGCAGGTTTTAAGATCAACTTTATAGTGCCAATAAATTTTGTTTATTTTTCTTGTAATTGCAATATATGCTTTTCCTCTTCAAACAGAATTGTTGAATATAATTTAAATAAAGAGCAAACTCAAATCCAGCTGAAAGCTGTTTTCTATTTTAGAGTTATTGGCTGTTTCTTTGAAGGGAGTGGCAGAAGAAAAAAAGCAGGGCAATTAGAAGAGGGAGTGAGAGGAATAACTGACTAAGATATAAAAAACAATGAACACGTTATTAAAAACAAATCACCCACTTATCAACCTACTTGGTCTATTTCTCCAGTGCTTTCTATTTAAAAAGAAAAAAAAAGAAAACAAAACCCAATGACCAACCACACAGAAAACCAGAACAGACTGATTCTATCAGATCTGGGTACAAAAATAACAAAAGCTAGTGGGTCAAGCAATTGTGTTTAAAGTGTTTAAACCAGAGCTCTTGTGTTTTTGACAAGATCAGAAGACATTCACAGTGTTGACCTCAGAAAATGAGAAGGCTGGGGACAGACAGATCCTCCCAGAGAAGAACTGAAAAGACTGTGGGGATAAGAAATTTTTTAGGGTGTGTAATAATTCGTGGTTCAGCAAATGGATTTCTCTGACCAGTTTGACTGAACTGACAACTGTTCAAAGCACTCTGTTCAGGTAACCTTTGTTTATGCAACTTATCTTTTATGGCAACTGAAAGAGTGAGAAACTGTTACTTCAGTGAAGCTCTTCATTCAGCATAAGGAGACAAGGACTGCTTGATGCTCCTTATAAGTACATTATTGAAATCTGAAATTTATAACAAAGGGGCAAAAAGCAACTACATTACTTTATTAACTTGACAGGGATTTTTCCCTTGACTGCAAAGAATGCAGCTGTCTTGACAAACTTGCCAGAAGGAGTTTGAAGAAGAGTACACAGTAAGGAACCTTTCATCAACTATGACAAGTATTTGTAAAAGTCCAGTTTATTTTGTGTTTAAAAGACAATGGTTCACAGATCTCTGGGACATCATTAATGACATATACATTTGCTTTAAGGAGTAACTGCAACTGAAGAATAAAATTTAGTTACAAGCAGATTGTTTCCCTTGTTGTAAGACTTTAATCATAATACAAAATGTTAGACTTCCATAATTAAATCCTACTTAAACTAGGACTTTTCTTTTATATTTAAAAAGATAAAATAAAAATATCCTTCATTTGATGGAAAAAAATCCAGTAAAATTGCCATAATATTTTGTATTTAATTCTGGTGGTTACTTACTATGATCATAAAAAATTGCCTATAAATTTTAAATGTAGTCAAACTTTGTCTGACAGTAAATCCTAGTGCATTACATTTTTAACTATTAAAATAAATATCCTCCATTGTCCATTTTCTTTTCTGCTAAAGTACTTCTGGAAAATGATCAGGTTACCCCTTTCTCCTGGCTAATGTTACCTGTATATTTTTGGTGTTTCTACCTGATATTAAAAAGAAAGTAAAAGTTTAAATTTAGAGAAACTGTAAAGCCCCAAGAAAAGAAGACTCAACCTTATGGTGAAAAAGTCCTTTAACTGTAGGACTGGATAAGAAATCTTAGGAAGTTTGAGGTCTTGAATGTGATTGAGACCAGACACCCTTCTGAGTAGGCAGAATAACTTGCTACTTCTCACATGCACTCTTTTATAAAGTACTAATTTATATGAAATAAAAATAGATCATTTCAACCTGAATTATTGAAGAAAAGCTAGTTAATGGGAAGGAGCTCATGAAGACTAACTAGGGAAATTAGGGTAAGCAATAGAATTCTGAATTCTTTATATGGCAGCTCATACCCTGCCTTCATTGGGCAATTCAGCCCCACACAGCTTTTGCTCACTTCCTCTCCTAGTGGGGGAGAGAATAAAAAAGGTAAAAAACTAAGAAAACTCTTGGATTTAGATAAAGACTGTTTGATAAGTGAAGAAAAAGCCATGTACATAAGCAAAGCTAAATCAAGGAATTATTCACCATTTCTCATTGTCAGGCCATCTCCAGTAAATCTGGGCTCCATAACATGTAACAGAGGGTTGGGAGGGCAAACAGCACCGCTCTGAACATCCCACACTTCCTCCTTCATCCCCCAGCTCTATCTGATGATAATGTTGTTCTATGGTGTGGGATATCCCTCTGATTAGTTGGGGCCAGCTGTCCCAGCTGTGTCCCCTCCCCTGCTTGTGTAAAACCCCAGCCCTCTTACTCAGTGGGGTGAGGAAAAATGCAGAAAAGTCCTTGCAGCTGTGCAAGTGTTGCTCAGCAGTAATTATGGTCCTGTTCACCATGGGGCTCCCACTGAGCTGGTTTGCCTGTGTGTCCTTGCTGTGTTGTGGTGCCCCGTGCTGTAGGCAGTATCTAGACTTGCTGGATGAGGAATGCTGCATTTCATTTAATGCATCCTGAGATACTGTTGGTTGCCTTCCTTGACAAAGCTCACTGATGGCTCATGTTCAGTCTCACATATGCTAGGAACCCCATGCACCTTTCAGCAAATGTATGTCCCAGCTTGTCCATCATGTGTATGTCTCCTGTATAGCTATAATTTATGAGTCTATAAATTGGTTATTGCGAGATAAAAGGGTGCTAAAGAATAACTTTTTTTGATTGCTTCCCAAGGTAACATTGCATCTTGCTAGCTTTTGTCTGCTTTCTGATGTAGCTGTTTTGAAATTGAAACCTATCCTTGTGAGAACTAATCTGCAGTACTTTTAACAGAGCTATAATTCATCATTTGTTCAGTTCTAGTCAAAATAAGTCTGTATAATAGACTTTCTTTTTCTTTAATTAAAAAAAAAAATCAAAATTACAGGAAAACAAATTCCACAAAACATAGAAAATAATGAGTTATAATAATAAGTGTGTTTTGATCTAAGGCAAAGTCTTTACAGCATTGTCTTTCCCAGAAAATTTCTTCCTCCTGATTTACTGGTTCCTTTAAGTGACTTTGAGAATTGAGAGCTGTAAGTAGGGATGTTTTAATACACGTTTGTTATATTTACTGGGAGGGTTTGTAAGTTATTTAGCAGTTGCATTGCATGACCTAATGAATTTGGTATTGGATTACAAGTTTTAGGCAGTTTCTTCTTGTGCTGTGCTTCAGCTCTTAATGATCTGCTTTTCTTGTTTTGCTGCTTTCTGAGATTTAAGTTTCTTTTCTTATGCTAAATAATGAAATAAGTTTTAGTCTTGTATAATTCCTGAGATAGTCTCCTGCATCTACAGTACAACACAGTTGTGTTTTGGCAGGTTTTTTTTGTATCATTGAAAATAAATTTCCCAATGCTCTCCTCTAACTTCCTCTGTTGTGTCTTTCCAGAATATACAATTCAATTGTTAGTGGTTTTTCTTTTATTTTTGAAGACCTTGCAATGATAGCATTTGTCCCTTTGTTGACTGTCATATCACTGCCAACAATGCAAGAACCCAGGCTTTAAGTCATTGAAATACAGGGAAATATATTTGCCATGTACTGGCAGCACAGCAGTAGAGCACAAAGCCTTTGGAAAATGCAGACCTTGCAAAGGAATACATGTTAATTGACTGCATTGCTTTGAATCACAAACTGCATCATCAATTCTTGCAAACTCATAGTAACCAGAAACTGCTGAACTATGGGATAAGAACTACATATTTTAAGCTTACCCCCGAAGCTATTGCATTTTCAATAAATGAAGAAGTTGGTACATTTTTTTAAACATGATTTGTCTAACATATGTTAAAGTTAGAAAATATTATGCCACTCTGCAGAGCACAGCAGGGTGCCTGAGGCTACCCCACAGAAACACGCCCTCTTCACTCCAAAAATTTACCAATGTCAAAAGTTCACCCACAGGGGCATCATCTGATTTGCTATCTCCAATACAGCATGTTAAAACTGAGGTAAGTTATTATGTAGGATACTTCTTCCCCACAGTTACTCTGTGGGGAAAATATCTATTGCAAATACCCAGTATTTACAATAGAGCAAACTCAACAATAAGAGGCACTGCATTCTGCTGCAGATGCTGCTATTTTAGAGATACTCAGCACATTTCAACCTACTTTAGCATTCACAACCAATCACTGCTATAATGTGATCTTTACATGATGCTTGTAGCACTCCTATAGCTTGTTAAGGTGCTATTTACAATCTAGGCACTCTTGTCAGATGACACCAGCATTTCGTAGCTCATAGACAAAGACCCATCACATCTGTAGTCTTAATATCCTTCCTTTTCTTCATTCCTTTAATCTTAAAAGACGTTTCCTCATCATAGAATAATTTGTCTGATTGCAGTACTTAGAGGATGAGTCCTATTCATCAGCTTCATTCCTCTTTAACAGAATTGTTAAGCTTCCAGTTGCATTTATAACTGGTACCCAGATTTAAGATGTTCAAACTGAAGTGCAGAGCCTATGAAGAAAAATGATCTGATAGCTGTACAAGTGGTACTTGTTTAAAACCTTGTCCCAGTTTTCATGTTATTGTTGATACTGATGCTCTGATTAATTTGCTTCATTTGACAGTTCATCAGCATTTACTGAGCTCATACCCTGCTGTTTTAAATTAAAGCCTTTAAAAGATATTGACAAAAAAAACCCCACCCAAAATCAGCCATTGATCATATATGTGGAATTTCAAGTAAGGATTTGTCTGGGCCCCCTGGAAATTCTGGGTATATTAGCTTATTTGTTAACAACTCCACTCACAAAAAGGAAAAGGAAAAACTACTCCTGATTAAGTATTTAACTTCCTTTTCCACACTGAAGAGTCACTGGCATAATAAAATTTATGGCTCTCTTCCCCTTAAGAATTAGAAATTAAGAGCCCTTGCTGCAGAAGTAGTATCAACATGAGAAAGGAAGTTTACTACACTCTTAGGTCTTTAATCCTAACAGTTGTTCAAATAATCTGAACCAGACACAAGTATTACTGCAGAGAATAAGGGAGCTCTAGTGAATAATTGTTCACAGTGATGCCATCAATGAAATAAGTTTTGCGATTTTCCACAGAAGCTTACATTCCCTAAGCACTAGTGGCCTTCTAGGGAACTATACCAACCCATCACACCTACATCTCTGCAAGGGCAGTGTTGAATTTTCTCTCACAGTCACTTAAAATTTTTGTCCCTGCTAGTGAGATTCTACAACAGCTCCAAAACCACACTGTATGAAATTCTGACAGAAGAAATGTCAGTGGCTTCAGTTACTTAGCATGTGTTCAGTGTTCATGCAGGATGCTTACAAAGAGGCACCAAGGAGAGGAGTTTGAAGGGCAGAGACACGAGTGTGAAATATGCTGGGCAAGCACTGAGATGCCAGAAAGAAGCAAGTGGTGTCATGGTGCTGCTGTGTACAAAAGATCAGTGGTGTTTGTAAGAAAGAGGGGCACCCTGTGTCTTTGTGGATGTTCAGGGTAAGGAATGGAAGGCAAGAAAGGGAAACATCAAGACGATTTGGAGAGCAAGAAGTGAAACAGAGCAACAGAGAAAAAGAGGATGAAAGGGACTGTTGGGATGTGAGCAGGGGTCTGTCAATCCATGTGCCAGCAGTGTCTGCAGTGGACCTGGCTCATCATTAAACTCCTTTTTGAATGTTTTTCCTACGCAAAGGCTCCCTGAGGAGTGGGAGGGTTGAGCACCTGCCTGGTCACAGGGCTAGGGCTGTGGGGCAGGGGCTAGCACCAGACAGACCCACAGTGTTCAGGGTGTGTGTGCACGTGTGGAGCTGTACTTTTGTGTGTGCATGTAAAAGTGGGCTGTTCCAGCAGAGAGAGTGGGACTGAAGCTAAAGAAGGTTTTAACAATACTTAATCAATAACCTAATTTAAAAAATTTAACAAAAATTCTGAAAGCATTTGCTATATCACAACACTAACTCACTGATAAGTTTAACTTGCTACTCTAACATAAGTAAGGATCTAAGAGAGCAGCATCTGTTTTCTATAGCTTATCCACACTTACATGCACCCAGACCTAAATGAGTATGGAAAAATTATACCTGTAAAGGATTTCCCCTAAATTCAGTGAAGTACTCCTTTTGGATGCCTTTGCATCTTTTCAATGGGTGAAGGGTTAAACCTCTAGGAATGGGGGTATCAGCCCAGGATCTCTGTTAACATTCAGCAGTGATCCAAACTTGAGAGTTTGCTGGCTCTGAGAGATGTCCCACTCAGAGGGAGATCACTGGTTGCATCCTGCGGCCATCCAGGAGAGCTCAAAGGATCTCACTTAGGATCACATTTATAGACTTGTTAAATAGGTCATTAAAGTTGGCTTTATTCATAATAATTTTTCATTCTGGATGCAATTCGGGTTGGTAATTTTCTTTTAAAGTTCAATAGCAAATTATTCCACTTGGGTTGTTATTCAGGGAAGAAAAATAAGTTTAAAAAGCTGTTCATTAAAAAACAGGAGCTCGTTAGATAGCATAAGTTCTTAGGAGCAGACAGTGTTTCTGGTAAACTCAAGAGGAGCTTAGTCTGGGTGTTGTTGATCAAGGCTGAGGCCTAATGAGCATTTCTGAGATCACAGAGCATCCCAAGGAGGAAAGGAGGGAATGCACCACCACAGGGAGGAACACTTTCTAATGATTATCAAACATTTTGCATTTCTGACCAGTCCAGATCACACTATGTAGCATAACACCCACAGAGTGATGCAGTTTTTGCTATGAAATAAAAGATGGAGAAGAGTGAACTGATACTTTCAATCAGCACTTTCACACACAGATGGGCCTGAAAACTAATGTTTTATAGTGGCTCCAGTTATTGCATTCATGAAAAGGCATACAGGATTTGACAATCACCCAAACACCTGGAAACACTGGAAGCATGTGGTATTCAGCTGCCCCATGCTCAGCTTACCATAGAATTGCTGTCTATCAACTTTACTTGAATATTTTCATTACAATTGAATACTTACTTTGTTTTCAGATTGTACTTGGAAATGCAGTTCACTTTTACAATTCTTATCAACACAGGATGCTCATGAGCACACTTCTGGTGAATCAATTCTACACATTTATTCTTTTGTTGCAATGCATTTGTAACATTACCAAATGGAAGAAACATTTCATGGTGAAAAAGTTAAAAGGTTCTGGGACTGTACTCAAAGTAGATACTAGATCAGTTGGTAAAACAAGGAATTGTGTAAACTTTAAACAGAAATTAAAAATCCACTGAAGCAGATATATAGTCAGCAACTCTCATGAAAGAACCACATCAAAATGAAGCAATTAATTTAAAGTCTGGGAAAAAGATAAAATAATATAAACATCTCCTCGTATCTTTGAAGGTAATAGTGGATAGTAAAAAGAACTGGTAAAAATGATCCTTAGCTAAAATAAAGTAATGTTTGGGTTACTGCTATTTGAATGAAGTAAGGTTCATATAAATATTAACTGAATTTAGAAAGGAAACGTGATATTACATTGGTGAGACCTTCAGTGGAGGGAATCTAGGAAAAGACTTTCCAAAAGCTTTCTGTCTTTGGCTTCTGGCTTGAAAAGTAAATGTGCAAAGGTATGCCTGAATTTTCTTCAAGCAAGCTATCAAATTTAAAGAAAAAGTCTTCTCAGGTTCTCAGAGATAGGAAGAATGACAGAATGCTTTCAAAATTATTTTGTGGGTCCACTGATAGAAATCCCTAAAGGAATAATTTCTACATGTAACAGTAGGGTCCCTCACTTAGTACTCTGAAGAAAGGAGATGACATTTCTTTTGCAGTGGACTGTTGAGCTAGACACAACTGTAGACATGGTGGAAAAGTCTTTCTTCTCTCTAGATAGTCCCAGTGAAGATTGAATCTGACAGCTGTTCTGAGAATATTCAAAGATGTGAAGAGTTCAACAGAATAAAAAAAATGCATTTCTTATTAACTCAGCCACCTGGCATAGTAGAACAAATGGAACAGATGATTAAACCAACACAAAAACAACCCTGAGAAAATAACTAGATGAAAAAGGAAAATTGGGATTTGATAATTCCCTTAGCTCCAACAGCTCCTCAAACCTTCCTTGCTACTAACAGAAACTTCCTTTGAGGAGCTTGAAGCTGAAGTATACACAAGACAGAACATCTGATGTGGTACAAGTGCTGTCAGCTACAAGGGTTAAATCATGATGTAAACATTATGTTAATTTTGGAATCAGGCACATTTTTAAGTAGCTACTGAATTACAGAAATCTAGGACAAGAGCAAAAGCTTGGTTTACAAATTTCAGAGAGAGGATACGTGGGAGGTTGAAAATCTGGGGATGCAATTAGCCTATGCAAATCCTGAACATAGGCTGTGTCACAAACGCAATGGGCTGTAACCAAACTAGAGGCAAGGTCAACCCTTCGCAAATTAAAGTTACTGGAGAGAAGAAAGCAATAGATAAGTTTTACCATTCAAGTCAGCTGAAATTGTGAAATCCTCCCAAGCGAGGATTTTTCGTGAATTGAGAGACCCATCTCTGGTGTATTCATGCAAAGATGGGATTTGGAAGAAAGGTTAACTTTTGCTTCTTTCTTTTGAGTGGTTTTTAGAGAGCTGATTTTTGTGTCCATAGCAATTCTTGCAAAAATGGAGGTTAACATTTAGAATTACTGAAATGATCACCATAAGAACAAAAAATCAGAAGTTTTTAATTCACAATCATACTATTTCAGAGTGCAGTCTTTAATTAAATTAATAGCTTTAAAAGATTAATTACCATTAGAAAAGTGATTTAAAGAAAGAACCTGATATTGACCCCAAGGTATGTGCTGAGAACAAAACATGGCCAAATCCTTGATTCAATAAAATCAAAGTATTAGCAGAGAACTGATTTTAAAATTACTCTACTAAAAATAGTAGCAATAGAATTCTAGAAACTGTTCAGAGTGATGTAACTGAAAAAAATTACAAGAGTAGTATAGCCTTGTAAACATAATCGAAACAGAAGAATTTGAAGAATTACAGTCTTCATTTTTCAGATGCTAAGAAATATTTATAAGTGGCTGACCCCTTAGGTCCTCAAGGTTCAACTTTTTTCCAGGGAAAGAGCTCATCTCTTACTCTGTAATTGTTAGCAAAACCTTTCATTAATAGCGGTACTAGAAGTAGATGTTCTTAAGTTATCACACTTATACTAAGTTAAATTTTTTTTTGTTACCTTGATGCCTTTTCCTGGTCTTAAAAAATTGAGAGCCAGACATGGTTCAGGGATAAGGGGTTTTTTTTACCTCGATATTTTAATAAGAATCCTCATTGGGGCGCCACTTTGCCAAGGTGGATGCGCTGCAATGCGCCCCCACGGTAGAGCGCGTATACAATTTATAGACCTTACAAATGAGCACATCTAACAAGGATGCACCAATGGGAGGCCTGGATCAGTGGTGTGATATTCCCTCATCTGAGTGGAATTGTCCCCTGCATGGACCAAATCTCTAGTTTACAGGATATGGTCCAGGGAGGACCTTGGTTTCCCAGGATACTGTAGGGCTTTCCGGCCTCCTACTACGAGGCCTTTAGGATGTTTGGTCTCCTGGCCTGACAAAATACTAGGGCTATGCTAAGTTATCAGACTTAAGGAATTACAAGTATGCATGCTAAGAATACTGAGAATACATAAAAGTTATATAAAAGGTATATAAAAGAAAAGGCAAAAAATCATCTTGGCATCAGCCTAAGACACTCTGATCTTGTTCTGTGGTCAGTTTTCACCATTATTTTTTCTGCTGTTTTTTGCCTACGATCTGCCCCCTGCGTGATCACAATTCTCCTTAATATCTTGAAATGAGATAAAGGCTTAGACGTTGTATTCATGGGACACTAGCTCAAAGTCAGCAGTAAGTAACCTTAATTTTTCCTCAGAAGTCTCTTTTCTGTTTGTGTGAGCAGCATTATCCATCCCAGACCACAAAGTCCCCTGTTCAGAGCTCTACTTACGAGATGATTTCCTTGAAGTTCTAAGCACACTTGAGTCTATGACTGAAGATATAGGATTTTTTTTCCCTGTATTAGACCAAATAGTATTTGTTTGTAACCAACTCACCAAGTGATCTGTGTTCCTCCTTGAGAGGAATTTGACTTGCTACACTCATTTAAACCTTCTTTCTGCAAAATGAGTTGCATTTAATCTGGATGCCAACAAGCAGTATGAAACTGCTAGGATCTTTCACATCTGGATATAAATTCAATCAAAGTCATCAAGCCTTGGATAAACAGGATGAGAAATTCTTCATTTAAATGAACTCACTTTCATAGTTACTTGTCTTTTTGGTCTTTGTGAACTCCTGAGCCTGAAAAATAATGCTGTAAGTCTGTGTGCACTTAGTACTTTTACTACTCAAGAACTATAGGCACATTCTTCTCATACTTCCCTTAACTTTCCCACAGTTACAAAAGTGCTTGCCAGTTAGCTCCTGATTAAAGATTTTTGAAGAACAGAAAAAAAAGTGTAAGTTTTAAAACATTTAATTTCAGAGATAAATGCACTTTTTTTTCAGAGAAGAGGGAAGAGGGAAGCCTTTGACTGAAGTCTAATTTGTTTATTTAGTTAATCCAGCATTGTTATGTCAACACATTTGATTGAATATAACTACAGCAGCTCCCTGTCTTGAGTCTGTGTATTTTAGCAGTCCATGAACATCTCTGTCTTCCTAACAGACTTGTAGTGTCTGCCTAGATCAAGTAGGTGCTCATTTTTCCTTGTTCCTCTCTTCTTTTTGGTAGAAAGCTTCATCTTGAAGCCTCTATATTCTTGGTGGATTTTGTTGTTGTGTTGTTTACTTTGTTGTTTTGTTTTTCTCTATAGTTCTAAAGTCCTGGAAACATGTTTTATCAATTCACAATAAAACAAAATAAATGGGTTTCTTCTTTTGATGTGGTAAGAAAGGACTAACCCAAGCTCAATATATTGGAGTGACATCTTTGTTCTTGGATAGCATAGGAGCACAATATATTTCTTTGTCATAGAAGCAACCAGCTAGATAAGGCGAATTTTACACAATACAGTTCCATCTTGGCCTGAGAAAAAATCCTGCTGCTTTTCTTATTGTAGTGGTCAAAGGGAGCTCTATGTATATGTAACATTATAAAATAATCCAGTACAAAATGAAACCCCATTAACTTTAACAAAATAAAAATAAAATAAAAAAATCAAAAATATGAGATATCAGGAACCAACTTGTCTGTGCAATGGGTACTCATGTCTCTTTATTTTATGTCTGTCTTACTTGCATGGCCACATTTACCTGGGATCTGCCCCATGGGGTGCCGGGAAATGTTAGTACTCACTAGTCAGCAAATTCCATTTTCTTCCTGGCTCTTCCATGTATTTTCTCAATACTTACTGATTGGCACTGAAGAAAAAAAAAATAGCCCTTGGCTCTTTGCTTAAGACCTTTTTCTTGCAGTACCCAGAACCAGTATCTTTAGTTGTTTCACAGAATCAGTTTTTACTCTATAAAATGACAAAACAATATGTAATGTGTTCTGTGTTCAAGTCATTAATTGATTTAATTACCTTTATTTGAACACTCACTTTTTGCTTTAGTAAAACTAAGTATTCAAACTGAGATATGGTACATGTCAAAGACTTGTGATAGATTCCATTTAACACTCCAGAGTACTTTGACTGTTCTTCAGTTGCTGTTTCAGAGTCAGAGCATGACTCACATAGGTCCTATGTCCTGTCTGTTGGACCATAGTGTATTTCTTGGATACCTTATGGTCTCTCAGATGCCATTGACACCAGTATTTAAGCAAATTATGTCAATCACCTTATCAATGTATTCACTTCATTCTGAAAACTATTCTGTGTACCACATCTTGACATCAGCACAAATATCTTCCTGTCAGAAAAAACCCCATAATTTTATACCTAACCTATATAGTACACGAGACAATCTCTATCAATTACTTAAATTCAGTGCTGGACTCAGCCAGACATGTTATGTCATTGTGTGATACTGTTGATTGGAAAATTCCATATGCCTTTTAGCCCCATAGATGATGTCTTCTATTCCTTCCAGTCTACATGGATGCAAAATCAGTATCTCCTCTTTTAAAACTTGTTACTTCATAGTCTTTGCACAATTAGCTTTGCATTCCTGTTTTACACTTTTTTTAACCTCAGTTGTTGACTCTTTGCCCCTCCTGTACTAGTGTTCCATAAGAGACTAATCTCTGATGTCATTCCCGTTTTCTAAGTTCTCTTCCTATTCAAATCCATTATGTCCCTCCTGGTATCTACCTGACCTTACCTCCAAATGCCTTTTTTATTTTTTCTAATATAAGAATACCTTATATTCTTGGTCTAATATTTAGATTCCTCTTTAATCTCTTCATGTTTCCATAGATTTTCAAAAGCCTTTTTTTTTTTAAACCCCTCCTCAGTTATTGCCAGTTAAGTTGTCATGCTGTCATCTTTTCTTTTTATGCATCATCTCCAGCTCTATTCTCTTTCAATTCACTTTTGTTTTTATCTTCCCTAATTTTCAGTGTTTTCAGTCTTTCTGAATTTCTTCCCAGCTTCTATCTTCTTCCCTCAAGAAACTTATCATCAACTTGCCTTCATTCAGCCTTATGTTTTCTGTCCAGCTGTTCTCTGCATTTAAGAAACATATTTTATATTTTCATGCCAAGTACTGTCTCTACTTTTGTATTTTTTTATTTGCTTTCTGACCTGCATCTTGTCATCTTGTTATTAAAGTCAGTAGCCTCTTCCTCATATGCTGATGAAAGAATGATGGCTGCTCTCAAAACGTGGTAGGAACTTTTTTTTTTTTTTTTTTTTTTTTTTTTTTTTTTTCTCTGACATTGGATTTCAGATCTTTAAGACCAGATCACAAAATGTTGTGCTTAGACAAACAGTGAAACCCACAAGTGTGAAAAAACTTTTTCAAATGTATGAATAAGTTTAAGTAGACATTCATTAAGCAAAGGAAATTTTGATTTTCAAGGCTTTGTAAATTTGCTAGATTTGTGTAGATTGCCATAGATTTTCAGTATAATAAATTAACGTCCCTGCCAAAAGTCAAGCTCTTTTTCTAAAGACAAGGAATATGATAACAGTAGTTTTCTGCAAAATATGAATTCTGTGTAGCATAATTGGAGAACTAAAATGATTCCAGATTTGCGTAAAAGAAATTTTATCAAAAAAACCTCAAACAATTATGTAAGAATCTGTAAATCTTCTACACCTGAGACTTTGCACAATACAGTAAGTCTGATTCAGGATGCAGGTAGCTAACACCATTCAGAATACAGAAGAATCTTTCAGACTCTCATTAAACACTGTGGCCCAACACCCTTTCTGTTATATTTTCTATGGTACAGGCACAATGGAAAATTTAAATGTGGTCACACTTGAGATGGTAGAATATCAAGGAGAATCAGTTGGAAGGGTTGTTGTGACTAGGCTGATCAAAATTTTATTTGTATGCCCTTATCCAAAGTTCACTGGCTTTTTTAAGAGTCTATTGACTTCTGTGCCCTTTAAAAGGGATTTAAGTGCCTCTTTCTTAGAGATTACTGCAGGATATTTTGCTCCCCCATGGTAAACTGTTCAATTTTTCATTGAACAGACTATTGCAACCAGAAGTAAAAGCCACAAGCACCTAAAATATTGCAGCATTATTTTAAAACAAAAGCATTATTCAGAATAATTCATTAATGTAAAAGCTAAATTTTAATTTGTGCATGGGCATTTGGAAAGAAATCAGTCAATGTTAATATCTGTCAATTTCAGGTAAAGAAATAGTTTCTGAAATTCGGATTTTCACCTGGGAGCTTTTTAATGATTTTCTGGTTACACACAAGAGGTCATTTCAAGATGAACTGATTACATTTCTATTCATCTATTATATTCAAGACTGTATAGATATGGTTCATTTATTTTGCACACAAATAAATTTTTATGCATAAAGCTATATAAAAATTCTAGATAAACATTCTGCATAAATGGATTTGTGTTTTGTCAAGCAGAAGATAAATACAGTTGAGCTCATATGATCAGTTGCGGCAGCTCTCATTGGCCTGTGCACCTTAAGATACAGCTGGATTCAGGGGCCCTGGCTGCTGCCACTTCTCTTCATCTATAGCCCTTACACCAACAAAGTAAATACATATAATTAAAGAGCTACTTCACCCCTGGCTGGATATGAGGTATTCTCTTTTGTGGTTCTGTGTAATAAATTAAAACCTCATTCATCATGCAAAAAGGGTTTAAACACACATGCAAAAGGCCACAATCTATAAATAGAGTTGTTTAATAAGCGTATAAAACATTTCTGTAATTAAAATTTAAATGACCTATTCCCTCTGACTTTATCTTTGCACTCTTGCTAGGCAAGTCAGTGAAGACCTAATCCTAATGACAGGGTAATGTGCACTAAAATAAACAATTTTTCAGGGTGATCGGATACCAGAGATATAATACTACATTAAATATTAACAAGTCTCATTCTTCTTATTTAATAATTAAAATTTGTTATAACAGGATGTAAGATAGAATGATAATGTTTTAAAGTACTATGGTTCCCAAAAATTATTTAAAAATACCACCACCTAAATTCTTCAGCCTTGATGGATATCATTCTTCAGCCCAGAAGTAGAAGATTCTTGAAAGTAAATACATACACCCCAATGCTTTCTTTATCTTGTGCAAGAATTGGACAAAATCAGTGTTTACATAATTGTGATCTTATTTTTGCGTGAATGGATGGAGTACTGGACATTGCACTGTCTGGAAGATTTTTCTGAAAGGGTGTTGTCATCCTCACAATATTAAAAATCTCAAATTTTTATAGCCTTTTATGTGAGGCTCGTGAACAGAAGGCAATTTATGAATTAGAGAGGCTAAAGCTGAGGAGGCACAAAGTTCAGCAGTATCTAGGAAAATTGGTTTACAGTACCAAGCTAATCAGTCTTTAATGTGAACTTCCTTCACGTGGACACCAAATTAAGTTTTCAGTGTTAACCTTGCATGGGTTTTCTATTTTAATGCAGATAAAAGGCTGCTTTGTGAGGTTGGTACATAACCTTGACAATATCTGTTAACTTTTTCTCCAGCTATCTCAACCTTTAGTATTTAAATTAAAATTTGAAAAGCAGCATGTTAGTAAAGAAATAGCACAGAAATTTAAAAATGCTAGTTATAGACTCTTCATCTACCTAAGCAAAAGTGCAAAAAACCTAAGAGCCTGAAAATTTATTTATGTATTCCGAAATGTCTCCAGTCTTAAGGAGAAATGAAAATATTTTGCTAGCTCATTTTTAGACTCATTTTTCACATCTAGCATCAGCTTTCATCTATGCCCATATGGAAGAATACAAGCACTGAGCCTGGCTGTGTTAGACCATATAATCACTTCTGATACCTGTGCTGTGACTGACGGGCCTGTGAAGGCCTCTAAGTACACACAGACACACATTGTAACCATAACATTACAGTCTTGGGATTTGGTCCATCTGGCAGTAACTTGGCAATTTGCATGTATTTCGATGTAGCTCAAAATTGTTCACTGAGCAGTAATTCATTTTCTCATCTACAACATGTGCAAAGCCTAACTTTGTAAGTTTTAATGTTACTAATGTCCTTGTTCTCATGTTTAAAAAAAGTAATTTTAAGCAGGAAAAGGTTTACAAGATGAAGAGGAAAGATTAAAGACAAACCCTTACATGTAATATAGAAATATACAAATTAAATGGGCTTCTGTGAAAAAAATTGATCAACTAGAAGGTCATTTGACGTGCAAGAGTTTTATTTTCCTACTAGAGGTCAAAAGATCTTCTGTCAGAAACAGCTCTTTTGTCATTCAATTGTGAGTTTGTTCTGTGACCATGGTCCATTCTTTTGGCCTTACTGACAACATTTTCTCATCAATACAGTTTGAATAATGTAGCTATCTAGCAGAAATATCCTAAAGCATTCACTAATTAATTTTACAATGCATAAAGATAAGAAATGACAGCCAGATGTTAAATATTACCCACATCACATTTAATCTCTGATTGCAACAATGAACAACTGAGTGCTATAATTGGAAGTACAGTACTTTTTCCTTCCTTTCCTTCCATTAGTCAAATGGTACAGTGAGAGTAAAAGTTCAGTCTCAAAGTTGTGCATTAATTTTTAACACAAGTCTTAAGGCAAGAAAGTCTGAACTACTCAGGTCAGATCTTATTGTGTAAGAAAGTTAATGTCAGATATATTGTGGAAAAAGGCTGAGTAGTTTCATAAAATTAACTGTTTGCAACTGAGTTATGGAGTGTAGAGATAACTGAAATGAAGTTCAGCCTAGTTGCATCACACCAAGATATGTGTGTTCTCACATCACCCATGTGAAGCACAATGTACCATGAGAATATTCGAACAATAAAATGTTCTACACAGTGCCTGAGAGGTATGATTTGTACATGTACTTCCTATAGGGCATTAATAAAGACACCTCAGTGTTTGACTAGTACCTGGGGAAGATAATTAAGCACTTGAGAAAGGTATTCTGAAAACAAGACTAAAGTTGGTAACCTGCATGAGAAGACACTGTGTGCAGATTTTTAAAACAAATGTTGTTTACAGGATCAAAATAATAATGAAAAATGTAGGCTGGGACACAAATAAAATTTATTAATGACCATATAATTTATAGAAACACAGCAAGACATGACAAAATAGACTGGTACACAGCAAGCTGATTAGTATACTTGCTTTCTTGGAAGTCATCATTCAGGTGGTCTCCTCTTCAGCAGCAAGGGAGAAATTTGGTAATTTGGCTGCTCTTGATCCTCTCATTCTTTTAAAGTGTCTCTTTGTGTAGCAGTCATCTTATTGTCTACTCTCCTTAGTAACCACATGGCAAATGCATGACAAGCAAGACAATAAAATCCTGTTAATTTCAGGTTACCCCATACTGGTTTGGAATCAAAGCTTTTTATACCAACTTCAAATTAATAAAAATACCAAATAAAATAAAAATACCTTTAATAAAAGTACCAAAAATCAGTCTGATATTTTAGAGCAGAGAAAGATGATATTTATTTGCAAAGTTTTTGG
>WBNO01016848.1:0-50196 GCA_013400575.1 Peucedramus taeniatus
TTTGCTATTGTACTCCATAGCTCAATGTTTTTTTCAGAATTAGTGCCAACTCTGAATTATCTAATCCAAAACTACAGTAGAGTTCAAAATATAAATTTTGCCTGAAGAAATAGTTTCTGCAGATTCTTTGTAAATAATTGTTTTATTATAATTTTTCTTACAAATTTAGACAATCACTGTCATCATAAAATGACTGAGGATATTCCCAACAAAAACACAAACTCTCGGTGCCATGAAATTTGTAAGAAGAGCAACAGCTTTTGGTTGGCTCCCAAGATTTTTCATACATTGTTACATATGGTACCTAGAGATCAGAGTAGGACAGAAGGGTAACTAAAGAGAATGCTGATGCAGTGGAGCGGGTGTCCTGAGCCTCCTGCTCTCAAGACCTGTAATCAGCAAAAGCTCCAGCAAGAAGGATAAGAAAAGGATAGAGCTGGTTTTTGCTTCTCACTTTCCTGAGATGGGAAGCACACTCTATCACAGGACAGGTGAAAATGAAGAAATGCACAACAACTGCAGGCTTGGCATGAGTTGCACTTTGTTTAAGCTGGCAGCCCAGGTAAGGAGCACAAGAACAGCTTGGTGTGGTGGGTAGGACACAGCTTCACTTATAGACATGACTGTCAAGAACTGTGTGGCCAAACTCAATTAACCAGATGTTTTTTTTGCAGGACACTTTGTATTTTTAAGCATCATAGTGAAGTCTTTTTAAAATAGTTTAGCCATAATAACGAAACAGCTAGCAGTAGTTACTGAGACCTGTTACCTCAAGAGATACACAAGGCAGCATTAAATATCTCATACAGGCTAGGGAAGCTCAGGATAATTGAATTTGAAAGCAACAGATAGAGAATTTATTGGAGATTTCTGTCAACACATTAATCAATGATGAATATACATACATGTATGTATAGGAGATATGTGATAAAATGTATCTATGCACAACTTTACTGTGTACAGAGAAATTTACCTTTAGGCACTATTAGTAGGACCTATTTATATTAGCTGAATACTTTTTCTGTACACTGTCTACTTAATAAAATGTATTGTGGTGAAAAAAGCATCAGTAAATTATTTTCATCTATCTACTGCTCTATTTTATACAAGTCTGTCATATGACTGTATATTGTTAATGTGA
This sequence comes from Peucedramus taeniatus, assembly GCA_013400575.1. Lineage (NCBI taxonomy): Eukaryota > Metazoa > Chordata > Aves > Passeriformes > Fringillidae > Peucedramus > Peucedramus taeniatus. The sequence continues at coordinate 1,142 of WBNO01016848.1, forward strand.
TCATAGTTTATTTTCTTCCTGTGATTGCTAATGCAATAATATTTTTATGCCTGTTCTAACAGTAACTTTACACTGGAATTAAATGTCAATTTCTACTTTCCACCTCCAAAATTTTAAATTAAATGTCACTGATATCGACCCCTTGTATTCAGGCAAAATGCAGCCACCAACTCACAAAGGGACATTTATAAAATAAGCCCTGCTTGTTTGAACTGCAACACTGCCATCACTGGCGTTTCAGCTGGGAGACTTAAAAAAAAATAAACCAAAGTAATAAACACCATGTTTTATGGAGCTGCACAGAATTAAAAAAAAAAAAAAAAAGAAAAAAGGTCCTCCTGCCAAACTTGAAAGATTAGACTTAAAAGGTGCCTCTCTCATTCCAACTCATTCCAAAAGACTTCTGGCCCCCACCACTCAATGCCATTTATGAAGGACAGTCAGCTGTGGGCAACAGGGCCACCCACACAAGTGCCCATTATGCCCTTTGGAGCTGCAAAGAGATACCCTTCTGTCCATGACTATATAGAAAACAAAACATTCCAAAGTAAGGCAACTAAGGAAATTTCTGAGTGCAACAGGAGTAATGAATCCTACAAATATCTCAAGCAACATGAGGCAGGTGGAAAAACAGAGCTTCTTAGCCCAAGGCTTTGTAATATATAGTTATGTTCCCCATGCAGCTAAATTTTTCTACTACCAATGAGATTCCAGTGGCCCTGTTATCCAAATGTATGATATGAAACAGGTTTTTTTGCTTTTGAAGAAATAAATCACATATGTCCACAGACTTTAGTCTTCTGGAAGACTGAATATAATTTTAGAATCATCATCATCAGCTGGTTGACAGCAATAAAGACAACATTCACTTTAAATAACCCTGAATAATATACAGTTGAGTAAATTTGAATTTGTTTTGCTTTAAGGTCTTCCAAAGTTGAAGCCAACATGCTGAACAAAAATATTAAACTATCTATAACCCTGTGTCAACATATGATGCTACTGGGAATGGTAAGTGAATTAATTTTCCAAGGAAAATTAATTACTTATGACTTACAGTTGTAAAAGCAAACAACGTAACTCTGGATTAGGGCACATTAATTTCTGTTTGGAGTAACGATTAAATTAATTTCATATAATTCATGGTATGTAATGGAAAGCAGAACAAAGATGAAATCTTAGACAATGACTGACACAGAAAAAAGTGTATATTTATGTTCCTGATACAAAAATAAAGGTCATAGATATTAATCACTGTATACTGAAACATGATTTTAGTTTCTAAAATGATTTTTTCTAAACTGTTTGTTAGGATAAGTGTTATTAGCAAGATAAAAATCTAAAAAGCAACAAATTACAAAACATCAGAGAAATCTTGCATGCTACATTGTCTCAGTGAAAAAAGACTACAGTTTTCAGTGATGTCTGTTAAAGGACATAACTGTCACAAAATTATCATGAGGAATAGCAACACTAACTTAAATTACTCCTACATTAAGTTTGTCTTCTTACTCCTCAAGAGAGAAGAAAAATTTGATCACAGGTCCAATATTAAAACAAATATGTACATTAACATATTGTATGAATTTTATCAGTTACTTACATTTTATAGTAAACAGTTAATGAGAAAAATTAATTCATAGCTTAAGTAAACATATGAAAGAATTCTTTCAGCATTCCATAATTTGGTATTTGTTCAAACTACATAAAAATTATTATTTTATGAATTTCATTGCAAAACATCAAGTTTTTGCTTTACTTAATTCCAATCAATCAAACCATATATACTAGCAAACCATTTACAGTTTTTAAGTATCAAATTGCCATTTCTGTTCTCCTACTGAATGAAATCACTAATTTATTGCTGATTTCAGATTTCTGAGTATCAAATCAACAGCTGCTGTGCTACAAACTCACATGGAATCACTCAAAAGCACGATAGTATAAGTATTTTTCCTTACGAGTCAAATGAATATACTGCTAATTCATGAAACCAAAACAACAGATGCAACAGATGACCACTGCACAGCAAGCAGTGACTATGGAATTCCACCAACAAATAATATTTACATTTACAATGTTTAAACTGGCNACACACTCAAAGCAAGTGATTCACATCCCTACTGCCACTTTTACCTGGCTTTAGACACTAAGGAGGTGTTCTTATTGTGGTAATAGTTTGAACAATGTTATCATTATAATATTTCTGTTAAAATCTGAATACAATTCATAATGAAACAGCTTAGAAATTAATTTACTTCACATAAAAGATAACTGAGCCTGAAACACAAATTCACAAACACCAATACCTCCTAATGGTTACACGTAATGCCGTAAGTAATCTGCAGCTCTGTTTTTTACTGTAGTATTTTTATGACTGTCTCAAAAATGCAAAGAACTTTAGTTATGAAAATTTAACTGAAACCTAGATGAGAGGAGCTGAACAATTCTTCAGTGATAAACTTGTGTATTTTCACTTAAAGTTGTTAAACACTTGAAATGTAAACAGGAAACCCAACAGCATCTCACACATTCCAGAAGCTGTTCAATCAAAATACTTTTACAAAGACAGACTTTATCATCGTCTTTTCTGTTTCAGCTTTTAGCCAACCAAGTTTTTCCAATCCAATGCACAGAGAAGCCATATCAAGCCAAGCTGCAGGATCCCAGCCTCATTACTCCCATTTTGCTCCTCTCGCCACTTGACTCCCCCATCAGAACAGTCTTTCAAAAAGTTTAATATGCCTGGGTGGATCTTCACTCAGGTGGTCCCCCTATGTTTGAATACGCTCTGCCCAAGTACATTTACAAAATTGTGAAAAAAAAAAAAAAATCAAACTGAAATATTAAATGAGCTTGCAGACAAGGTACTCTATATCTGGGCAATCCTGTTCATGATTTTCTATGTGCTGCTTTTATGGCGGTCTGAAAGTAAACAACCTTTACACCTATTTTTCATGAACAATAACACATATCACTTTAACCCTATTACAGCACGAATCACAAGTCTGTTGTCATATGGTGACAAAAAACTTCCTAACAAACTTCTGCCAAGAGAACTGGTAATTAAGCAATCAGAAATAAACTGACAGGGAGGGCAAATCTATCCAGCAGCTGTTTCCTATCAACACCCTTAGATCATCCCACCTCAATACACTAACACTTCTGGAGCTTCCCTACTTTTCCTACAGCAGCTCTGTAAAAGTCCCCATATGCAGGTATAAACTCTCTAAAAATAAACAGCAGCAGTGTGAGAGGGGGATTATTAGCAGTAATGTCTAAAATTTACCTGCAGTTCAAGTTGCTTACAAAGGCACATCTCTGTCAAGAGTTCAAATGCTGTCCACAGTGCATTTTTGGTGACAGCAGCAAAAGGAGATGCAGTCCACGGGCAGCTTTATGAGTGACATGTGCAGATGGGGTGATACCACTGTGCTCTTGCACTCTTTGTAAATATACATGCACGCATTTTGCTTCATTTCCTTAAAGGGGCAGCAGCTCACCTCATTGAGCTGGCATGTTTTCCTGGAGATGCCAGTAAATACAGTGTACAGTAGCTAAAATAACTAATAGCACAAAAGCTATTTCTTTCTATATCCCTTTGTTTTGTTGCAAATGGCTGTAATAGACTAGCAAAAGTTTATTGTACTTTGCTGGCAGAACATTTGATTTCTCTTTGCCAGCCAGAGAATAGGTAGATGCAACCAGAGAGACTGCCAAGTTACAGGATATATAAACCACTCCTGGCAGTCAGCAGAACTGCTGCTGAAGATTAAATTACACAAACTTGCCAGAGGTGCAACTTACTTGGAAAGCATTCTTAAGTTGTGTGCACCTACTTCAGTGGGGTAGGGAAACATCCAAAACATTATGGGGTTGTTACCTCTCCCTGGCAAAGCTGTTTGCGAAGACTTTGCTCCCATTGGAAGGTTTGGTTCACAGAGCTCTACTTTTCAAAATGAAAAGCTCATAATTTACCCTAAAAATGATGTTGGGCAAAGAGCACACATGATTTTTTGCTTGCTTTCCTCACAGAGCTAATATTTCATCACTAGTACAGGAAAATTAAGGAATCCATAACTTGCGTGGTGGTAAAAATCCTATACTAAGCACAAACCCATTCACCAGCCTACACATCCATTTAAGTAAAGAAATAAAGACACCTTTTTCCTTACTAACAAGACACTAGGTTTTTGGATTGTTTTTAATATTTTACAGGTACAGCCACCATATCCTCTCCCTCAAAAAGTTTCCATAAATCTTAAAAACTTGAGTACTTCTCTCCCTTTTCCACAAATTTCAAGGCAAGCAATCACTTGCAGTACGCAGAAAAAACATCCAGCGAAAATAATCTCTTTGCAGGAGACTACAGGTTCACAGGAGAGGTTTAAGTTTCCTTTATTGAAGAGCAGAGCTAAGAGCACAGTGAAATACTATCCTGCATGTCCCTGTCTTTAAAGTCCCAGTGAGTTTATTCAGAGATGAGATTCAATACAGAAGCAACCCAGAATTTGTCGAGTTACTTTTTTTTTTAAATTTACAATAATGGCAACATATCCTTTAGCCTATTTTTAAAAATTTATGTAAGTATAGCTAGTTTCATCTTTTCAGTCAGATTCCAGTCCACTAGCATATCTCCTTTTATTAGGTTTTTCAATTTAAGGTACATCCATAACCAGCCAGCTGCCATATACTGTCAAAAAGGAGTGATTTACATTTATTACTAAGTTGTTTGATTACTGCAAGATACACACAACTCAATGTTGGTATTCTCACCCTTAGACTTTGCTTTGTTTAAGCAAAGATTCTCTGTAGGCAACCACTTCAATTTAAGTACAGAAAACCATAAACAAGCTCATGAAATTCCAGTGTTATCCAAGGAGGTTCAGGTCTTTGCTGAACTGTATGTGTACATTCAGGGTAGTAATACAGAAGGAATGCTGAAGCCTTTTGTAGACAGGTTGTTCAGCTGGATGCTGAAACCTGCAACCTACAATTCTGACCAGCAAACAACATTCCTGCTGAACTGCGTTTCCACAGGAGCTATGTGAATCACATAAAATAAAGCACTGCTCACCTAATAAGACATCCCATTTTCTTAATCAAAAAAATGTAAATTGTGAATCCACACAAATTTGTTTTAGTAAGCTTAATACAGCAAGCTCAAGTTTGATGCTGTTTTTACAATCCCATCTCAGAGGTTTAAAAAAACACTTGCACATCATGGCATCATACTCTCACATCATACATGAGTGATTCTCCTATGCTATCCAAGTAACACACCTCACTACTCATATACTCTATGGGTCAACCAAGAAAACCCCCCAAAATAAAGAAAGAAGTAAAATAAATTCCTTAAATATTCAGTGAAAAACACACACTCCTGAAAAACAATCAGCTCCAGTACTTCGCTCCATGCTATTAAATAAAAGTGTACTACACGAAGAAGATATAACCAAAATCAGATACCAAGAAGGATAAAAGTCTCAAATATTTCACCATTTAAAACTGTGCATGTATTCTACGGAAAAAAGAAGATAAAGGTTTTCTCAAACCCAACATCGATTCTTTGTGATGACCAATGTTTGGATTCTGACAACTTGTTTGCAATCACTAACTACTTCACAGCTTTATTTTTTGTTAGACACTTTCTATTTTAACACAAATTTTCAAGTTTCCACTACTAGAAAAACAACATAACATTTGTTTTACCCAAAGAAAGCTACCGAGTTCTGCTTGCTGGGCTTTTGTAAGAACAGGCTAACAAATAAACACCTGCAGTGCAAGGGAGGAGCCAGATTCTGCTGCAGTAAAGACAACAGAAATAATCCAGAGAGTTTTTCAGCCCACAGCTGAATCAGGCTGACCCAACTACACCTGGTCTTACTCCTACACTTAGAGGTATCCCTGAGGTCCCCCCTTTTGATCCCTGTATTTCTAAAATGCTGCTATAGTTCAGCTCTCAGATATCTCCATTGCATCAAATATACAGACAAATTGTCTCAACCAAATAATATGCATGATGTGTGCTCACCAGAGGAATAAAATTTAAAGTAGTGCTGCTGTCAAAAGTGAGGTTAATAATGCCCCACACAACAGGAGGGTTAATAGCCCTCCTCTTGCAGAGGGACCACCTGGAGGTAAAAAAAAATCTCAGCAGTGATGATGCCATCCACAGACATCTTTTGAGGGAGGAAGACAACTAAAGAATACAACAAATGAGAAGGGCTACATGCAATTTCAGCCACATGCAGGAGAGGCCAGTAACATCTTTCCACCACTGTCTATCAGTTGTCCCTCATGGGCCCTGAGACAAGGAAGGAAGGACCCAGGCAAGGATGGCCTGTGATAGCAGACAGCATTCCATACAGACTTCTAGGAGAAAGAAAAAAGCTCCTTCCTTTCCAACTGAGACACAATCTCCAGTGAGATGCCTCACTATTAACTAGCTGGCTGTGGATTTTAAAGTGGTTTATATCTGCAACGCCATAATTAAGAGAACTGGTGTAACTAAAGAGAAAGTTTATCTGATGCATTCTCAGACAGTGCCTTCTCTAAAGTTGCACTGTCATTTACCAAAACATACCCATCTTCTTTGGGGAAAAAACTCAAGCCTAGAAGGAATATCATATCACAACTGAAACAATAAAACTTCTTGCATGTAATAATCAAATGCAAAACCAATGCACTCCAATAACTAGAGGACCATGGAAAGCAACATGGACAGGAGGGACAAAAAAGACATTTCCAGTTTCAGTTATAATCAGACACCCTGATTAGGCTTTATGAAACACTCCTTTGATGAGGACCTTCCAGTATTATATAGAACACGAAGAATTAGCTCTATTTTTTTTTTCTTGAGGGAATGCTACTTAAGAGTATTGTTTACAGATTTTATTTATTTGACACAAAATGTTCCAGGTACATCTGTAATCAAGTATTCTCCCACTTTAGAGGTTGCAGAACTACATATATTATCCCTTACATCCTTTTAGGATTCTAATTTTCCAAACATGTTCAACAGTGAAGATGTTACCACACCCAAAAATAGATTACAAACAGACTTTTGAAATTCCAAAATTATAAAGACCAAATAGGATGCTGCTTTTTCAAGATCAGACTTAGTGCACATTTTTTAATATTAGACAGAATTTGTCAAACATTTTAATTCTACAACACAGATCACATATTTTGTTCATAGACTACAGATGAGTTTGACCTCCATCTATCTCTTTCTCTTGAGGTTACTGGGTTTTTTTAGGATCCAGGGATTTTGTACATCAAATGAACATCAAAAGACCAACCAAACTTAACATATTCCTTTAACTCTATTTCTCATTTCTCTGCCTTTTAACACAGATTCAGGTTTTGATGTTTTAAAAGTATATTAATTTAATTACTCTTTACTATGATGAAAATTTATGCTTAGTGCTGCTTCACTTTCCTCTGAAAAGTTGGATTTTAATTTGAGAGTAAAGATTTTTTTGTCTTCTTATTCATTTTCTTTGCTCTGAAATTCAATTCCCTAACCACACTGTTTGTGAAGCAGCTTTGTTCTCAGCTCTTATCTATATCTTCCAAGATCATTACAACTGCAATGGTAATTCATCGCCAACATTCAGTGTACAGCATAATAAAATCTTGAGCCACTAACTGCTTCTCCCAGAATAGAAATTTAGCTTTGAACTGGCATGGGGAAGTGACGAGACAAATATATTCTGTATCACACAGAATCTGGGCATCATCTTCATGTTCCACTACAGAAGAAATCATACTAATATGGCCTGAAGGTGATAAATTAATTTTGGCTAGGTTCCTGTCTGGGAGGAAAGAACAATTTTCCTAATGAGATAAAGATGAAGGAAGACAAGGACCTTTAGGCAATTGGAATTTAGTCTGAGAGAGGCTCTAATAAATCAGGTTGTGCTTCTCTTTGTTTAAGGAAATACCTGTTAGGACATCTGGGGCCTGTTTATTTTTCTCTGACAAACTTGATTTTCTTGGCAGTGCACAAACTCAGAATCATAAATTGAAATGAGAATAAAAGCAGGTGGCCAAGTTCAAGTTTCAATTTTTTTTCATCTAAAATAAGTAAACAAATCCCAGCTGATGGGACTCAATTTACACAGATCTCCTGCTACTTGGACACTTGCAATTCCATATCCAAAGTATTCACACCCAGATAAGCAGATTTGCTTGGAAAAGTTGCATTAGAAAAACCAGAGAATACCAGTATTCTCACAAATGTGCACACTAAATACCAAGAGACCAGATGGGAGGGATCCAAAATCCCATGGAAGTAGCAACTGGAGAAGATGGAGCTCCTTCATTCAGTTCTCTTTGTGTGGCACACACTCCACAGACTTTGGGCAAGCTCATATTGTTAGCAGTGGGTTTAGCACATAAGCACTTCACTTTCCTGTAGCACTGCTATCACTGCTGACAGCAGCAGAGCACGTCCTGCCCAAACGGGTCACTCAGCTGAACACAAAATGCTCCTGTCCAACAGTCACATTACAAAAGCTACAGCCTTCTTTAGGCAGATTCTGCTTCAACAGTCTCTCACTTCAACCTCTGAGAAAAGACAGAAGTTGTTGTCTCTGCCATTGTCTTTCAAGAATAGTAGTTTGGGACCTCTCGTTATCCCAAACTGACAGAGGCCATGTCCCAAGTCAGTCAGGCTGCTTGAAGGCAGCTGCCTGAGCTCCACTCCCCTACAAGCTGTGCACTGCTTCTCCTCTGCTATGCTCACCCAGGACATGTAGCCATTGCCAACACCACAAAAAGATTAGGGCACTTGGGTAGGAGTACCAGAAAAAGCAGGACCATCCCTTCAGGGAGTTCTCTCTTTGATCAACACACAGTGAGTGTGCAACCATCCCTTGAGAAACCACCATGTTGCCTGAGCTATATGGCTTCCGTGGTCATGGGCAGCAGCACAGTCTCAGCCTGCCTCTGCCTAATTGCTGACAGACTAATCACTATCCCTCTTTCAGGACAAGAATGACAAAACCTGGATTTGTCAGATTCTTAAATATCAATTTCAGGGTGTTTAAGAAAGGAAAGGTCATATTTAAATGCTAGGTTTAAAGTTACAATAGGATAAGAAAGCAACCACCTCTCTGAAAAGACTGCTCTATTTCGAATCCAGACGGTGCACTACATATTTCACCACAGAAATTAATAAAAAGCTGCAGCCAGCATTTAGATTATAAATTAAAAAGTAATAAAACCTTTCAAGTTGTCTTGGAAATTATAAAATTCTGTACCTGAAATACTCTTTATCTGAGGGATTATATCAGCCATTACTCTGGGACTCCCTGTACAACAAAACAGCTTTTTCCATGCCTGTCCTCTGAGACACCAGCAAGTGGCTGTCCCTCTAAAAGGAAGACAAGACAGAAAAGCTTAATTCCTCTTCCCCTCCCATTCCCTTCCTCTGCCACAAGAGAGCTGTCATGCCCACAGGGCAGCAAACCTTCTGACTTTGTTTTCAAGAGTACAGATTTGCTTTCAGTAACATCACTAAGATCCAGCACTTGAGAAATATATGTATATTTGAACAAGCATGCTAAAGCTTCTGTGGTGATTCTTAACAATTCCAACAGGACGTATGTCTATCTCAGATTTATTCAAACCATGACAAGGATTAAAAATGCGTATAGCTGGGAATGAACAGTATTTGAAGTCTACCTCTATCCTAGGCTTCTAGGATTTATTTCTCTGAAACTTTTCATCTAATCAGTTTGGACAATAACAAATAACACAGTTGGGCATTTACTCACAACACGCCTGTAGTGGATCAAGAAGCTTCTCTGGAAGGGCCAGGAACATGGTTTTTACCTTGCTCTCAATGAATGAAAAGCAAATTAGACCAGCTTCAGTCTCTGAGACTGCAGTGAGCTGCTGCAATATTGTTCACTGCAACATCCATCTCATAGTATAATGATCCCCAAACCATATGACCACCACCAATTCCATGTCTTTTTGCTTTAGATGTATGCTTGTACAATGTCCACATGGGCCACAGGAGATGGTGTGCATTTAAATCAGTATCTTCTAGACACAGCAATGCAACTCCTAGTACTTAGGAATTCCCAGTATACTGCAAATAGTAAAATATTCCATCTTGGAACTATTGTTTAAAATAAATCAACTTCTCTAAATGCTGACACAGCATTTCAAGGTTTGTTTGGTTTTTTTTTTCCCTTTTAATACTTCTTTCCTTAAAGCAAGGATAAACAAAAATCTGTATCACTTCCCATTATTTTTTGTTTCAACATATCACTGCTACTGTTATAAATTAAAGCCCTGGGTCTCCACTTCAGACTGCAGCTCATCTTTTTGCCAGATGACCACACCCATGTTTATAGCTACCACCATTAAAGCACATTTTTACTGAAATCTGGATACATATGTTAAAGAAATTTACAGCGTTTCAGCCCTTTAGTACAATTTCCCTCTAAGAGTATGGTATAATTGATACCAAAAGATTATTTAAGTTAGGTTTACCAGTAAGTTTGCAGTTAGCAAGCAACATATGTTGTATCACCAGTGGTAATACAAGTAGGACTTAGAAAAGCAGTTTTGAATTCTACTTTAACCAACTAAAATGCCGACCTCAGTTCTGTAAAAACAAAACAGGACATATATTTGTTGGAAGATTTTCATAACACCTTCTTTTTGTTACACCACCTTCAGCAGTGGCAGCAAGGGATTCTAGGCTGCTAATTGCATTCTATCCCATTAACGCTCATGAGCTGACCTGAAAGAAAAGATCCAGACAGTTCTATGCTTTCTGTTCTGAATTCTGCATTCTTCAGCAGTCTTTCAAATTTATTAGTAGTCTTAATTCAGTAGTCTTTCAAATTTACTCACATTCTATAGCTTCAAAAATATAGAGAAAAGCACACGCCATATTTTCTGTGTCTTTTTTTTTTTTCTTCTTTATTTGGTGGGACTTCAGCACATACATAAATGCTTTCCTGAATCTATGCCAATATGTTGTAAAATGACAATAACTTATGAATCACTTCTTAATATAATGGTCTTTGTAAATAAACTCAGAAAGTAAAAGCTTCTTGTCAGAAATAACCTACAAAAATGTACGAAAATCACAACTGTCAAACATTTTCCAATTCAGCTTTATTAAATGAAAAACTTCACAACAAACCCTTTTATTACAAACTTCTAAAAAGGAATGCACCTAATAGTACAAATTAATGGCTTCTAAATGGAGGATCAATATCTCATTGTATTTTACACAAAGTGCTAAAACCCCATTGCTGTAACAATACAGAAAAAGAGAAAGCTTTACAGATCAGGTTACCTGTCTTATTTGAGGTTTTTAAGAGACTATACATCTGGCTACAGCCAATTCAGAGTCTCAATCACAATCATTAAAAGTAGAGATTAAAAAAAAAGGCAGTTTATGTCTTCTAAGTATTTACTACCATTCCATCAACACTGAAAATGTCTTTTAAAGGAGACATAACTAGTTGACAATTACAGAGCAGCATTTTGGTGTTGCTCTGTATCATGACAAATTACTTAGATTAAATGATATGTATTATCTTACCTGATACATTCCAACTCCTATGTGTTTGGGCTCTATTTTCACGAGCTCAGCTAATGGGTCTTGGACGCGTCTAGCTATGGAAACTGAAAAACAGAATTAGAAAACAGCTATCACTTTTTTCTGAAAAACATGAATCATGTAATTGCTTTTGCTAAGGTGTTTTGGGTTTTTTTTACATCTTCTATGAATTTAATTTTTTTTAAACCTGGAAATAGTCAATACCATAGCAGAATCCTTTTTCATTGTTAGACAAGGACATCACATGAACATTAATAAAACTTTTTATTTGAATAATTCCAGGAAAGTCCTAGGGACATTTTAAACTGTAATCATGACATTTAAAAAGTTTTTTCTGAGCCAGAGAGTTAATAAATAAAACTGTGTACACTATATTTTTCCCTTTGTGCCCATACTAAATGCATATGTACATAATGCACATTTACATTATACTCTGTAAGACCCTTTAACCTGAAATCACAGATATAAAGAAACAAATAAACACTTAAAAAACCCAGAGTATCTGTTCGCAGACTTATTTACCTAATACAGTATTTCCTAAGGTATGTATCAGATATTTATATATTTATCTAATTCAACCATAAAATTCAATGTTCACTTTAAAAATGGTTCTCGGATTTTACTAATCTAAACTGTGCACCAAAACACATCAATTTGCAATCTGTCACCCTTATAAACACATTTAGAAAAACAAAAACAATTCCCAACATTTCTGATGCCATTAAGAGCATATGGGAAGAACCTTTGGTCTTCTAAATCCAAATGCTGAATCAAGACTGCATTTTTGAAGGCTTTATTTACTGATAAATCATTTGCTTACCAAATCTCAGAAGAAAAAGCCTATTTCCAAACATGAATTCATAAACTTGGTCTGATACTGCAGATATTGAGTTGTATTCAGTATTTACAACTGTGCTCCTTCCCACATATATGAAACTAGAAGAGTTCTATTTACCAGTATTACATCAAGAAATTCTTTTTTTCCTCCCGACTTAAGACAAAACAGGTTAGCTGGCTTAGCAGCTCTTAGACCATTCATTGTACCTAGTGAAACTAACGAAAACCAAGTGTTTAGAGGCATTCCAAAAATCTTTCCAAGTAAGGACCAAAGATCCCAAAAAAAGCAAACGAACAAGTAAAACCCTAAACCCCAAGAATACCACAAAAAGCAAAACCCAAAAGAAAAAAAAAAAATCCCAACACAATAAAACTTAAAAACAAAACAAACCACTTCAAAAATAAAAAAACAAACATAACAATGCCCGACCTTGTTGCCAAGTCTGTGTTGTCTACCACAGGCACTTGTACAAGAATAAGAAAAGTGTGACCAAAGAAAGCTGAGGGCCTTTAAAAACTATGTCCAGAATCAACCCCACAGAGCACCAGTCATTTAAAGAGTGTTTTACATTTAAATACATTTTTAAGCAGATCAGCAGAGGGTTAGAGGAAGAACAGACAGGAGTCAGGAGTAAATATATCTATATGCACAGTGGTTTGGTCAACAACACACATAATGCTAAAACAGGGATACTGGAAGTATATCCAGTGTTCACCAGCTGATTTCACACATACATGTATGTGTATAAAACCATGAACATGGTTATAATTATCATATGTATAAAATAACCTATAAACCCCTTTTCTGGATCACAAAAGTAATGTATTCATTCACAGAGGTGTTTAGGTTGGACACACCTCTGGAGAACATGGGCTGCGTTGTCTAACACCCCTGCTGAAACAGGGCTTGCTACAGCAGGTTGCCCCAATTTATGTCTGGCTGGGTGCAGATTTCACAATCTGTCTGGTCAATCCCTTCCAGAGTTGGGCCACCTTAACAATAGAAAAATGTTTTCTTGTGTCCAGATTGAATTTGCTGTGTTCCAATCTGTGCCCATTGTCTCTTGTCCTAACAGTGGGCTCTACTGAGAAGGGTCTGCTGCTCTCCTTCATTTTCTCCTATCAGGTACTTAAAATCCTTTTCAAAATCCCCCTGAGCCTCCTCCAGGCTGAGCATTTCCAGTTTTCTTGAGTTTTCCTTGTATGAAAGGTGCCTCAGTCCTTAATCATCCTTGCAGCCTAATTTAAACAGCAACCATCACTACTGCAGGGTGTTAAAGGCTTCACAGCATTTCAGAAAACAACTTGACTAAACATTTGTACTTGAAGCCAAAACAGTAGCCAGAGATATGCAGATATCCTCAAACCACAACTGCAAAGTTTATCAATTAAATGCTGCACTAGAGACTTCACTTTTAAAGATTTGCACTGTTAAATGCACAGTTAACATGAAGTTCACTGCTCGGTCATGCAAGAGTTTTCATATCCTTTAATATCCATTTTAACATGCTGAGAAAGGCAGTTTGCTAGCTAGGCTCAAAAAGCACTGTGCTGGTGACATCTGATATGCCTGCTCCTCTGATAGAGAAGTTCTGAATTCAAAGACAATCACGTATGCCTTCTTGTCTAAAAAAGCCCCACAAAAAGTTAGCGTAAGTACACCAGCTATAACTTACATGAGTACAGCTCACTGCCAAAATGCTTTCCTATAACAATAATTCATATTAATTACTTTGAAATACTAGTCACCCACCATCTGACAAACAAAAGTGAAACAAAACACCAATGAAAGTAGTATTGATCCAAACCAGGAAACACAACGATGTATTTCTTCTGAATGCACTGATGCCTATGCATAGAGACTGTACTCGTCCTTCAGCAACCATCATTAAACTCAGCTTCTTTAATACCCATACAGTGTTTTAGAGAAATTTTTTTTAGCTCTACCTAATAGCAAAACATATTTCAAAAGTTACATTTTAGATAAGCTGAGAGCAAATACCTCTCACTGTCCACATATCTTTCCATTATATCTTTTAAAAACAGACAACTATATGGATAGGTTGATAGAGGAATTTTCCAAGCATAGCTTTCTCTTGCGAACCTTCAATTAAAAAGTAAAATCTAGTCTCTTTTTGTCATATTAGCTTGGTTGACAATGCTGTCATATTCCTAGGAGACTTCCAGTGGAGGCGTAGGACCTGATCCAGCAAAGCACTTCAGCACAGATCCATGTCAGAATTCCCACCAGAACAGGATAAACTATTCACACGCCTAAAGTTACAGAGACATTTAAGTGCTTTCCTGGATCAGGCCTAACAGTTACAATATTGAAGCAGCAAGATCAACTAACAGTCAGTTCCATGATTAAGGATGCAGCTCCTATGGTCAATACCAGCAGGAGAGCTGACCTGCCTAACTCCCACTAAAGCCGCAATTTCACTCCAGATTTAATTTTCCAATTAATAAATAAAAGAGAGCACAGTAGGAAAAATATAAGAGTTGTCCGCATGCTCTCTAGGCAGAAATTCAGTCAAGATTAGCATCTACTACCTCTTGTACAGGCAAACCCATTTATTTTATCCTGGAGTAGTTGCACACTGCAATAGATGGAACTTTTTTGGGGGCAATGAGGCCCCACTCTGGGCATTTGATCCAAGTGGCTGGACTCTTACAATACAGGTGGAGTACTACTGAAACCATGAGGGCTCTGCTGAAGTGTGAGGTCTACTACCATGGAGCAGAGACAATAAAACTTGATGGTCTGGCATCTTCTTCTTAAAACCTATATCAAGACTACAAAAATTTGTTTTTTCATTTTCAACTGTTTTACACTGGGTATGTTTAAGAAACCATGCATTTTTAGAAGACTAACAGTGAAAGAGGTAATGCATTCTTACTTCTGTAGATATTAAGGTATTCTTCACTTTTGCTCAACCGAAAAATGGTTACATTATATTATGACATGCAGGGCAAAATGAGAAAACCAGGTTTCTCAAAAGTTACCAGCACGGCCACACATTAAAAGTTTGCCTATACTAAAATATGCTAGTCTAAGTAAAATGTGAAAAATACCCTAATCAATATTAAACACAGTATTAAAATCAGGATGACACGACCCTCTATTAGAAAATTCCCACAAGACTTGCACACCCCATAAATGCAAAGCTCAGTTGTGAATAAGAATGAAAATATTATTGCAACACTCGGAAAGGCAGTAACATACTGTGCTGCCTTTCAATAAATTTATGTAAAATTTTAACACTTGAAGGGACAGAAGGGTCTAGGTGGTCCTCTCACTTCCACGTAGATGTATTTCACATCAAACTGCAATGAGAAATAAAGATTACAGCAAGTGTATTTACTGTAATCCTGTCTTATCAATAGATAGGATATATTCTGCCATTTCATTGAAAAAGCAGTTTAACTGCTTGGAAGTCTCAATTCACTCCACACTTTGGTTATTTGACAAGAAAACTCAGGAGACAGTAAAGTAATGCGTCAGTGATGAAGATGCCATTGTGGTGGAAAAAAAAACATCCGTAAGAGCTGTTGCACAGGTCATGCCAATCTCTGTCTGATCTTCACAGAAAGTGAGGAATTACATTAAAATGTTTTGTTTCCTAATGGCTAATAAGCAGATATGCCCTCATGAACTAACAAACATACCTACTTATGTGGCTACTCCTATCTTAAGGAAAAAATCACTAATTTCAAATTGAGAAATTTAAAATTAGGACTATTTTCTTCAAACATACATCACATAATTTTGTTTCTCTAGTAATTTCTATAGCAAGCAATAGCATTTTTCACACAAATCAAAGGAGAGCTTCCACTCAGGAATACTGATAACAGTTTTCAGAGTAAAGACAGAAAAAACTTGCCACACTCAACAGTGAAGGGCCAAAACAACACAGCAGCTGTCCCCGCTCCTCTGTGTCCTTCTATGTGCCACTCAGGGCACCCCAGCCAGCCCCAGCACGGTGGACAGCGGGGGGACACTTTCCCGTGCCCCAGGGGTCCAGAAGGCAGCTAGGCTGATCACCTGCTGCAGAGGAGACGCTGGTGACAACGGTGAGAGATGAAAGGAGCCAACTCTCACAGGGGGTTAATCCAAGGTTTTATTCAGGAGCTCTGGGGGAGCCCCATACCTCAGGGGATCCTCCTGCCAAGAGCCTTTGGGGTTTGTGCCAAGGTTACATTTAAAGGGAGGTGGTAACAAAAGTAGATAACATTCATTTGACCAATAAGGAAAGTAAGGGGATGGAAACTGGGGGAATGGACACTTGGGATAGCATATAGGGTGACCCCTGGGGAGGGACCCCTGGCCTCTGACCAATTACCTGACGCCCCGGACCGAAAGTTCTAGATGGAAGGGATGGCACCCTGAGTGACTGGCAGAGGCTCAGGCAGAGGTTTGGGGGATGACTTCATCCAAGGAGAATGATTACACAGGTAGAGGGGGGGGGGCACAATCAGGGGTAAACCACTTGGGGAAAAACAGAAAAATACAAAGAAATTATTACAAAACATAAAAGCACACTCCAACAAGCAGCCTCACTATTTCTCTGCATGGTATCTATACAAGGGCCATGTCAGTTGCCAGCCCTAAAAAATTAGAATTAGTGCTAACTTCTTTGGCTACCTGCCTCCCTTCAGTAACAGAACAGGTCTAAAGCAATCATTAAGACACAAATCAGACATGTAGACTGTTTAGGGTGCAAAGGCAGCTGGAAATCTTGTCAACTAGATGAAATTTATTATGGTTTCAAGTATTGTGCCCACTTTGGGGGCAGGCTGCCAACTTGTGTTCAGACAACTACATATTGAAATGTTCTCTTTTTGCATTGCTTTATGTAAGAGCCACACCATAAAGCAAGAGCTTTAAGGCTTAGATAAGGAAAGCATGAAAATGAAGAATGCTTATGGGTAGAAGAACAAAAAAGTTTCCATTTCTTTCAGTTACAGTGGCATTCAAATATTGCTTAACACCATAAGCAGAAAAAACATTTTTGGCCAAAAGTCCAGGATGATGGCATTCCTCCTTCTAAACACATCATCATATAAGGATAAAAAAATGTCCGAGTCAATAATTGTGACAACTTAGCTACCCCACGAGTGGGAGCATTTGTTTTGTGCTTTGAAAAAATGTGAAGCTTCCAGATGTGAAAGCAGTAGATAGTTTTATAAATGCTTTACAAATAAATATATGGCAACCGCAAGCTATTAAGCTATGATGAGTTCAGCTTCAATTTTGTCATAAATGAGAACATTCTGTATATTTATTATAAAACCTCAGTATTTCATTCTTGCTGAGACATGCTACTGTAACATCCAAGTAACTCATCCACCCTTCTATTTTAAATAACCTTTGCAACTCAAAAACCTGCATTGAAACTTTAATGTCAATGAAATAAAAAAAAAAAAAAGCTTTAGGTAATCAGGGACTTACAAATGCATAAGTAATTACTGTCAGTATATCATACCAGAGTAGATATGGAAACATTACAACTTTTAAAATCCTTTTATAAAGCCCATTATTGTATTCAAGATCAATTACTCTCCATAAGTATCTGCAATAATGTTTACTAAGTGATCGATTGTTCAGGTTTCCTGAGTCCTGGAAGCCTTCTATCCTGTTGACCTGAATTTCACCCTCCTTGCAAAGGATACAGTGAAACGTACAGTAGTCTTTTCATTAAGCATTCTTTCTCAGTAGGTCAGGATTTGTGACACAGTTTTGAATCCTCATATATCTTCTTGGTGGGTTTAAAGTATGCAATTTATTTTAAGCAACTGTTCAACAGCTGCATTTCATCCAAAGCTCTTCTGTAGCTAGTGAACAGGTTTTTGTTTTAAAAAGGTTACATTTTAGTTTACTTTTAACTCCATAAAACTGATAATCTGTTATTTGCCTATGATTAATGAAATAATGAATGACAATATTCTACTTATTACCAAGAAAAAAATCTTTAAAAGAGATGGGTTGAATATAAGAAAGTTAGAAATATGTTTAAAGAGAAAAAGTTTGACAAGTGAATATTACAATGCAGCTTTTTAAAGTCAGTATTTTTTCTTATAAACACTCTCAAAAAACACTTTTCTCAAGCATTAGTAATTTCCGTATCACAGAATAGTATCTATTTTATCCAAGATGAGATAGGGGACATATAAGCATTTAACTGAAACCTCATTTGATTTTTCTGTCACAGAAATGAGTTAGTCTCAGAAGATGGTATGAACTCCAAAAAAACTTTTCCCCATCTGTTCAACTTAAAAGGTAGGTATCATCAATATCCTTTTCACATTCACACTGCTGATACTAACTGCATCACTATGCCATTGATTACTGTTACTGCTACAAGTAAAAAATTACTTGAATTTCTAATATTACAAGAGCTAGTCATCTGTATCTTAGAGGAATTAGTCATTTGTATCAACAACAAATATTAACCTTTCCTAAGTGACCAGAATGTTCTTTCCTATGCCTGTAGTAAGAAAACCAGCTCTGGCCAATAACACATCAAATCCCAGTATCAAAAGGAAACCAAAACTCCTTGAATTGAAGAGCATCCTGGTACTGGCCATTCCTCTAGCTCCATGCTTCAAGGAAGCAACAAAGCCTTCAAAAGGGACCACACAGACACAACACGTGCACAGAGTTACACCAGAGGGGGGGAAGTGAATGGTTCTTGCAGCTCTTTTATGCAAAGGGAAAGCAGCTTGACCAGAGCATGCAAAACTTGCAGGTAGCAGGAGATCAAACTCCTCTACTCCAGCCCACTCCTGAGATCTACGGCTTCAGAGGAAAGACAGTGCCAGTAAGCAGGATGTTAATGATTGTATACCACCTCTCCCACATACCCTCAGGTTTACACAGGTTAGAAAACATTAGATTCTTGTCTAGAATAACAAGAAAACTACAAGACTACAAACATCTCCAACATCTGTGTAAAAACCCATTCAGGATTGTGCTACTGGTTTGGGGCAATTCAAGTCCATCTTTCTATTTCTCCATGTCCTGGTGCAAACACATGTTCATGCACAACTGGGAGAGGCTTAGTCATTTCCAGACTATCTGCAGTTAGGGACTGGTTTTTGATTTCCTATAGAACCTACAGATTCCTTATAATTTCTGTTTAAATTGTAGAGCCTAGCCCACACTTTGAGATGAGCTTCTGCTCAATAGTAGGAACTGGGTCCTATGGGGAGACAAATAATGAGACCCTCTTGTTCCTATTACTAATTAATTATATTACAATTATTAAGAATTAATTATTGCTATTACTATTATTTTAGTTTATTAATATTACTATCATGATCATTAACAGCTTCCAGCTACTGCATGTTCACCACAGCGTGGTTCTCTGTGCTCCATCCTCCCAAAAGTATAATTAAACTCATTTTTAAATGCTATAGAACACAACAGATGAGAGATGGAATACGCTTTCATTTCATACTGCTCTAATTGCATGCCACCCAATTTAACATTGGGCTGATAAAATGTTTCAATGCATGAGAATTCAGTGCTCACTTTCCCTTCTGAAAGCTTGGGGAACTTTCACCAATTCTCTTCAACTAGCTGTAGAAGAAAACTCCCACTTAGACAGCAGTGTGAACATTTTAACCATAGGACTAAATAAAACAATAAAGTTTTTGAAAAATGACCTTCTCTCCTGAGTAGCCAAAGGGGAGTAGTGCTCTTTTAAGAAGATGAAGAAATTAGCTCAAGTAGACATCCAGGCACTATGTCCCACACATCTAATCATCAAATTGTTTTACTTTCCTTAAGATAAAGTCAAAAGAAATTACATTTTTTTCCAATCTCTACCTTCTACTTGCTGGCCAGTGTGACAGCTCTGAACTCTATGTCTCTAACAGGACCCCAGGGAATGAAACCCTGTAGCATAACAGTCTGAAAGTCCTAACAAGCCCTCAAAGCCTACAAGGCTTTCTTTTGCAAGGAAAAGTGCAAGTGGTGTGCTGAACTTTGAGTGTACAATAATGCAATGTGTTCTGCCCTGTGGAGAGGAGACAAGCAGATGGGATTTGACAATGCTAAGGCAAGCTGTGCTGTGTGACCTTTGGCTCTCTCAGATTCTTCCTCATCCTCAGAAAACATCCCTTAGAAACAACACAGTTATTCCATACTGGATCGTACCTGTGCATGCAGCATGACACATGCTTGCACTGTTAGTTTTCCAAATCTTAAAAAAAAAGTAGCTCTAGGGAAAATTTCATCTACCTTTGTTGCTTTCCTAACTGGGTGACATAACTATGTAGCCTTGACAAAGCCCTAGTCCTTCATGTCCGAGAGGAAAACATTTCTTAGAGCTGTTACATTAGACAAGCCCAGGTATGTTGCTCTTCTTTCAGCATCTGAACACAGAATTACAAATTAAAATCAAGTGTGTATGATTGCATAAGGTATGAAAATAAAATAGAGAGGCTTAGCATGAGATCTCTCCTAACAAGTGGTCACACAATCATGGTGCCTGAAAAAACAGCCCCTTTCTCCCTCTTTTATTCTACTTTTTAAGTAGTGAAAGAAAGAAAAGATTGCTTATTTGTTAGAGCAGCCATCTCAAAACAAAAGGTAATTCATCAATTTAATGAAATTAAGACATTTCTCATTTATATAGAATGAGTGTATACTGAAACCAGAGTAAAATCCCAGCATGACTCCTGCTTCACAGCACTTCTCTACCATCAAGCCACTGTTTCATTAGAATCCATCAGTTTTCTCTGATTCTTAGTTATTAAGCAACATTCATTTCTTTATGGTATCCAAGAGGTGGAGAGGCAGCAGAAGAAAAAAATTCCTTGTGAGCACAAGCCAAACAATTGGTACATCCTTTATCTTCCTTATGCTATGGACAACAAAACCTCCACTAGCTGGCCATACCTTAAAAAGCTCCCAGGCATCCAGAAATAGATAAATTCCATGTTCCTGTGTGACAATCCTTCAACACAAGTTCTATGTGCTTACATTTTCTATATACACCACCTATTCCTCCACAGTCTTCCCCTTCTGTCTAGCCAAACTTGCTCAAGCCAACAACCATTTGCAACAAGGGGGTGTAGAAGTGGAGAAGCACAGAGAAGACTTTCTTTTTTCTATAAGCCTGGAAGGGTGTACATGTTGACACCTGTACTGACATCCTTCATTTCTTATCCCATAAAATTTATTTTCATTAGGAATACAGGCTCTGTATAACAAAATAAAACCTTAGGCAAAACTATATGGAACAGGATGGAAGTAAAGCAATGACATCAACCTTTGGAAAATCACTGAATTCCAGGATTCACAGGCCCAGTGACAGCAACCAAACCCAGACTGGCACAGACTGTCTCAGAGCTCATCTGTCTGAGGGAGGAATGCCTGTCACTACGGAGTTTAACTTTTTTCTTCTACAAAGAATACCACACCAAGACAGTCATCTCATGTGCTCTGGCAATGAAAGGTAACTAACAGCAAGTGAATTACTGTTAAACTTGCAAGGCAAAGTACCATGCCCAGTAAACTGTTACTTACAACTGCTTCTAAGGGAAACTTGCATCCAGGCTTTGCATTGAAAAAGGCACAAACAAATCTCAATCACAGAGACCCAGAGCAATCCAGGAGATTTTACAGACAAGTTCAAGTGCATAACTCCTACTTGAAGCTGCCACGAATAAAAACTAACCAAAGGCTAAATATGAAGTCGTGTATTGATGCTAGGTCAGGAAATAAATAAATTTTTAAAAAAAGAAGCAAAAACTTCAACAAATGAATGGAACAACCAAAAAAACATTAATTTGACAGCTTTATGAAAACTCCACCAAATGAAACATTTTAACTGCTGCTTCAAGAGGGTGGCCAGAGGACACATGCCAGGGCAGAAATAGAACTGCAGTCATCCACCCAGCCTCATTACCAATACCTCATTGCAGCCTCAGAGCTGGCAGTCACAGAGCCTTGCTAGAGCACATATTAATAAACCTCACAAAGGTGATCAACACTTCCAGCTTGTAAAGTACTCTTTTCATGGTCTCCATTTTTCACTACAAAACTTCCCACCCCAAATCTCAAGTATGTCCTTGGGTGCAGCTTTTGAGAAAAAGAATTGAAGGAAACCTTGCACTCCCTTCTCAGTCAGACTGTAATCCTATTGCAGGTTCATCCAAAACCCTCCATTACTAAACTCCAGTGGCTTGCTCTCTAGGCAGAACCCTCCTAATCTGCTGCAGCTGAACTTCCTCAGCCTATCAAGTAGGAAATCCTTTTATTGCTCTGGCCTATAAGCCTCTTATCTCCTAATTCTGTGAGGCTGAGAAATAGCTGTTCTGCTCATTAATCCTACAATGACTGTCAGAAGGGGATATATACCTTTTCATTCTACTCAAACACAAGTAACTAGGTTTCATCAGGTTCTTTACCATCTACTTAGCTGAGTCCCACTCCACAAGATTTTATAGGAATTGCAGTAGCAGTACAGAAGCTTCTGTACTATCATGAAATATTCAGAACACTTCTGAAGTTGCAAAGACCCTATTTAGTTCCCTGTACTGCAGAAATTTGTTTAGAAAAAGCTTTTTTTTCCTTTTTTTTAAAGCAAGTGCAATTTTGGCAAAAAGGGCTGTATGGATGTTTATAAAGACTTTCCTCTACAGTTTGTATATACACCATTGGTTTAAAAAGAGATCTCTCTCAATCATTTATTACAAACTCATGTCATCCATGACCTTCAAAGACAGCTCAAAGGGAAAAAAAAAACCCAGTTGAGACCTTGGATTAATTAATACCTTTAATTAGCACCTCCAAGAAATGAAGGTTGCTGGTTTTCCCCCTATACAGGACACTCAGCCAAGGAGAAACTATTAAGTTAATTTTTCCATCAGGATTGATATCTTCTATTTCTTTGTATAACGCAAAAACTGACAACAAATAGTTGCTAAACACCACTGCAAATATTACAGATACGAGAAAGTTCTCATATAACATGCACTATTTAATATCTTACTTTTATGTACCCAATAGATAAACATAGGCCTATCTGTGTCATTCAAAAAACCTTCTATAAAAGTTTTGTTGAGAAAAATGTGAAAGTGGCAAATAGCCTTAAGATCACAGATATCTCACGTCAGCTGTACCTTTTATTTTAACTGTAAATGTCACACTTCATCATGCAGCTGTCAGCTTCCTTTAATGTACTAAATGCTATCATGTAAGCACAGAATCTGACATGATGTAAGACAACAATTAAAATAAGAAGCAAGTCTGCTTTGACACAATGTCACTTTTCTGTATGCTGCAAATTAAAGGAAAATTGAAACTATACAAGTTAGGTAGTCAAGAAAAAAGTCTGAAAAAGCCTCAAACATCAGTTAATGTTTCTCTCAAATGTTATGTCCCAATTTTACATTCAACTTCAAGAAAACATCCACAGCTTTAGCCACAGCTAGTTACAAACTAACACCAAAAGACGTCAGGAAGTAAGCCTAAAACTTCTAGAATACCTTGATAGTTCCAGATGTCAGTTTCACAACAGCCAACATCCATGGAACAAGGCAATTATTTTTTAATTTCTATCATACCCTTTTTCTATTTCTATCCACTCTGTGGTACTGCTGCGGCATGTTAAAATTGCTGATGCTTTTAAAACCAGATGCAACAGTACTTAAATTAAGGCTGAAGAAAATCCTAGTAATAATGGAGCAATAATGAACTCTAGGTAATTAATATATTAATTGATTATGTATTAAAAATTTGATTTTAATTCACTGTATTTGATGCACAACACTAAATAAAAGTGTCTAAAATGTTGAGAAATTAATTTTGGAGAAAATGAGAAACATGTACAGCTGGAAAGGCATAATGTTAATAATTATATTTCCTCCTTTTCAGTGTTTCTTGTTCATTTACATCAACTTTAAACCTACATTTAATACACTAGCACCATAAAAACTGTGGCCCAAGGGAAAGCTAGTGCTATCTGTCCCAAATACAGAAATGTCACATGCCTAATATTTGCTCTGGCCATATCATGACACATTTGAAAGATCTGTGGCCCAGGGAAGAAACAGTCACAACAACGGACTCTGTTCACAGGTGGGCAAAACGGAGTCAAACAAAAAGAAGCTAGAGACCTCTCCTGCAAATGGAAGGGCTGATACAGACATTCCAAGAATATTCCTGTAAAAACATTCACTTGAAACATCAAGTTAACACTTTCCACTTTGTGGAAATAAGAAGAAAGGGAAACATGGAGAATTCTATAAAGTTTTATCCCTGAATACCATGTCAGAATTCTTTTCTGCTGATCTATACCCTCCAAAGGATTTCCAGGCCAATAACCTGCTAGAAAAACATTAAATCTAACAACATTATAATTTTGACTGGAAAAGTTCTATATACGAGTGCTGCTGCACTTTCCAGCATGTTGTATTTGATTGAGTATGACAGCAAACTGCAGAAAAACTAAGAACCCAAAAAACCCAGAGCTAAACAAAAACAAATACAATAAGACATACAAGTAAAAATACATAAGTGAAAGTAATACAAGAAATAACTTCAAACCTGCTCTTACAGCTGTCTCCGAATAAAACAAATCCATGAGTAGAATTTGGACACAGACAGAGCTGCTAGGAATTTGATCTTTAAAGACTACTTTTTAACCAAACACTTAAAATTATAAAGTGGCAACACTTGCACATTTCCAATTGCTGTGTAAGACCTCAGGGACATTTATGCTGAAGCAGGTAACTTTTTAAAAACAAAACCTAAACAGTATTTCTTGAAAACTGTATTCAGCTACATGAAGGCTCCAGTGATCACAAAAAATGCACACCTTTAAATTATCTGCTCTGGTTTTACATTGTTTATCCAGCCCATGAATGGTTTAATTATTGCTAGAGATATTTATGTACACACAGAGAAGAAGAGAGAAGTTCAAGCCCTTGTGCGCATGGATACGTGCAACTCTGAAAGCTCATGCAATTCACTGGTTCTATTCATTGCAATAAATTCTCCTGTACCAGCCTGTTGAAGGAATACACCCACAGGGATCTTTACATTACAGGCATTAGTAGAAGGTGATGTCATTCATTTGCACGCCTAGGGCTTCAAATGTGAAATGACAGAATAATTAAGGTTTAGAAACAAAATATCCAAAACTTTTTTCTACTTTTGGCTATTACTTTATTTAATAATATAAACAAAACAGGCTGAGAATGGAGACTTGAGCTCCATGTTGAAATGTGATAAAATTAAATATTCTTCATACCTGCACTTCTTAGGTTAGGGTCTAGGTCTGGCATTTCCTTGGACGCTTCTGGACTGACACTGTAAATCGATGCTCCCGCTTCACTGACAATGCTGAAAAACAAAACGGCAAATATGTAAAACAGCACACAGCTGAAAAACACACGTGAAAGACTTTGCAAGTGACTTAAGTGAATATTTTGATTTTTTTTTAAAGCCTCAGGTTTTGAATAAACCAAATGCTTACAAAAGTAAGTCAGTAGAAAGGAAAATATCCCCATTTAAGCCAAAACATCCCTCCCTGACCTGCAACAATCATTCTTTATCAATTCTGGCCTTATTATAAATGCACACTGTGCATGATCTCAGTCCCTGTCTCAATCTTTAGAAGAGGAAAGAAAATGAATACAAGAAACAAGTGTTACCAGAAGTAAATAGGCAAACCAGCTTCCATAAACAAAACTAAACCTACCTGACAATTTCATTAAAAACACCTACATTCTAAAGCCTAATGTATCACTTGAATCCAAGCCATGAGCATGCACACACATTGCCTCAAGCCAGCTGCCCTAAAACACTCAAAAAGCCCTGACTCGATACAGGCTGAGCCACAGAGCTGCAGCTCCCTTCTCAGAAGCATTCAATACCGTCTCCTCCCAGCTCTCACTGCCATCCCCAAAGAAAAACAGATTGCTTGTCTTCAGGAACTTAAACTACAGTTCATTTATCTATCTACACCTCAAACTCATTCAGTAATGATGATAAACTCAGCAATTCAAATCAAACACATAATTAAAAACCCTTCAAGTGCTCTAGTTCCACTCAAGAGAAAACTGCATTCAAGTATTCGCAGTCTAAGTTTATTTTCAGCTGTGAAATTCCGACACCACTGAATCAACAGTATATTTCTCCAAATAACTTCAACAGAACTGGAATTTCAGGTTGATAATTATGGCATCATACAGCTACTGCACTGGAGATTAATACTATCAGTTTCAGAACTATTTTTACTTTCACTATTCCACTTTTAAAATAACCTAATCTTTACCATACGGAGAGAAACCACAGTCCTTAAGAAACAGACCTTTCAGCAAAAATCCCTAACTTTGCTTTATATTGTTTTAAAATTTGAGTATAAATTTTCCTTTTAGGAACATTTATTAGGTCAAATTTTTAAATAAAGAAATTGATACCTAGAAACCACTCCCTTTAGAAAAAGCTGGAGAACAGCTCAGAGGTTAAATATATTCCCATTCAATGTTCCAAGCACAGTAACAGTAAATAGTGAAAAACGCAAATACAAAAGGTAAGAATTTCTTACTGGTTTTTTTTTTACAGATTCCCCTCTTCCCCAGTCAAAACTGGAATGTGGTGGAGTGCTGTACACACAAGTCAGATTTTAAAGTTACCCAAAACTCTAAAGAACAGTAGGACAAACAGACTGGATCTTTCAGTAAATACAGAGAATAAAATACTGTTATCATTAAGATTAATGTAACTCCAGACCCATTCAAACAGAGAAAAATCCTCAGATCAGGTGAATAGGGCAAGTGAAAATGAAACTATTTCATGATCTTTCAAAAAGATTCAGTATTATGAGCACTCCTTCACTATAAATGACATTCATAAAACATTCCCATCACAGCGCTCAGAAATAAGACTGTATCACAAAAACCTAACTGCTGAACATAAAGATGTTGACAGAAGACTCATAAAACTGATTTCTCTGATGAGCAAGTAATTTAAAGAACAATGCAGCACAACGTATTTCTTAACCTGTTTGCACCTTATAAGGCAGCATCTGGCAAGCGCTCCCTTTCTGGATATTGCTTCCAAAAAACCACACATGATCACACACTTCTAACAGCTTTTCACTAATCTCTCTTCAATCTTCATATTCCAACAGATCCCAAACGTTAGCTCACATGCAATTTTTAAATGTAATACACTGATAATACAGTGTAATATAATTTTAGATTTAAAAAAAAAAATCAGTGTCTTGCAGTCATTTTTACAATGCTGTACTATAAACTGTACTACTGAACACAGCCTATTGCTTAATCCTCTCCCAGTATTTTCTGCAGTGAAAAAACTGATGTGACCTTGATAAGAATTTTAACACACTCAATATTTTACTGTTTCTCATTAGTACTACACTGATGATTTGCAGAAGCAGAAGGATTGCACTAACACTGCCATTCTACAGTAATATGTGACTTGTGCCAAATTTTAAGGTAGGCAGTACAAAAACTCCTAGCTAAAATGACTAGATAAAATTAAAACTCAGGAGACAGAAACATTTGAAAAAGGCCTATTTCCTTTTCTCAACAGCAAAAACATTTATACACTGAGGTGAGGGGAAGGGGGAAAGCCAAGTAAAAAAACATCTCAAGAAAGAGAACAAGATATAAAAAGCACCTTCACAAGTAGCATACACTGGGTACTTGAGATCCACTCTGAGATGGTTTAGTATACACATGCAGTTATTCAATGAAGTACTTGGTGTGGCAGATGTGGAAAAGGGGAGCAAGAATTTCCACTCACATAGAACCTCACACTGCTCTGCCCAAGACAGCAAAACCCAGACGTTAAATAAATCTTTTACCCAGATTAAGCACATAAGGCCACACACTCCAAAGAAACCATCCTCTAGTTCATTCAACAACAATCAGCCAAACTTCTACAGAGCTATTAGTGGCTATCACATGGTTTGATACGGCTACAGTGAGGTGGCTACTAATGTGACAATGGCACACAGAATGCTAAAACATTCAGCTTGGTCAAAATACTAAGATTACAAGCTTTAGGGATTGTCAGCAGATGTTCTGGATTTTACTTTGTGACTAGACTAGTCTCTTTTTTGAGAGACTTTTTGTCTCTCTTTCAAGAGACAGCCACTTTGGTTCACTGACATTTCATATGTTTTCCACATTCTCATTCTCTTGAAAAGGGGGATGGCTTTATAGTAAATTTAAGCTAATTTCATGTTGCTAAATGCTCTACATCATGTCTGTTAAATAATGTATATATATTTTATGTCAGGGCATATTAAGAGAAAACCAAACATACTCAAATGAGTAGGCAACAGAAATTTACTCCAAACTACTGTGGTTCACACTGTTCTTCAATCTCCTTTTCCCATTTCTATAATGGATGCAATTCTCAAAAGAGTAAAAAAATGAAACTTCATACGAGCTGGTGAAATTGTATTAAAATCTTGTGAATCTTCAGAATTTGTTTCTATTTTGACTTTTTAAGTCACTTAGCAGACAAAACCAAAAGAGATAGCCCCATAATGAGGCCCTCCTTACTGTGCATTCCTTCGGAGGAAAGATTCTGACCAAATCTAAGCATTTGAAACAGCTTTAGTGAAGTTTATGATATGATACAATATGCTTCTAGGACATGAATCAACAAGTTCCATAAACTTCTCTTTGAATTAGCAAGAAAGCAGGTAAAGGATCTGGGACTATGCCTCCATACTGTGCTTCCCACATCAGCCATCCTACAGATAAGGGGTTTTTCCTCAGCATCTATATCCAATTTTTAAAAATTAAAAGTGGCTAAATCACAAAGCCACTACACAATATTACAGTGTGTTATTTTCAATTGTATAAACTGGCTTGTTGCATATGAACTAAGTTTTCCTGTACTGCATCCATCTCATTCACAGTTGTTAAGACACATTTTAAGTAGCTAAAGCAACATTAAATGTATTCCACCAGCACCACCTGCTGGGCTCTCAGCTTTATGCTAGAGAACATACCACATATATTCTAAACACTTTAAGGAGTCTTTTAACATTTACTAAAGCAAGTTGTTTTCTTACTCAGCTTAAATAAGCATTACCTATTTGGTCTGAAAAGAGTATTTGATTATGAAAACATTACAATTTCCCATCCTCTATTTTTTACAGGAAAAAGAGCCTTTTTTGTAAAAGGTAAAAAGTAAAATCTAAGAATACTTACAGTTTACTCTTTTTTTAAATTCAAAGCTATTACATACCTACAAAATGCATAAAGATTACATGTAATCAGCTAGTTAATAATAGTGGTTTAACTAAATTACAATTTCTAAAACTTGCAGGTTTCTTATGTAGCAAGTTTTCACTGTAAACCTTTTCAAAGCTATGTAAAACATCTAATGTATGTATAATAAAGAGAAGATGTATCAGGCTAGACATCTGTGGGTTTAAAGATGAATGTATCTTCCTGACATTTTCAAGAACCTAACCAACATTTCAGACATATATTATATTGAGGCAATTTCCCTACAATCAAATGCAAACACTGGATTAATAACCTACAGAGAATAAAAGGCAACTTTATCCAACTTTACACAACTTGCTGTTCCTACAACTTCCAAATTCCTGATCTACAACTTCAATCCTTTAAAACAACATTTTAAGAAACACCACCAGTACAAAGAAGAATCTGGTGTTTAGTACTTGGAAGAAAATCCTGGTCACTCTAAAATCAAAGGGTATGTCAACCTCAAAATGGGCCAAGACTTTTGTATTTGGCCATAAAATTATGATCTGCCAGAAACACTGCCTTCACAATCATGATTTAGTAATTGTGGCTAATTCCTGGTACTAACCCAACTTTTTACATATTTATTGATAAATATATTGTTCATAAACTTGTGGCTACAACAGCCAGAGGTTCCCACGAAGTGCAACAGTAAAAAAAGAGTCAAAGGTTTATTCAGTGCTATTTACCAAAATAACTGGGTTATGAATCATCTGGGACAGAAAAATAAAATGAAATAAAAGGACAAAATATTCCCTAGAAAAGAACCCTGCATTTAGACACTCAGTTGGAATGTATCAAGCTTTAATTACATTGACAGATGTTATGATTAAAACCAACTAAGAAGGGGCAAGGAAGACTTAATTAAGCACATACTCAAAAGAAGATTGGGCTACTTCATGAACGAGAAATCCATTGGGCCTTACTGGAAACACAGAAGTCACAAATAGCTCCTGAACAGCCTAACACCCAGAAGGGTTGAGAGTCACACTATAGAAATAGGATGCCTGCATCTGCCCTTATATGTCTCCCTACACCCCCATTTCTGATGACTAATGAGAACCACCCAGGGGAGGCTGAAAAGGCTCTTCACAGGAAAGAGCAATAACACTCCCATTTGCATTTTGACTTGTCTTGCTCTTTCTGCTCCTGTCAAGCAGGGCATTGCACATGGCAGAAGCAATTTGAGCAACCTCTTCAGCTCCTCACCATGACCAAAGACAAAGCTACCTGCCCCTCCTAGCAACTCATGTTTGAGCACACGAGTACTGCAATACTTCTGTGCTGTGCACAGCAAAATAAATTCCTTCTGCTGTGGTGGTGACTGTGGCCAGCTGGAGCCTGCAGCACAGCACAGGCTGGGCTGTGATTTGTGCAGCCACATGTGCTTTGCCACAGGAACAACAGGACACCAGGACTGACAGACCCTGGCTCTGACACAGCTATGCCATTTTTTTCCATGTGAGAAACATAAATCATGGAAGTTCAACATTAAAAGGTTTTGGTATATACTGAATAATGTATTCAAAGAATAAAAAGGCCAAAGAGACTTTCAAAAGCCTGTTAATTCTGATAGATGAAATCAGATTCATAATCTGGTGTTTCCCCATCACCAAAGTAGTGGTATAGCAAAGGAAGATGTTAGGATCATGAAAAAGGATTATACTAGAAAGCCATCATTATTCAATAGAATCAAGGCAAAAAGCATCCCATTCATCTATGTTTTTTAAATAATATAAAGAATTAGCTTTAAATGTGAACAATATATAGAACCCAGGAGATATTTTTATTGCAAAATATATTTAATACTAAAAACACTGCTAGATGAGAAAGGAACGTTCCTCAAATTTCCATTGCTTCACTCAAAACATTTAGTTACATGCCATAAAGGTGTTGCTTATATGACAGTCCATCTTTCAAAATCAGTCAAATTAGACAAAAGCTGTTAAAGCCATCTTTAGCAAAAGTATTACAAAAAAGCTCATAGTGACTCAGAGTTGCAGCTATTCAATTAGATGCAGGAGGGACACCATAAGCCTTAAAGTACAGCTCCTGCTTCACAGCTCCCAAACAACAAGATTTTAACCCCACAGAGTCTTCAGGGAGCACATCAAATGATAAGCAGTGAAACAGATCCCACATAGTTGCTCAGCTGCATTTGGTAAGTTTCCATAGAAAGTATTAGGTGAAATTCTGCTTACAACTAGCATTTTGAAGTCAGAACAACAACAACAAAAAAGTCAGTGTTCCTAGCCATGTATGAATTTGTTCTGTATTTTATGAAATTCACTGGAAATTATGCCATGTAAAGAAAGGAATTTGCTCTTGACCAACTCAATCTACTTTGTAAAGTAAAAACTACATTATTTCATACCAGGGACTCTGTTTTACAGCAGATTACAATACAGAATAGCATCACCTCTTTCAGTTACAAGCCCTACATTTGAAGCAGCTTGCTGACCCCACAGCAGGGACAATAAATAAGCACCTTATCAAGCAGCTGCTGAAGTGACAAAAGTTCAAGGCAATCATCCTTTCATTAGGAATTATTTCTCACCTGTTCAGCCACAAATGATATTTAGCATCAGTTAGGCTGATGGTTTTCCTGGTAGACACTATAGATCTTTAGAACCTACTCAAGAGGAAAATATTAGGCCTGTTTCAATCCATCTTTAGCAAGACACTCCTATCAGTGTTGGTATTGTTGCCTATCTTAAAGTAACACTTAGTCTTACAATGATACTACCATTTTTTCTAGTATGCTTATGCAAAATGAAACTTCCCTACAGAATTGAAGTACAGTCTTTCAGATGAAGAACAACATGCAAAATTTAATGGTTTGAAATACCAAATTATAGTCTTTCAACAACAGATAAAATGCAAGACTTCCTCAATGTCTGTTTAGAAGAAAACTCTCTATGAACTCCCAAATCAAGAACTAGTTCCCATACTAAACTAATAAAGCTAACTGTATAGCTCCAGTCGGGAATCCTTTATTCAGCTGTGTATGAACCATGGCCTCAGCACATCCCTGCAAAAGGAAGAATGATCAGATATCTGTCTTCATCTTGTCTGAAAACGATGACATTTTTCAGTAAGAAAAGGGTCCAAATGGCAGGTGTCAAAGAGCTTTAGCTTCACACATGGTGCTAGGAGGCAGAAAAAACAACAGTAGCGTGTGGCCATGTCAGAGCTGCACAGAAGCTGCCGTACAAGCGCATATCTGAAAAGAGCAAACCTCAGAGCCTGTTAAATCAATCTAGTGCCAGATACTGTTATCAGAACAAAACTGGTGCTGTGGATTTATCCCCAGAAGAAATACACGTCCCATGTCTGCAGTGAAAAGTGAAAGACTAGGCTGGCATGTCTCAAGACTGAAGGTGACAGTCACCTGTGACTGCCCCCACCACTTTCATTGACAGTTTCAGAAAACAAGTGCTGTCATTGCTCATAAAGCAGCTGCAGTTGAAGCTCCTTTCTGCTCTTGCACAGAGCTTTAAAATCTGAGCTTCAGGTCCAAAATCTACTTCCAAGTTAACCATTCAACTAAAAAACAGTCAAGTAATTCATTTTTACTTAAAACAGTGTAGTACAGTAGGAACTTCAGAGAAAATTTAGCTACTGCTTGTCTCTTTGCTGCAGCAATGCCAAGGAAAAGAAATTGTGACAATATGGATAATACTGTAGAATCAATGTTACTTTAATGCAAAAGGACATGTTTAACTCAAAAGAAGCACATTTTATGTGATTACCATGCAACAGTAGCAATTCTAGGCAGTATAAATGAAAAATGGTTGTATTCAAATATGTCAAAAGTTACCTATCAATCATCAATTACCACGAGAAGAAAGGAAAGTAAAAAAGCTTTAGGACTGACATAGGAAATTAAAACCCTAGAGAACACTTCTAAAATATAATAGGCATGGAAATTAGTAAGTTCTTTATGAATATACTTCATAATTTCAAGACCAATTGTGCCAGTGCTCAGCAGTTTTGCACAACTAAATTATCCCAATGAATTCAGAGGAAAAAACTGTACATACAGCATTAAAAAATGTAGCCAAACATTGACATGATTTTACCCAACCTGTTTTTACCCAGGAGGGAAGCACAGGGAGACAAAGAAACACAATCAATTTTGGCAGTCAGGTTTCAAAAAAAAGAGAAATATTAGGTGATGTTAAACACATTTCAAACCTTTATAGAAAATCCTGAAATCAAATCACCTAGAAGCACATTAGAAACATGGCACAGTCCAAAAAGATGATGATGCTCCCCAAAAAATCCCATGAAAACTGTTCCCCACTGAAGGGCTCAATAAGTAGCCTTTTTAGCCCCTGTCCCCCACAGTTCTCAAGCACTTGGTGAAGATGACAAGCTTGACTCAACACCATGAAACACAGCAGACCAAAGCAATCTGCAAGTTCCAGAGCAGAAGGCTCTTACCAACACAGTCCTGCTAGCAGCTTCTTCTCAGCT
This sequence comes from Peucedramus taeniatus, assembly GCA_013400575.1. Taxonomy (NCBI): domain Eukaryota; kingdom Metazoa; phylum Chordata; class Aves; order Passeriformes; family Fringillidae; genus Peucedramus; species Peucedramus taeniatus. The sequence continues at coordinate 35,328 of WBNO01016848.1, forward strand.
CAACCAAGCAGAAACCCCTGCAGTGATAGTACATGGCAAAAGCTGGTGTTTAACCCAGTCCATTTCCAGCCATGCAAGATCTTACAAGAGGGAAGATCTATCCCGGCTGTTCTTAGAAACAGCAGAGGCACAGGGTAAAACCCTGAAACCTGGTAGTTCATGTTCATGTGTAGTAACTCAGGCTGAAGCATTATCAAATATCAAGGTTGTGGAAACAAACAAGACTTAAAAAAAAATATTCCTGCCTACATAGAAGTACCTAGACCTTACTAGTACCACCTGTATTTGGCATTGTCACTGACAATTTATAAAATAGGAGAAAAATATCTGACTAAAGCCTATTTAATTTTTAAGCCAAAACATTTCCCAATTGCATGCACTGTCATACCCACATCACCCTTCTGTGGGACACAGGGCATTCAAGAAAACAAATGATCCACTGAGGAAAGTCCATCAGGTTCTTGAGCGAATAAAGATCTCTCAATCAATTTATTTGTCAGAGAATTTCATAGAGCATTCAGATTTAATCAAATAACATAGCATTAAGAACATCATATGTGAACAGTCAGTTTGAAATTACCTAGAAAGGCTACAAGAACATGGCATTCCAGTGTTATAATGGCTCTTGTGACTCATTTTTATCTGTTAGAATGAGCAACATAGATGCAGCAACTGCTGTCCCTAAAATGCAGTTAGTTAATCCAGACCAAAGGCTGGAGCTTGGAGTCACATGAACTCTCAGGGAGACTTTGTCCCCAGAGTGGAGCATAACTGGACAAGACCACAGCATATGGAGGAAAATGCCTCTTGGAGAATGGCACCTCCAGCAACTGTCATTTTCTTTAATGCTCACTCTGGGCAATTGGGAGGCAGCCTGGCCAGTGCTGCTGTGCTGCCTCCACAGCCCTGATTCATGCAAAATTCTGACTTGTAGCTTGGGCCAGAGACAGACTTTACTGTTTCCCTTCTGTACTTTCCTACAATACCACTGATCTTAGTACTCAATCTTTCCTTGCTAGCCCAACCCTCTCCTCAGCACAGGTCCAGGAGGGAAAGGTGGAGTCAATCACATCCTTTTACTAGGGTTGAACAATGCAATGTAGAAAGACTTAGCTTACAGGGAGGAAATCATAGATCCTCTGCTGCTGCTTCTCTCTGCGTCCTCCCCGTCCCTCTTAACAGTGAGGCTGTATTCAAAGACTTCATATTAAATATTTTCAACCTACAGACACTTTTTGGCACAGCTTACTGAACTCGGAAGTACCCGGGTTTTCCACATAGAGAATCTCAAAGTAAATTAAGAGTTCTGGAATCAGAATAAATGCTGGCAGGAAAAATTCTTTGAGGTATTAAATAAGAAAAAGTGCTATTTCCACATCTTTCTAGCCATGTAGTTTCTTTTTAGTTTACTTTCATTTGGAATTCACCTAAAAAAAAAAGCTGCCTGTTTTGGTTTACAGAAGATGCATTCCCGTACTGAGTTTATTCTCCAGCTCAACATACTCAAGACAAATGTTACATGAAGTAAAAGTGCTTCATGCACACCCAATTAAAATTATATGCTTCTACTTTTCAAAAATCTCTTCTACAAATTAAATCATGAAGTGCACTTACAATTTTTAAAGTACTCATTTGCTGGGGGTTTCCTTTTTTTTTTTAAAAAAACAGGACAATACAGTTCCTTTGACATTTTCCTGTGATCTAATTTATAAGCATTCAAAGCTGACAATTATCAGGAAGTGTTACATTCTGTCCATCAAGGAAAATATTTTTCTTCATTAGAAAAAAGGTTGTAAAACTGAGGTATTAGTTTAGTGTTTCCAGCAAAATCTACTAATCCCTATGAAGAAACTGCAGCATTACAGTATAAAAAAAGATTACAGCAACAGACAGGAAATAAAATCAAATAAGAAAGCTAAGAAAAAGAGTAGGTTACTCGTTCTACAGAAGAAGGTAACATTTTTCATGTGAAACTAAAACAGCCCAAAAAAAAAAAATCACTTGAAGCTTACTTTAAGCTTACCTTAACAAGCACTTTTAATAGCTCGGTTACTTTTCTCATACAGATTTAAAGGCAGGAAGATGTACTTAAATGTCTGTAGGGCAACGTAACTAGATTGAGCGCCTTGTTGTTACATTACCTATTCTTCTCTTTTTAGGCCTATATGTTTCATCCATGACTTCTCTGGTCTCCTCATTGTCATAGTTTTAAATATTATTATTTTACTTCTCTCCTATGCAACTGCTGGGCATCTACAGTAAGAGATCCAAATAAAAGATCTCCAAATGAAAGCAAGCTAAACATTAGGTATACTATATTTTATCCTTTAACCATTTGCAACAGTGGACACCCTCTCACTCATTTTGTTTTACAAACAGAAATAGGTATCAACCTCTGTGAAAAAAAACCCCACATATAAAAGTAACGGCCAGATCCCCATAAACTTGAACTGCAATAATGAATTGCATGTTTTTACAGACAACAAACTCCTTTCATAAGATTGTAACCAAAAGGGGGAAAACACCTGACAAAAATAGGTATCTGGAGTTAGCGAAATAAAAGTTCAGTTAGCTAGTGCTATATTTGTTTTCCCCCTTCTCTTAAAAGCGAATAATTTGTTCCCTTAGGTTGCGACAGATCCACACAGGAGACTTTCCATGAGCAATATCAGTAGAACTGGCATAAACATATGCTGAAAGACCACTTCATTTAAAAGACATTTTCCATTCAGTTACAAACACTTAAAAAAAAAGATTCAGGACAGAAATTTCTCATGCCTCAATTCTAAGCAATTACTTTTAGACTTGAAAAGAAAATTCCAACTATAGTCTTTTTGTTCTATTAGTTATCCAAATAGGTAAGCACGGGATAAGATGGATTTCTAGCTTTTAAGAGATCCTTACACCACTAAATCACAAAAATGCAACTTATCTCCTACTTTTTACACCACAATTTTCAAAATGATTCTCCAGTCACAGATATGCTACATAACACTTAAATAATCAACTACAATTCTAGCAATAAAATTCCTAACAATAGTGTGAAGGTGCATTATTACATCTATACATCTAATTACTCATGAGCCCAACAACACATTTTGAGAAGTACATCTTGGAACATGATTTTTTTTTAAACCTTGTTACCCCTCTTTTTCATCCCCACCCTACTTTATAATGGGAAAGTCTCTTAGAAACACTTGAGAAACTGTAGGTCAGTCACATGATTTTAAACAAAGGCACTAACAAAACTAAAATGGGCAACTCATCCTTTTCTAATATAACTACGTTGTTTTCTCTCACAGATGCCAAAGTTTGCACCAGGAAGTTCATTCTCAGTTCCTCCACCCTGCCATGTGGGTAATGTGCATCTATGCTACATCTACTTCTCTGGATTGCTCATTATTCTTACGCCTAGATCCTGCAAGACAAGCTACCAATGAAGAGTGAAGGTCTTGGAATGATTCTTTCAGCTTCTGGAAACTGCTGAATGCCTCGGAATCACAATGGTTGAATCACAGTCACAATCATCTGTGGAGACAGATTGGTTCAACACTCTCACTCAAAGCAGGGAGAATCAAAGCAAGTTGCTCAGGGCTGTGTCCAGTCAGGTTTCAAATATTTCCATGAACAGAAACTCTAAAACTTATGACATATTAACAAGAACATTTGGATCCTCTGTAGCTAAGATGTGATATTTTGATAGTATTAAGCTGCAGTTCCAAGGCTCTTTTAACGGCACGTTAAAAATTTAGCACCAAAAATACACTTAAGAAAAGCACACACTTGCCCTGGAACAGTGGGCCATAAATAAATGGAGATTTTAAGAATCAAAACTCTGTTTTCAAAAACAGTGCTGCACTGAGAACTCACTAAACAATACCAGCTTCCTCAAATGCTGTAAGCAAAAAGAAAACATGAAATTGTTTAAAAATTAAATTAATGGAAATATGTGCCCTGCTGATTCCAACAGGAACAGAGCAGGCCCACTTAATTTCCACTGTCTGATGTTAAACTGTTCAGACTATTCTTGCAGCTGATAATTAACAGCTGTTACTTTAAAGAAAACTAACAACAAAACCAACAAAACAACAATTTGGAGATCAGGGCAATGGAAGAGACAGCACAATATTAAAACAATAATTGTCCAGATGAGAACCAGAGGTTATCTGAGAGAGACTGCCATGGCAGCACAGCAGCGCAGGGCCTGGAGGGCTCTGGCTGATGCAGACAGCTCCTGTGGGGGGGTTATGGAGAACATATGCCAGGGTGGGATTCGCAGCACTCTTTAATAGGGCAGAGCATCTCCTGCCCCCGGGCTTCTGCTCAGCTCTGCTGGCTACTGCAGGAGGTGGCAGAGCCAAGCCTTGTCCTCAGCCTGCCCGTGGCAGCCAGGCCAGCAGTGCTCGGCTGTCAGCGTGCCCACAGCCCTGAGCCAGAGCGGCGCGAGGCTCGAGTCCGCACACCAGCAGCACCATGCGCAGCACCACAGCCGGGATCCGCGCGGGACCAGCCCGGGGCTTGGACCGGCCAGCTGGGGATCAGGCTGACAGGATCTCCTGCACCCACTGCAGAGACGGGGTAACAGGCTCCTCCTCACCAAAAGAACAAGGCACAAACAAAACATCAGCTAAACTCAGATCCATATTATATTAAGGAACTGCTGGAGTAGATTTTAATATTAAGGGTCAAATTTCCACTATCTTTTTTTTTGAATATAAATTTGCATAAAGGAGAATTTAATCCTGAAATGCCATGTAATTATTTCTAAACTATATATTTTAAATTATTTTATAAAATTAGCCACAGATGGGTATGTTCAGAATTCTGTCAAGATGTTGAAATACTTTCTTTAAAATATATATAAATAATGCTCTAAGATTAATCATACTGCAAACTGGCAAGTCCTGGATTTGAGTTTAATCAAACCCTGAGAACTAGAGCAAATATTCCACAAGCTCCAAGTCTTGACTTCCTCTGAAGTTCATAAAAGCTCACATCATCACCATCACCACATGCAAGATGTGATTTATGCAATCTAATTATATTAAGTGCAACATACTAAAGAAGAAACCACAAACTTGTGTTCTGTCATTAAATCCAATGGAAACTAACCTACAAATACTTTATAAATAAGGAATAGACATGAACTCACACCATACATACTCCATTAAAATTCTGACCTGTTGTAATCACTAAGACTTCAACCTGCACTAAGTGCTAGAACTGGTATTTCAGATGACCCAAATACAATTTACATAAAGAAAGCATCTCGCTTAAAGTCCACTGTACTAATTATAAATTTGATTTTATCACAACCTAATATGAACCACAGACTAGCTTTGCTTCATAATGCTAATATTTACAGTTGGACCAAAAATAATCAATTTTGCATTTTATGTGTCGCATACTAAATAAAGTACATTGCTAAATGTACATACTAAATAAAGTACAAATCAGCATTTCTATCTTTACTTCATAAAAACCTGGAAGAAATTTCCTACAGACCATAAAACTGAATAGAATCTGCTTTGAATTAGGCGCCACCACTTTTTTCTTTTCACGTAGCACCAGAACAACCCCAGGCTTAAAATCCTGTCTCAATCAAAAAACCTTTTTCTGTTAGTGTAACAAGTCCAGTAACCTACAATCTACTGTAACTGCTTTACCAAAGAGAAGCCAGTAAGAGGAAAAATAATTTCCTCTGGCTTGATCTGCTAATAATGAGCTCAGACTTCCAGGGAGTGAGTGGTCTTCTCCAGAAAGGCCCTGAGATCATCAACCAGCTCCCCCAAGGAGAAAGATACAACCAAGGCAGCACCAAGTGCCTGTGCACACTCAGGTACAAGACAGCAAGATGATGGCAGAGTCATTTCCCTACAGGAGCAGAGGTTAACAAGAGGAATAGTCAATCGGAAAGCCTTAAGCATTCCTTTGAAAGGAGTTAAACATTCCTTTAAAAGTCTTTTTACTGTTCTTGTTAGCTAGAAAAACAGGATATATTAAAAAGATAGCATATCAGGATATCAAAATTATTTCATTTTAAAACATTCAAATTGACAATGTCTCTTTCTATTTACCCTTACAGCAGAAAATTAGAGTTAACATATCCTTTTGCAGAGACAATCACTGAGAAGTAACACAGGAATATCCAGTTTGATTTACTTAAAAATGACAAACTTCTAGAAAATAACTTTAATTAAAAAAAAAAGTAGCTTGGAGCTGTAACTTTATACTATGAGGAAAAATAGACCAGGAACAAGCAATAAATGCATCACTGATTTTACTGAAAGCCCGTTTACAAAGTATATTTACAATACAACATCATAATGGTGACAAGAGAATCACCCATGGAGGATGCATGTTTCCCTGAAACATTTTACATCAAATTCAAATGTCAAAATGTATTCTATCTAAATGTTAGCTCTAGTTCAACCCAATAAAAGAACTAAACAGGCAGTAGGCATGTTGCCTTGGCTGCCAAAGAAGTTTCAGAAAATATAAATTTAATTAGGTTTGAGAGAGAAATTTTATGTGAAAAGCCAACTTATTATAAGCAATAACTGTAACTGCCTATAGACAGACATCATTGCCCCCATCTCCAGGCTTTTTATTTAGAAATATCCACAGACAACTGAGCTTATTCAACTGAGTTTGAATAACACTTGCTGCTACATAAAAAAATCTGATTTAATTAGAAACTGATATTAGTTGCAATTGCAAATAGGATTAAAGCAAAAATGTTATTTTGATGTGAGCAACAAATCTACTTTCAGGAGCATTAGGTATTATAAAGGAAAGGAAAATGTCTAAACATGCAGAACTGCTAGAAGGATGTGATTACATTTACAACCGTGCACGGAGTCACCCAAACAACACCAATCTGCCCCCAAAACTGAAAAGGAAGAAGAAAGCCAGCATCACTCTCTCCTCTCTGCCCTTTCCCCTGCACTTGCTCATTGTTGCTGCAGGAGGAGTGGGTACTGAAGAAGATGCTTCATGCAGCTTGTGCATTTTGATGGCTCCATTCAGGAGCAGTTGCTCACCTCTGTATCACTCACCATGACAAACGGATCATTTGTCCCTCTCTCCACTTACTCATCATTGACAAAACTGCTGGGATTCAGTTATAGAAAGGAATTATCCTCAATAGGCACCTTCAGTTACAACCACATGACACTGCAGTCATCTAAGTCTAATCCCTTTTCAAGCTGAAATAACCTACTCAAAGTCCCTTTGAGACACACAGCATGTCTATATTCTCTGCCTCTCATGCCCTGAAAAAAGCAGAAGTGTGCTGAAGTATCTCCTGTTGCTGTGGCTTCTTTCAATGTCATTCATGGAGCTCTTAAGACTGCCATGCACTTTGTTGATAAGAAAAGTTAAATGAGTCCAGGCAAGCATAACCCCCAGTTTCAGTATCACACAAAATTACTCCGAGGGGAAGTGCAACATGGGCAGCACTCACTGCTGCACTGCCAACAGCCTCTAAGAGCCAGTAGCCTGAAATCAGGATGAGAAATTGCAATTTCAGGTAACTGCAGAGGGAAAGAGTTCTTGCTTTACTGACAGACACATTGCATTTGCTTTTCAGCCCTGAAAGATTCTGGGCTATAAGACACCTAGAGGTCATAAATGTTCAATATTCAAACCTTCCTAAAATCCAGTGCAATTTGTCTTTCTTTGGTTTAAATCAAAGGTTGCCCCAGTTGCTCTCCTAGTACTGGGGAAACTTGTTAGCAATAGTGCAAGAGGCGATTTCCTGAGGTTTACTACTACAAAAACCCTGAAAATATTTTTGGGGGAGATTTCTATCTAAACTTAGGATCTGCCCACAAACTTTCATTTTTACCAGATCTCAACAGTATTGATACTTCAAAGAATAAAGAAACTTTTCCCCACTAATAAGAACATTTATGACTTCCAATGAAAAATTTCATCCCTCTGACAGCTAGAAGACACTGAAATTAAGATATCTAATGTTTGGCAGCTGAATGTAATCTAAGTACATATTCAAGCTTCTGCTATCAGCAGATAATCAAAGATAATAGCACAGTAAGTTTAAATAAATAAGTAAATCCATATCCCATCTCACAACAATAAAGGATGCCCAGTAAGAGCTGAAATGCAGAACAGCAAATGTGGTTTTACAAATGAATAGGTATGAAGTTTGGCAGAATCTCAGCTTAAGTGAAAACATATTACTGGCAAACTCACACAAATGGAAAAATGCTTACTTCTCCATTAGGTTCTTACAGAATGTCTACTTGAAGACAAAACACTATCCAAATATACAACCAGATCTGACTGTACAATAACACTCAGTCTTAGTACCTTACAAATCATCTTGTTATATAATTTTAATCTGGATGCTCTCACTATTAATCACACTATATTTGCACGCTTCCATTTAAATTAACTCCTGACAGGATTTCACAAATAACTCCTGTTGGAGCTTCTTTATATAGTAAGGAGCCTAAATGAAGTTTCTCCATCTTTACTAGTGAAAATTTACCAATTGCCAATTACCAATAGCTATTTCATGACACAGTCACTTAAAACACACAAACGTGTTTCTGATGTCTCTTATGTATAAGAAGGATAATAGAGTAGTATCCCAAATGCCACAAGCATCATTTACTTTAGAAAGGCCATTATTAATACAAAACATAAACTAACAACTCTATGATTTTAATTTACATTCACTTCCAGTATTGAAGATTTTGTTAGCATGACAATACCATACTAGTGTGGAGCAATTCTATTTCATCTAGGCAATGGGTGAAGGCCTGCAGCATAAAATGCACACATGGGTAACAGGAACAGCACCCCAATTTTCCATAATTAAATTCCCATAATTAAAGTTCTGCAAATACAAATGAGAAGAAGGACTTCACCTATTTCAAATACTTTGTACTTTCTGTTATTTTCAGGTTCAAACCCAATGGTTTTCCACGTGTGGTTCACAGGCTACTTCCAAGACATTTAAAATAGGACATGAAAGAACACAGCCCACTGCAAGTAGGCTTATAGTCCCTGGACTGATTTTTTTTACACCGTCATCAGTAAATTTCAATAATCTGCAAATCAAAAATCCATCAAAGAACCATCATCATTCAGCTCAGTTACTTCAGCTCAATCTGTTCTATCAGGTAACATCCAAATTTGACTACATTCCATTTCCACTTAGACAGAAACCAAGGTTGACCACACACATTACTTCAAAGAAAAAAAAGCCAGCTGAAACTAGAGAACCACACATGCTTATTTTGGAAATTCTTTAAAAGCTGCAGCAGCAGCTTACCTGAAAGCCTAAGCTGTTCTGTTTGTTTGATATCAGTATCAATACCAAGTTTGGAACAATTAAGGCTTGGATTATTAAAGCTTCACTCATTTTCTTCATGTGGGACCTGGCACTAATGGATCAGATTCGAACCTTCCATGCCTTCTGATAAATACACAGCATTTTCAAACACACTGGAGATACATGAAACAAGGGTATTTAGCTCACTCCAGCTTAAAAAGAAATGGATAAACATAGTATTGGGAAAAAAACTCCTATATGCAGCTGTTAGGAGTCTTCTCCAAAGCTCAGTCTGAGAAGCAATATTATGTCATTAGGTCACATTTTTTAGCTGAAGTTCAAACCTCAATTTTAAGCTTGGACTGTACACCACCCACTCATGCTCACAAATGATCAGAGAACAGGAGTGGGAAATTTCTCTTGACATAACCTGCTGCACTGAAAAGGCAAGGAACACACAGCTCAAATGAGGTCACAGCTGCACAAAGTTCCCACAGGCTGTACTTCAGTGTGTCTGTCCAGTGGAAGCACCTTCAAGGTGCCATGCCCCTTATTCCCTGACTGCACTCATTCTTTCTGCATCACTTCCTCAAGGTTCTTGCATTTCTTGAGCCATCCCTTGACCCTGGCAACCTCTTAACAAAAGGCTCCTTGCCTCAGACACCTCTTAACAACAGGCTCTTCGCCTTCTCCTGCCAAGAAGTACAAGATGGCACACTTGTGCTGAGACCTACACACAGCCTGTCATGGTGATTTTAAAGTTCCATCCTTTGTCATCTCTACTGATACTGCAAATGGTAAGAGCATGTCAACAGCAATGAAGAATGGTTTGGTAACCCTTGAGAGAAAAAAACCAAATAAATGTGCAACCAAACGTTGAACCAAATAAATACAGCAATTATGGGAGAAGTGGGCATTTTATGCTATCGTCTTGTTCGTTCTGCTAAATAAAAGCTTTCTTCCTATGATATTAAACTGGTAAGAACCTTGCGGTGTTGACCAAAAAGCACAGAATAACTTAAACTAAAACTATCTTNATAATCTAAACCTTTAGTCTGAAATAAAAAGCTTAATTTTGTCCTGTTATGTAACTTGCCTCCTCAGAAATATCAGACACAAGAATTAACTGGTTTTCTTTCACAGAATAAGCTGAGTTCATAGGGACCTGCAAGGATCATCAAGTCCTACTCCCAGCTCTGCACAGCACCATCCCTAAGAGTCACACCATGTACTTGAGAGTATTGTCCAAACACATTTTGAACTCTGTCAGGCTTGGCACTGTGACCATTCCCTGGGGAGCTTATTCCAGTGCCAAAACACCCTCTGGGTGAAGAACCTTTTCCTAATATTCAGCCTAAACCTTCCAACTCAGCTTCGGGCCATTTCCTCAAGTCCTGTTACTGGTCATGAGAATGAAGACATCGGTGCCTGTCCTCCTCTTCCCCTCATGAGGAAGTTGTAACTGCAATGGGGGTCTCCCCTCAGTCTCCTCCAGGCTGAACAGACTAAGTGACCTCAGCTGTTCCTCATATGACTTCCCCTCAAGGGCTTTCACTGTCCTTGTTGCTTTCCTTTGTTTTATCTCCTTGTTGCTCTCCTTTGGAGCAATCTAGGAAATTTCAGATGTAGTCATCTTCCTTAAATTTATTAAAACCTTTTTAACTTCTGGGCTTCGGAAATCGCCTTGAACAAGAGACTTTAGGCCAGAGGAATTTGTTATCAGAGAAAGCCCTTAAGAAAGGAGATGGCATTGTAAACACTGACCAGCACACAATGTGAAGTGATAATAGTTTTAAAGACTTCTACTAATGAAGTCAAACACACCCAAAAGATAAAAATCCCCTACTCACTTCTATAGTTTTACTAGTCCTGTGCTGTACATTTAAATTAAGACTAAACCTGATTTTGTCTTAACTGAGTTTTAGGAAAACTCCTAGTCTTGCCCTACAAACAAACTTCATGCAATACACACATGCCAAAATTGCCCCCAGGGGACCTGATGGGCACACTGTGCAGAAATGGTAGCTCTTACTCACTGCACCCTCTTTCTCTGGTGTTTCTCAATAACCTCTTACCTTTCCAACAACTTCTTGTTTTGTGTTTGCAAATATTTTTGAAGGGTTCTCCCTTTTCATCTGACTTCTGTTTTACTGCAACACTAGACGAAGTCAAGCTGATTATCTCATTAATCTGACAATAACAAAGATCTATAAGAAAAGATCTCTGTCTTCAAATTACTGCTTAGTGGGGCACCTAAAATTAAAAACAGATAATTCATTTTGAAATCCTAAATATAAATGGCTTCTCTTTGAGAAAACAAAGAAATGAAAGAACTTATCATGTTCAATTTCTCACTGTAATTATGTGATTTGCAAAAGTATATTTGAGATCAGTACATTTCTAACTGAAGAGAACGCATTACTGCCCTTAGTCATGTTGTCACACATTTAATGGCTTTTCATCCTAAAATCTTCCCTTTCTTCTATTTATTTAATACCCCTTAAAGGCTTGAAGAGATTTACATATTGAGAATGCATAACTTTTACAAACTCTTAGAAAGACAGAACATAGAAGGGAAGTTGCACAAAACTTTCCACTCTCCCCGCAGACTGTTTTACCACAGATCCCCTTGGACACAAGTCAAACGACATGTCCCAGTGTTCTGGAAAAATGGACTTTTTCCTGAAGATTTAGATTTCTTTCACTAGTAACATTTACTTCCTGACCCCCTGCCTTCACATCACTGAAATCTAGACTCCATATGCAACTTACTCTTTTTCTGAACTTACAGGAATTAATAAGCTCTTTAACTACATTGAAATAGTTCCAATTAGTCCTTGTTCTCATCCTGAAAACCATGAATTATTTCTCTGAAATATCAAAGATAGCTCCATAATTGTCAAGTGTATAATTTATACAGTTTGCTTCATAAAGTTTCAAATTTATGTTACACAAGCCAGAAGTTACCACCTCCTGTTTCACCTGCCCCACCACAACTTCACTGCTTACCCATTTCCTTCCCTCCCCTCAGAAAAACACAGCTAGAGATGGTATGGGTGGCTACAGTCGGGGCAGAGACGAATCCTTGCTTCAACGGCAAAGATCACCTCTGAATTTCCCATTTTGCATATAGTATGGGTCCAGCTCAACATAGATACCAGTCTATGGATACACCAGGAACAAGCAATGGATCCTATTTTAAATTCAGACACTTGTTCCAGTCCATGTTATATTGAACAAGAGATAAATTACTACCCAAGTTATGAAAAATCAAGACTAGTAGGAGGAAGTCATCTCTACGCAGAGTGAGGTTCTAACTTACAGGACTGTCTCCTCTAAATGTAAGTACACGCAAAATTATTTTTCATTTGAAGTATGCATGATCATTGAGCTATGGTAAATAATCACAACAGAACATAACTTTCAATTAAGGGACAAAAGACAGTTTGGCTAGAAATCACTACATAATTTAGAATGTCTTCATTGACTATGTCTTCTTCACACACATTTTAAACCTCTTTGCTCCTCAAAGTCATTCTTCACTGTTTGGACTTCTCATGACTCCACTAGAGGTTTAAAGAGACAAAAGCAGAACAAAGGTTCTTCGGTGCACATTTCAGATGCGCGCATTGTTTCTGCTGAATATGTATTCCTCTAGCCAAAACTTTCCAAACTACTTTCCACCTTCTGGATCAGACAACTAATGACCTAAGGTGTGTAGGTGTGTGTACATAAAAGTGTCATCAAGAGAGTTATATAGCTTAACAGACAAAAATAACAGCTTAAAGGAAACACAATCAAAAAGAAATAGGAATAAAGTTTCCCATATCCCTACCCCCTTCATACTCTCAACAGACTTGAAACAACTGCATTAATGCAGCAAGCAATAGCTTGTAAAAGGATGCAAACCAGCTGAAACATTTGACAGACAGTGTTAAATACCAGAGGATTCATATCAACCACTTTATTTGAAAAGGTGCTTTGAAGTTGGCTATCTTTCATGTACCTCTTTCATGGCACATTAATAAGGAAAACTGAGATGGGGTAAATTAAGTCCCAAGGTCATATCTAGAGTTACAGCGCTGTGGGTACCTGATGAAATACGGATTAATGCTGCATGAGCACTGAATAAATAAAACCACTTCTGTTAACCACTCAAACAAGTTTTACAAGTAGTTCTGAACTTTATTCGGCAACTAGACTTCAGACATCTTAATCCCCCCCCACACTGCTTTGAAACCTAATTATCATAATGTGAACCCGAATGTTAGGTGCCTTTCAAACTGCGAGTGCTATGAAGCAGAAAAGTAATGGGAATTAAGCTAGTGTAACATTAGAAATGTAGAGGCATGGAACTTGAAAGTGGCATTTGTTAAAGCTGAGAGAGCATAATGTAGATATTCAACAACATAAAACACACATTTAAATTGAAAAGGATATTTAAAGCATGTGCAGACACCTATAAAATACAAGCAGACCTAAAATCTTGTAGAACAAACATTTCTAAATCAATTTCTTGCCACCAAGGTCCAACTTCAAAAGGTATTACAGTCCTATTCTACCTTAGCAGAACATTTCTAAGTATTCTAAAGCAGATAATTTAAACATTAAAGGAAACCCAATGAGAATTTTACAAGACATTACAGACTTTCCCCTATTTGTCACAGTACAGAAGTGTTTGAACTTAAACAGCAATAAATTATTAATTACATTGCTTATAAAGTCTTGAGAGTAAGAAAAGGTTTTGCTGTAAGTGGCCGAAAAGGATTTTGCATCAAGTTTAAAACCAAGTAGACATAAATTAAACACCAACCCATTTAAACAACAACAACAAAAATACACTTGTCTGGCTGCATTCTATGCTGCATGTTGAAAACAATTAGCAATACCTGACACTTATCAAACTTTCTTTTAAATACAAGCTGAAATTCTGAGTGTGCATTAATGCAGCAAGCACATAAGAAAAGTCAGACCAGTAAGAATTGTATTGTGACAACAAAACCATTGAGGCTGAAAGAGAAACTGTGATTTGATTTTGCCAAATACAAAGATTGAGCTGTTTATTTTGTCCTGCTTTAGCGAAGTTCACCTGTCATTCAGATAGCTTTCATTTCCAAGATGCCTCAAACTGACAGCAACCAAAGAAAAACAAATTCCTGAAATATTTTTTCAAGATTTAAATTTAATCCAAAAAGGCCAATGAAATCCTGAAAGTCCATCATCTGCCATGTTAATGCTGAACACAATGTTGTTTCATTTATATTTCTGGTCCTGTTAAAACAAATACACTTGTCTAAACTAGAACATCTGTTTTGGTTATAATACAATGTATCTTTGGCAAGAACTCACAATAGAACTAACATAAATAATCAAAAATATTTATTGAACCTTGTAACAAAAACTGATTTGTAACAAAAAACCCAAAGACTAGATATGACTGTCCCTGGCTTTAGTCCAATCCTAATCTAAGTCAATAAACACAGCTCTAAAAGGGAAACTACATTTAAAAAAAAAAAAAAAAAAAGGAAAAAAAAGTTCTGCAGTTATGTAGGTTGGATGTAGCTATCT
>WBNO01016858.1:975-21249 GCA_013400575.1 Peucedramus taeniatus
GTCTATCATTCAGACACTTTCTCTAATGTTGACTAGATTTTTCTAAGTCTCACAACTCATCATACAGTTCCTTTCAGTAAAAAATGGGTGTATAATTTATGGTATCAAAGGCTGCTCCTAGGTTAGTAGAATGAAAGGTGTGAGACCATAACATGATTGCCAAATCTTTATTAAGTTTCCTGATTTTTCATCTTTCACCCACGCCAAGTCTCACTTTACCTATGGGGTTTTTACATCTTTAAATTAAGAAGATGCTAATAAGGTGTCTACAAGTCTGACCTCAGACCCATAAAGTATTCTGGGTAGAACTGAGATTGCCTACTATAAAGTAATATAACCCAAAGTCATGACCTGGTCCTTTAAAATAAAGCTCCCCTCAACGACAAAATAGAACTGCTGTAAGAAAATGTCAGTTACTCAGCAAAATTTAAAAGAGGGAGAGAGACCAATCCTGTTTCTTCAAATTCCAGCTAGAAAGAAATCCCCGCGAATATTGTAAAACTGACTATCACAGTTATATCTGAATGCTTAATTATTCACAGGATTTCCTTTCAGCCTAAAGGCCATGAGAAATTGCATTAACTAAGGATGGGATTAATTTCATACAACTGTAACTGTAAAAGACTACAGAATCTGCAACTGGAATATTAACACTTTTAATTTAGTACAATAAATAGGTATTTTTAGGGAACAGTTCCTAGGCCTTGCTTATCTCTCCTTAGGATAAGCTGAGTTAGGCACTAGAAATACCAGTTAAGGTTTTGAATTGAAGGTGGAGCAATGGTAGGAACAAGTGTAGATNAGACAACACTTACCCATATCCTTCCTCTACAACCAGCAAAAAGAGGTGCATTTTGAGAGTGGTTCATCTAACCAAAGATACCTGTCTAGAAGAAGTGAACAGCCATATAAAGATGTTAGTCTTTATCCACTGGATATGGAGGAAAGTCTTTTTGCATAGCCGTCTTAGATAAAATATCCCATTTCTATTTGATATTAAAATAAGTTAATTGAATTTGAAATTTTAACTGAACTTCAGATAAAGACATTACTTCCATGAAGCAATTCCAGTTTTAATTCTGTGATCTATGCTTGTATAGTACATTCTACAAGCAAACAAAAACTTTATTTCCTTATTTGAAAGTGCTAGGTGGTTAAAAACCTACTATAGTTCTTTGCCAGTCATTCTACTGTTTTTTATAATTTTTGTTAAAAATGGATATTTCTTTTCAGAATCAGTTTGCCAAGTTTCAATCCCTAGCCACTGGATCTTTTCAAGTTTTTCCTTCTAAGACTGAAGAAACTTCTATTATCACATTTTTATTCTTTCAGGGGATATTTATAGACCATGTCTAGTTATGCCTTTATCTTCCTTTTGAAAAATTAAATAGAGCATGCAGTACTTCATTGCACAGTGTTTTCAAACCTGTAATAATTCCTGTGGAACTTTTCTGAACACTTTCCAATCTTTTTTCGATATCTTTTCTCAGCTGCAGGTACAAAGACTGGACAGTTTTCCTATAATGGTCATATCAATGCCAAGTACAAACTAATAAAAAGATTCCTTTCTCCCATCTAATATATTTTCATTTATGTGTTTAAGGATCATATTGGTCCTCTGCAACATAACATCTCATTGGATCCCATATTCTGCTGATGAGCTATTACTGATTCTCATTTTCTCTTTCAAGTCTTTTACAAGATCACAGTTCTCAAGATAGAATTTTCCATCCAGTAAATGCAACTTTGATTTTCTAATCTTGGGGCAGAAATGTAGCTGACTAAGGTCAGTGTAATTCTGTTCTATGGCATTTTGTGCTAGATAAGGATCTGAGCAAGGATTTTATTTCAAGAATTTGTTATATGAACTTGATAAAGTCCTTTGCTTAATTTTACGCCAGGAATTAAAACTAACCTTAATGTGGTCCTAAAACCATTCCTTCTGAACATCTAAACTATATTTTCAACTTTTACCATCAGGAGCCCTCCATGATCATTTTAGAAACCCTGCTCCAATTCTGACCATGAAGGTCCTATTCCCTTATTTATTCTAATTCTTTCCTGTCTGAAAAGTGCATGTGACCTTCATATGTATGACAACCTTTCAAAGCAGACTGCCCTTCACCACCAAAAAGAGATTTTCCTACTCCTCATTCCCTCATTCCCTTTCCTCTTATATCCTTTCTTTGCATTACAATTTGTCCATCTAAAAAAAAAAAAGTTAATAAAAATAATTTTGAAAATGCCCACCTAATGAGTATTTTCCAGAAGTGTTGCACTCCACAAATAAAAATCACACTTATACTAAGACTGGTTTGATTGTAAATTGGTTGGGGAATGATAAAGCCTCCACTACAGGACTGGGAAGAATAGTTCATGTAGTTTCAATATTATGGAGGTCACCAAAGATTCTGTGTTATATATCCACGTAGACTCTCACAATGTCTCTCAGGCTTCATTTTTTTTAATGATGATACCTTCCCATTTCACAACTTGATTGCTGAGCTGAATCAATTAGGAGATTGTGACTAAGAACTCATCGTGATCCTAGCCAGGAATTAACTCCAAGTACTGGCCTGTCTTGTAGAGCTGCTTTAAAAGATTTACATCTTTCTGAAAAGGACATGTATGATTCTTCCCCCATTTTGAACAGAGAGCACTTAAAGGAGGTACTATGGTTTCCAGAGATGTGGATGCTAATTCACATCTTATTGGCAGCTACTTAATGTTATCAGGTGTACTAGGTGAATCTAAATAAAGGAATAATGAAGACAGCATGTTTCTTCTTGCTTTTATTATTACTCCATTAGACTTTCAGTGCATCACATTTTTTTCTTAAGTCTCCCTGCAGCCCATGAACAAGCCAAAATCATCCAGAACCAAGAATGTCAAAATGATATTTTCCTACCAATTCCCAGAAAATTATTTTTTCTCTTGTCATACAGATATCCCACCCTTTCTCTTAACTTGTTAGTGATTTTCAGAAAGTCCTTATCCAGGTGTGGATGAACCATTGCAGTCAAACCTGGTGGGTGTATAATAGTTTTCCAAATATAAAATGCTGACAAGTTCATCCCAAAAACAACACACATTTTGCAAGTGTACCTGGACCACTGCTGTAAGAGGCAAAATGGGTTCTGAAATGGCTAGTACTTCTAAGACAATTTTTAGCACTTTGTGCATGCCTTCAGAAAGTAAAAATTGATTGGGGGGAAAAAGAATTTTGTAATTAGTCTTTTAAATAAGCTGTTAAAGCAACATAATTTGCACCATTTGTTACTGTTAAGAAGTTTCCATATCAATCTGACCTCTTCTGCTATAGAATTACAGGGCACCCTGTTCCATTGCCTGATATCACTTTTCATGAAGAAATTTTTTCCTAATTCAGTCTAACACTTCCCTGATGCAACTTCAACCCACTTTCCCCTTGTCCTGTCACTAGTTACTCCGGAGGGGAGAATGACACACAAAATTTCACTATGGGGCAAGTGCAGCCCATTCAAGAGCCATTCTAACTATCTTATCTACAGAAAATTATCCTACGAGACCATTTCTGCGACTGCAGGAAAAGTTTACAGAATCTGTTTGTGGGTTTTTCACATGCAGCTCCTTCAGAGCTGGCCAGGCTGTCAGATCAGAGCAGGGTAGACAAGGAGAGCTAAAGCATAGCTTAGGAGAGTGATTCAAAGTGGTTTTTGGAGGAGCTGACAGTCAAAGAACTCTTGATTTTCCACAGGAGCCAGTGTCAGGACCCTGTACCTTCATACTGCCAGACTGTGCTGAGTTCCAGCATGAAGCTGGAGACAGAGGCAGGGAATTTCACCAGGCAAATTTTATAGGTACAGGCATTCCTCCTGTCTTTTCTGTCTGTAAATTCTTGGGTCCTGCTGGGTGACACAGCACACTCACTAGAAGGAGGTAAGGAAGTGGCATAAACACCAAACATCTTTAAGGGACCTAGTAAAGTGATCCTGAGGGATTTCCCCAAAATAACTATCTTTGTCTTGCTATTTAACAAGCAGGGCTGGAGCTGTGGAAAGGACATTTGGTGGTTCTAGAGAGGAAGGAGACATTGAGGGAATATGTTTCACAAAAGTCAACGATGTCTAGGATCCAGGTACCTGCATGAGAGGTAGGAGGTGAAAGAGGCTGGGGAAGCTCCCCACTATATACCAGAGGTCAGAGTCTCCCCATAGCTTGGGTCACTGCCTTCATGGCCCACCCTCTGTGCCACACATCATGTTCTGCCCTGATCTCTTCCCTGTGCTGATTCTTGCCACTTGCTCCTGAATGACCCTGAATTCTGACCCCAAGAACCTATTTCTTACTCTTGGTGATTTGCTGTGAGTATCTGTTTAGCTTCTAATAAGTTAGGTCAGGAAGATGAGAGATCTGCATGAAAAGTTGTCCTTGCTGAACTGAATGTCAGTGTTGCTGATTTTTGGGGAGCACAGATCTCATCAGGAGTCTATATCTCATCCCAAAGCTTCTGCTCAGGCACTGGCATTGACTTTACTTTCTGGCAGTCCACAAACCCCGATTGTTAATGTTTGCTTGTTCTGTGATCTCTCAGGACCTTTTATTAATCACTATGGAGGTTATTCACCTCCCTCAGCTTTAGAAATCTGGCCTCCTCATTTATCTGTTTGTTTGCTTATTTATTGATTGATTCTTTTATAGATGATGAGAATAAATGACAAAAATGTGAACTCCTTTTATTTTAGGAATATATCTGGCTTAGGAGGGTTTGGATCATCCTGTAGTGAGATCATCATATTTGCCATGGGAATTTAGACCTAGTTAAAGGTAAATCTGGACCTACATGAATGTCTGAGATACCATCATGGATCCCTTTACTCATCTGAAGGAAGGAATATTACCATCTACCCAGTATTAAAGCTTTATTTATGATTTCTACGTAAAAGCAACATAGGATTTTTCACCCTTAAGGTGATGACAGAGCTTTTTTAGCTCCTCAGAGATTACACTTGATCGTTCTGTTTATATGAAAGATAGGTGTCTGTGTACAAGTGATAAGAATAATATTTTGAAATGTTGTAAGAAATACTTTCAGAAATTCCTATCTGGTAACTATAACATTTATAGTTAGGTTATACATTAGGTTTTTGGAAACTAAATAATGCATCTGATCTGACCCAGGAGATCACTTGTCACAGCAAAGAAACCTCTGCTGTGAGCTTCAAAGACATCCTGATGTTTAATGAAGAGATTTTTTTTTAATGTTTTAACTGAATACCTTGTGTCAAATGACGTATCACTACTTTCCCCAACAAAGCTCTCAGCGTGAACTTGGTGTTGTTACCAAAACCCTGCACATTGCTGGTCTGCTTTTTGAGGCTCAGGTTTCTTGATATCAGGCTTCCATGTTGCCCAGAGCTTGCCTGCCTGGATCCCATCTCTGGCACGCTGTGTAGCACAATTCAGCTGCATGGGCTCTCCAAATAATACAGCATCACTCACCCGCCGGCCTCCCACCGCGGCTCAGCTCTCATCGTCGGCTTCAGAAAGGCACACAGCATGACTTGCCTTTCTGAATGTGCATAGACTCCAGTGGTCAAGCTGAACAGTCAAAAGTCTGTGCCAGTTCTTTCCTGGCATTTAGATCTCATTTGCTGCCAGACCCTGTAAAAGAAATAATCTCCCAATTGAAGGCAGTTTGCGGTGGAATATGGTGATGGGGTGATTGTTGAAATAGCTTCATTTGTCTTTCAGAGTTCTCCACTGTCAAAGTCATTGATTACCAGCTCAGCCAGTGTAGGAGGCGCCTTTCCCCCCTCTGAGCTACAGGATATTAAGTTCCATAATTGTTTACAGTCAAATGCCTATGCAATACTTAATTGCCTTCTGTAAGCTGCTTGGCGATGGAGCAAGAGCAATGGTTTGACAAGTAGAGCTAGAGTCCAAAACACAGTGGAGCTTGCAGCAATAGGATCCCTGCTGATAAGAAACAAACACGTCTGCTTCTGTGTCATTGTTTTTTTGGCTGCATCAGACAAGTTTTGGGAAAGTTATTGTCTCCTAGCAGGCGGCATAATGGACAGCCAAAATGTGCTAGTTCACCAGCCTTTCCTCTCCAAAACCAAACTCAAATTTTGGCTTTAGTCACTCTTCAGAATTACTTTAGTACATCCACATTCATACTCATTTCAGTGTCATGGTGGCTGGCACAGGAAGGCAAAGTTTGCTTCAGGTTGCTGCAGACATACCCAAAAAGAGTCTCACAATAACTTTAGTGCTGAAAGCCTGAGCAGAGGTGTTTTAAGAGCAGTGTGTGTGTGAAGAGGCAAGAACCAGACTAAAACAGAGTCCAATAGGCAAGTTTTGATTATAAACCTCAATATATATGCAAAGACCTAGCATAGCCAAGAACTATAAACAAAGATTGAAGTTGTATTATTTTTCCAGTATGATTTTCAAAATGAGCAGCTTAGATAGAAACAAAAATCTTTCCTAATTACAAAAACAAACAAATAAACAAATGAATTCTCTCCTCTCTTTTTTTTAGCTGTAGTACAGAATTGTGTTCAAAATTCCTTCAGGGATTGTTTTTGAAGATCAGGGGATTAAAAATGTTATCCTGCATCCTGAAACTGAACTTCTTTAAATGCTTTTTCATGCTTGTTTCTTTTGAGGAATCTTGTAATTTACAAAGAGATAAAAGAAGAAAAACAAATTAAAGAAAACTTAGGTGAAAAATAAGTCCTAAGGTACTTTTTAATGGTGAGTCAATGCAGAGCTGTAGATAATATGGTGATACTATTTCTAGAGTAAAAGATATTTAAAGATTTTTTGTCTCTTACTGGCACTTAGCTACATAATAGGAACACATTTTTAAATGTACATATTCTTAGCTTTAAGTTATCAGGTAGTTTCATTATTTTTATAAATACATCATTATTTAGTTTCATTGCTTTAAGCATATTGCTGGTTTCATTATGATGTTAACTAAATTCAAAATAGTAAGGGATGTAAGTAAAGCAAGATACTATGTCTTTTCAGGAACTAAATTTTACCATTCTCATGCTTATTGTACAAAAATCTAATCTTGGACCGCTTGGGTAAATCAATAATTCAGTTAGTAGAAGTTAAAAATAAGAACTAAAAGATTGTTATAGATTTTTAGAAAATACTATTTTGCTCCATTTATTTTTGCAGAGGACATATTATTTAAGAATTTTTCAATTTATTTTCTAAAAATGAAAACAGAAAGTATGACCTTTGATATAAATTTGATGTTATAAATTAAGTGTTTGACTTTGTTAGGTAATGGTAAAGAATTTTGGAGGACATAAAGATAGTGGGAAAAAAGCAAAGACTTTAAAATGCCAATAGCCCTTTTGAGGAGTCTGGACCGCAAAACAAAAATCTGATGATTCTGGAACTCTGACAGGCTTGGTGATGTGACCACTTCCCTGGGAACCTGCTCCAGTGAGTGACTACCCTCTCAGTGAAGAAACCAACAGTTTCCCACACTGATGGAGAATTTCAAACATCTGTCAATGTTCAATTGTAAGTGTTGTTTTAATTTTTGTTAATTTTTGGGAATTTTGAAATTCCAGTAACAGCGGGAAAGTTATTTGAAAACTCACAACAAAATTACTTTGACTTTTCTTCTGACTACTTGCCATCCTTAATGGTTCAATCTGTTATATGGAATTTCTCCATTCCAGTGATTGTGTTTCTGAGGTAGTATCTCAGAATGGTTACATTTGCAAATGATTGTTTTGGCAAAATAATGTATTGCACATTCTACTTGTTGAAGAAAAAGTTGATGGTGATACCTAAACAAACAAAATCACACTTTTTTTTACAGTTTCTGTCATTCAAGATGATAGAAAAAAGGAAGTGCTGAATTAAGTTCTGAAAAGCAGTGGAAATTACTTCAGGCAAAAATCAGTTGCCTGAATATGGATGCCTAATGCTCTTAATCTATTTTCCAGCAGTAACTGACTGGGGCTGGGATAATTGATGATATCTAATGCAAAAAATCAGTGTTTGGGCAACTGAATCACACTCCTAAGACCTGTGACTTTGAAGTGATTTAGGCACCAAATGCCTCTGTTGAAATCAAAAGGAACAAAACACTTCAAGGGTTTAAAGATTAGGCTAAAAAGCCTACATTTAATAATTTTCACTGATATTTAAGCCATAATTTTAAAAGTTATGTAAATACAATGAAAATCAACAGGTTTTGCCATGTTGAAGACTAAATGCCCCCCTCTGCCTCCCAATGAACAAAACCCGAATGATTCCATATACAGTACATACATTTTTTTCTTATTTTCATTTTTTAATCTGGGACGTCTAGTTTGTAGATCACAGAAATATTGTGTGGGTTAATTTTTTATCTACTTAAACATTGTGAGCTGAAAGTCATTATTGTGGTGATTTATGGCAGCTACTCTATTGCCAACCTTAACACAATATTTTTCTTATTACTTAATTGTTCTAGTAGGGCTTCAGCTATTAGTTTCTTAGTTCTGAAAATAGGAAACAGGAGTTTTCTATTACAGATGCTTGGCTAATTAGTTCGGAGGCTGTTTAATGGGGACTATTAAAAATGCAAATAAGGAGTGATCAAATAGTGCAAAGTTTTGTCCTGACAGAGTATACTAATAAGTTTCTACCAAAATAAATACATAAAATGATGGAAGAGAATCAAGTTTTAGATGACACCTTTAACTGTAAATGAGATAGCACAAAGATAACATGGATGAAAGCCAAATATCTCATGACATTTAAATTTGGATATAGCTATAAGAATATACCTTGGGGGAAAAAGGGGGGGTGATGAATCCTGTGCTGACTTTAGAGTAAAAGATAAACAGTAAGTAAGTGTTTCTCAATCTATGATCTGATCTGATTCATAAAACTTCAATGGGCCATGAAAACCTCACATTCTTTATCATTGCATCGTATAAATATGTACATGCAGGTAAGCAAAAGAACAAACAAGGTGTTGTGAGGGAGCCATAATCAAACATTCACAATCTAACCCATTTTTTTTTAAGATGAAAACCATTGTGAGAAGTTTGTATACAATATCTCACATATTTTTAGGATGTTATTTGAATTTAAAACAGTTTGAAAAAGCTGGTCTAAAGGACTAATAAAAGAAACTTGTAACTTCCATGATGGAGTAAATAAACATTTCTTCAAATTTCAAGAAACCAGTACAAAAGAGCAGAAGTTAACTGGATAGGGGTAAAATCTTATTTGCAATTCAAAATAACAAATATTTAGTGTAGTTTTATTCACCTTAGACACGGTAATAGACTGATGGACCTTTGTGACCTGCAATGTGCTAACCAACTTAAAAAATGGATTTGCTACTCCTTATACAATATGAATTGTCCAGAGAAAAAAATGGGACATGTCAGATGTCCTGCAAAGAGATTACATGGCTATATGTTTCATAGTTCTTTTTTCTTACGGTGAAAATATTTTTAAGTAAGAAGCAAATCACTGCAGAAACATTCTAGAAATGGAAAATGCTCAACTGCTCTAGACTGCTCTGGAAGAAAATCTCAAGGGAACAGGTAGAGCTGTTAATGGATAGATAGAATGGATCTTTGCAATAATTTGGGATTATTTTTTTGCTTTGGTGAGCTTTATCTCACCTTTGGTGACAACTTCGTTGTCATCTTTTTGCTCTTATTCCATTACTGAGATGCCTTTGTATTGACCTCCATGCTATTTTTAGGAAATAAATTTTGACATATTTCCCTTCTCTTTCTTCCTGCTCTGTTTCAGATAAATCCCAGTCTAATGTTTTGCTCCACAGTGGTCCTTTATTTGTTCCCTATTATTGTTCCCAGTGATAGGGTAGTGTTATTGATTTTCTCTTCCCATTGCTACAGCGGGATTGCCATTTACATGACTGTCATACGCTGAAACCTCAGGGCCAAATTCCTGCCCATTAGCAAGCTGCCTTGCCCTATTTAAAAGACACATTTGGTGTCCTGTCAGTCTTCCAAATAGGCCTCTTGCTGGCTGTAGCTCCTGTTGGAAGTGTCTCTCTCTCTCTGTGCTGATTAGAGTCTAGACTGAACATTTGCTAAGGAGGTCCAAGACAAACTTCTTTATGCACAGGGTAAGTCATGCATAAGATTGGATCCCAAAGGCAGCAGTACAATCAGCAATAGTTTATATACAAGCTAAACAAACACTCAGAGGGGAAAAGTCTTTACGGGGTATAAACATGAGTAGATAACTAGGCTCATGACCTCCTTTCATTGTAAAATGTTACTCCTCAGCTGTGGTCATGAGCTAAGTGACTTTCCCTTCAAGACTTTTCCTTGAGCATTAGTCCCTCTGGATTATTTTGGTAATTTCCACTGAAACAAAAACGAACGGGATCTGGTGGCTTTGAGAAGAAGGGCCTGTAATGAGCAAGCTGTTCCCACTGAAGATTTCAAACGTTTTTCTTTTTCAAAAAAAGGCATATGGTGGCTTTAATAGGGGACATGACCTGCATTCACTTAGCCATGTTCAGCAGACCATCATCTTTCCCTCAATTTTGCTTGTTAAAACTCTAATATTCCGTTTCTTTTTCTTCATATATACACATATATATAAGGAAATGTGCTGAATAATTTGATGCTAAAGTAACACTAACATGAGAAAGGAAACAGTTCAGAAAAATCAGAAGAGATATTCAAAACCTCAGTGCCTACATGTCCTATCTTCTGGGCTACCCCAAGATGAGAAGCTTTTGCTTTCTCTGATTTTAATCACAAGCCCCAGTGGGGAGCTGGGAAAACTTCTGTGAGAAAAGTTTCCTCTGCACTGCCATATCTTCATGAAAAGTTTCAGTTTTGATGATTCATCATTTTCACACACACACAAAAACACATTGTGTTGAAAGATTTCTGACCAGCCCTAGTAATGAATCCATCTGCTGCAGTCAGCGAATACAATTACGAGACAAATCACCCATCTTGAACAGTAAAGCTGAGAATAGAACCCCCCCTTTTTTTTTAAAAAAAAAAAAAAAAAAGAAAGAAAAGAGAGAGGGAGAAAGAAAAGGCACAAACTGTTATCCTTTGATCTTAAGGAGGTTTTTACTATCCTCTATTAGGAGATGACTTATTCTACTCTCCTAGGCATGGCCCAACTGCAAGAGGTAGACGTGATCTTATACCCACACACAGATGCACACAGAGAAAAAGAGAGAGGGAATCTATGTATGTCCTTTGTTTGCTCTGTGATCATTAAAAATCTGATAACACTTCTGTTCAAGAATGGAGGTTAGACCCCACCTGCTAGTCATTCTACCCAGGTGTCTGCTAAACACGGTCTTCGTTATTCTCTGTAGTGTGGCTAGGTAGCTGTTATATACCTGCTGTGCTCTGCACAAGGGATGGCTGCATATGAATGGGCAGAGAATTGCTCTTCCTTTGTGCCTGGTCTACCTTACAATGCATCAGTGTGAAAGCCCATTGCTTCTGAAAATGATAAGAAAGTAAAGAATGTTATTGAAAGATCAAACCAGAGGCCGGATTTTGCCTGAAGACTAAACTGCTTTATGAGCAAAACACTGAGGTTCAGGTAATCGATGTTCAATGTCCATTTCTACCTCAGATTTCTTTCAGCCCACTGGGGACACCATTTAATTTAGCTGTTTGCTGTAAAACAAAGATTGTGCTCATTCAGCCTCTACCTTCCAGCCTCTCCCTGGTCTTCTTTACTTACACTGTAAGATCTTCTAGTCAGGGAATTTAATGTGTTTGTACAGCACCTCACACATGGGGACCCATCTCCCACCTGGGGCCTCTACACATCACAAAACCCACAGAAGCCTCTGTTTGGAAATAAGAATTTAAACGTCAAAGTTGGCATTGTTTACACCAGCTTAGATAGAGTTAACCCATTCTAATAACCTTCTCTTTCCCTCCCCAAAATATAGGTATTCCTCTGTAACACATCTGACATTTGGGGACAGTGAAGAAACCAGGTAAAAAAAAAAAAAAAAAAGGAAGAGAAATAATCACAGAGTAGATACCACCTGCCTGGACTTCTCCATGGGAATGAGTGATCTGACAATTATAGACTTCAGGTGCTGTGAGGAATCATCTTTCCAAACTGCTGCCAGGGGGGAAAAGACTAGTTCTGATGTGATATCTAGACAGTCTAAGAGTTATTTTTGTCCTTGAAGCCTAATAGTGGGTTATTGGTAATTATAGGAAAAAAAAAAATAACCCTGAAAAGGGGTGGGATGCCTTTTTTTATTTCCTCCCCATTGATTCTGTTCCACAGAAATCTTGTGGGGTTCCTATTCCATAAAGCACCACTTTAAGGAGATTTTAGCCCTATTCTTGCTTTAAATTAAAATATACCTATTCTGTGAGATACTCCTTTTAGTTTTAAACATAAAGGTTTAGATTATTTTTGTAATATATGTTTAAACTGCAGCAAAAAGCTGCTACAACACTGTCCAGAGAAACAAAACCCATTTTGCACAACAGTGCTCTTGGAGTGGGTGGAGAGATATTTGTATTGCCAGAGAAAAAGGAAACCAAAAAACTGAAAACCAGGAGCAGATGGCAAAGGAAGAAGAGAATCAGGAAGGAAAGAAAGGGGGGCTGAGGGGGTAGAAAGGAGGTTGTGAGTGAGGAGGAAGAAAAAGGAAATTAAAAAAATACAGACAAGGGTGGGAGAAAAAGGATCACACGTTTCCAGTATGAACTTGGCATTCCTAAGAGAAAACTTTCCATATACTATTTCAATTTTTTTTTTTTAACTTTATTTAGGGATGGGGCTGAGAGCAGCCTAGAGGGAGCCTTGTTTAAGAGCCCCAAAGGCTCCAACTGGCTATTCGAGCTGACTGGAACAGGCAGCAGCCATCTGTGTCCGTCATCGGGCAGCAAGGCGGAGGACGGCACTGCCAAATGGTGAACAGGAAAAAAAATATAAAGCACTACTTCCATCTCTCTTCCATCTCTTTACTATGCTTTCAGAACAGACCACTAAATGTCACAAATATCCTAAACTCTTTAGTACCTCTGCAAGTGCTAGGACAGAGGCAGGGAAGGGTAGGCACAGATCTGAGAGAGCAGATGTAGCCCTTCATGGAAACACTTGTGGGAGAGTCTGCACCAACATCCTTGATTTTGATGAGAAAAACAAGCTCATTTGTCATTACATAGACCCTTCATACTGAGCATTTCTAAGGAAGTAATAGGAAGTAATAGGACTCAGAAAAGGAATTTGGAGGATGGCTGGAGAGGATATACAGAAGGTTATGGAAATTGAAAGCAGTGGAGAGCCTGGATTTGAAGCAGACAACAGAAAGCTTCATCAAGGAAACCTGATCTCCAGCCTGATTCAGTTGCAGAGATGTTGTAGTTATTTGCTGAACTGCCTGGCATTTTTTTGAACTAGTTGAGAAACCAGTGGCATTCAGGGCAAATTACATCTAATTTTCTGTACAAATTGCTGAACTATTGGACCCAGAAAATGTGTTTATTAAAAATCAGAGGCATAGGCATGGGTCACATATTTGTGGCACCAGATAATCAGAAAGAGACTAAGCCCACTAATCTGGACAAATTGCATTTGATTTTTCATGCTGGAAAGGTAACCAAGATAGGTTCCTTCATCCTTACTTTCACTGTCCTGAAGTATCTGTAGCCCACAACGGGGTGCTTGCCTATTCCAGCACTATATGGGGACCATAGTCATTGACCCACACTCATGATTAGGACTGAGTAAACATTTTTCTCTGTTTGTGACTCATGATGTTTCCTAGCAATGAAAAAGTAACTGCAAAGAACTTAGATCAAGCTGGAAGACCTGTGTGAATAACTGGGTTTCTTGAGAAGTCTCCTATTTTGCTGTGAAAATTCAGGAGACCTTAATGCAATGGAACTATGAGAATATAAGATGAAAGAGAGGTTTTGGAATTATTCAGGGTGTTTAAGAAATTAGTTAGATCTAAACATAATATTATGCAGGGGAAAAAGACCCACATATATCGATTGTGGCGGTACCCAAAATATCTCTCTGTAATAGAGACTATACCAAATATTTTTTTAAAAAGTAAATAATTTTTACAGCTGAAAGAAAACTGAATGACTCATTCAGCCCAACAATTCCTGTCCTAAACGTACGGAGAACCAGGTTAGAAGTGAGCACGTACACAAAATAAATGAATTAATTGAACCTTGTTACAAACTGAGACTGAGATTTGTAATTTGATTGGAAATTAATCAGTCTGCATAGGCTTATGTTGCTCTGTTAACACCTAGCTTAAATGGATCATCTCATCTAGAGCCCTGTTCTATTGAGAACTGATCTCTTTTGTGCAAGAGACTTATCACAGTGCAAGCTTCCATTAATTTAATGTTATATTTCTAACACTAGAAAATACATCTAAGTCATTTTTCATAAGGAAAATTCATTGAATGCTAGATGACGACATTTGGAATAGAAAATACACAGGCAAAATTTTCCATATTGGAAAGGAAGGGTATTATATGAAATTACCGAGAATTCTCTAGGGATAATTTGTAGAAAAAGTGGGGAGACATATCCAAGGTCGATCATAAAAGCTATAGCTGTAATGAAGAAAAGGAAAAGAGCAGAGAATTTTTACAAAGTTTCATCTCTACCTTGTTATAAAGGGACAAACATGCTATTGGGAATGTACTTTTCCCCTCTAGCATGTTGCCAAATAATTATATGGATCACTGTATAATTACATACATTCAAGGTTCTCCAAAAAGCTTGATTTATTCAGCATTGCAAAGACTATGCTTTTGATTCTAAAAGGTCTTTGTTTCAATCCCCACTTACGTAATAGCTGCCATCTTGGCTGACATTTAAGGCTCGAACTAGATATAGTCAAGCTAAAAGTGTAAACTGCTATAGCTTGAGCACAAGTTCCAGGGCTCTTTTGTTAGGGCTGAAATAAGCTCAGAGCATCTGCAAGCTGAGCACACAAGGAGGTCTGTAGCACACAATCTCAAAAGAACTGAGTCCTCTGAACATAAATTTTGTTTGAACACAGTTTAACATACTATGAGCAGTCACAGCTCCTATTGGTTTCCACAAATATGAGGTCGAAAATTGTTTCAGAAAATCGTGACTGCTGTCATCAACTCTGTTTTTCCCTTCTTTACAACCATTGCTCATAGGTCAAATTCATTTCCCAGATAATGTTCCCAGAACTTAAATAACTGGTGCAAAATATTAAAGTAAAAGTCAATGATGAATGGAGGTGTGAAATTTGTCCATGATTGTGATGCAAATGATGGATAATCAACAAAACTGCTGCTTTTTCAAAAATGTGTATCATCTTTGCAATGTTTTGTGAACAACTCTTTAAAGCAACAATGATCACTTATGTGCTTGTGTGCTCTGATGAGATTCAAAAGCTTGAGTACTCAGTAATTCTGTGGGGTTTGCTGCAACTCATGACCTGTATATTGAAAACACAGCAGGTGCTAGTCTGCAAATGAGTAACATTTCCAAATTTACATCTCATGCAATTTCTGAAATTTCTGCATAGCAAAAAAGGGTACTTATTTAGATTTGCACAAACCCTTCTCCACCATAGAAATCAAGGGCAATATTTCTTTGTCAGCAAGTGTTCCAGTTTGAACTCCTCAGGAAATACTGCAAGCATCACCATAGACAGTGGTTGAAAATCTATAGGAAAAGTGAAGATGGGTACAAAATCAATCAATATAAAACTTAAACAAAATATAAATCTAAACAAAATGAAGATTATCAGAGAGGTCCATCTGCAACAGAATAATTTTCCCGTGGTATATTTTCACAGAAGAGATGATAGAATGACTTTTATCCAAATGTAAATGGATTAAAAACGTGAAACAATAAATTGTTTCAAATAATATCCAGACCTGACTTCTGCACATATTCTTATTGCAAATATCTTTATTCTTATTTTACTTTACATGAAAATAAATGTAAACACTTCTTTTTCACAGTACATTTTTTTCGCTCTCCATTTTGGTCTCTCACAGAAGTTAAAGTACTAAAGTGATTCGTAAAAGCTGACTTGAGCATTTTTTCTCTACTGGAGTTCATTGTGGTCACTGTTTGAAATGCAACTATTCTGATGACTGAAGGTTAGAACACATGTAGGTATCAGAACCAAGTACTTTGTAGAGAGAAGTGTCCCAGGAAAGCCCCCTTTAGCAGACAGTCATTTAAGGTTTCTCAGTAGTTCAGTATTCCTGCTAGATCCTTCAGACATGCAAAAGTCTGATCTATTCCCAGTACTTATGGATAGCTTTTATTTATATATATATATTTTTGTTTAAAATTCTCCACCCTCTTCTAGAAGTTTAAATTCTTCTCTCTCTTAAATATATAATAAATGACAGTATTGTGTACCTGGGAATGACACCACCCGTGCAGAGAATATAATTTACTTATAAGCTTTATACACATCAAAATGAGAAACTTAAGGTGACAAAATGTATTCAGTTTTTTTACTGGAAGGTTCTTAGATACATCTGTGATAATGATTATATGAGAAATAAAAATGGATAGAAAAGAACTAATGTTCTGGATTTGGTAGAATTTTGGTTAGCTATCAAATTAAACTTCATATATTTAAAGGTAAACTTCCTTAGCCAAAGAATTATGCCAGAATATTGTTCCACCTTTTTCTTTGATATAATTAATGAGATTTTACCGATATATAGGATCTGAATTAAATTTGCTGGTAGAAATAAGTTTTATTTCCACTGCATAACTACACATGTGGTTCTCAATGACAACAATATTATAACTAATGTACTAGCAAACTGCACAAGACCTAACCACGATGCTTTTTATTTTCCAGGTGTCTGAACTCAGATAGATTCATAAATCATGAATGTTGGACTCTGGAGAGTTTCTTGGTAACTCTGTCATGTAATGATGCTTGGCTAGGTTAATTTTCTTTTTTAAAATCCACATTTTAGATAGGAAACCCATAGCATTCAAATCCAAGTAGTACTTATTTTGATCTTGCCTACTATGAAGAGAACTGAGGCCACTTTTTTGTGGCTGACAGGGACAGAAACTTCTCAGATTTCGCAGAATATTCTGCGTTGTAAGGGACCCATAATGATCATTGAGTCCAACTTTTAAGTGGCCTATATGGGGATGGAGGCTGTGACCTGGGTTAGAGCATATTATCAGCACCATCATTTCTCTCTCAGAAATTTGACTTCCCAGAGTTTTCTGCATATTTTCATCAAGACTTACCAGGCTTTTATACGTGCAAGGGTTTTATACATGCATAAGGCTTAGGATTAGTGAGCAAAATACACACCAAGCTGTGTGAATTAAATGAGTAAAAGAAGTCCTGGTTTTCTGATGTCAGTATAAGGTGAGCTCTGCGTTTTCCCCCTTTTTTTCCCTTTCTTAATCTGGACATACAGATCCCACATAAAAGAATATTGTTCCATGCTTTTCACTGTTATCTAAGGATGTTATAAAGAAGAATTTCCCTAATTTCATGATGACTGGGAGAGAATATGGCACATGCTTGTCTGTAAGTGGTTGTCCGTAGAATGCTCCTGTGGTGTGGTGTTTCCTGCCAGTGTGCCCTGCTGTTTATCACCATGCCTCATCACCCTGAGGAGTCTGCATGACAACAAATGGCCTGCATGGTCACAGACTGAAAGCCAGACTGCAACGTTGTCCTAGCAAATTCCAGAGGTGGCAGTCTTTCAATTAGTCATACTATAGCTATTATTATGGAACAATTGTCATCCCGCATGAAATTAAGGGCCCTTTTTGCCTGGTATTGGGTCTCTGAAAATGATCAGCAGGAAGAAAAAGTCAAAATAAAAAGAGTGTTAAAGACAGGGCAAGTACAGAACTAAAATTTTTCTGCTACAGCACTTCAGTTTCTAGCATTCTTTTGACAAACTTCCCAGCAGACTAAATTAATAGACAGCAATGTCTTTATCCTTCACAAATTTTGTATATATTTTTGGCTTTAGCTACCACCCCATAATATGGCAGTGAATTTCATAACAGAATGACATGCTTTTAAATATTGTTTTCAGTTGGCTTCATAATTATTTCATTGGTTCATTTTTTCATAGTGTGAAAAACTGAATCATTATTTCCTGGTTGCCTACATGACAATATTTGCATCCTCTTTTTATCCTGACTTATGTTCTTTCAGCTGTCAGACAAATAACTTTTAAAATACCTATATACAAAAATATCTTTCTCCAGAAGATTTGCCAAAGGAACACTGACAAAGTCTGGACTTTTAAGAGATAAGATAGTAATTTTCAGAGAGAAATGAATTCTCTATCAATTCAGTAGGCCTGCTGTTTTCCTGAAATGGAGCATGTTCTTTGCAAGTCTGTAAAAAGTAGTTTCTGAAACTGGATATTCTGAAGTCACTGTTTCTTGATCCATGTCTAACATTATATGATCTCACCATGCCAAAACAGTTCTATTGAATAAAAATTTCTGGTACAGAGGATATTGCAATAGTGAAAGCAGTCATACTGTTCAAATTTGTTATATAGTACTCAAAAATAATTGCATTTTCCCCTTGTCACATTCCTGTGCAGTCAAGTATTGATTAAAACTCTGCAACCCAAATGCTATGTATTGTCACTTCTTTTTAGGACTATTTTAGAAGGAAGAAACTTGGATTAAAAAAAAAAAAAATAGCCTTTCTTCTTCCTCTCTTGCTGACTCCCTCCTATTATGTCTATTCCAATTTTACTGATAATAGTTACCTATGAGGATAGAAGTCTTGTAGACCTGTGCTTTCTCAGACTTTAGAGAAAGTTAAAGGGAGATCTGTAGACATGGTCATCTACAACTGCATGGTGGGAGGCTGTGAAGAAAATGAAGCCAGACTGTTCTTGAAGGTGCACATGGGAAAAGGCAATGGAGAGAAACTGGAGCATAGGGAATTCTGAATATATATAAGGATAAATTCTAACCCCACGCCTACCAGAAGGAAATGTTTGCTGGGCTACATCCTTGGAAATACTTGGAACTTTGAAAAACAATTCCTGGAATACTCTGTTTTAGCAGGGCTTGCATTGAGCTGAACTGCTCAGGTAAACTCCAAAGCCCCATGATTTTATAATTTTATGATTTTGCTTGTCTCCCTGATGAAACTTCTGACCACAGCTGAGCAGTAAATGAGTTCTACATATTCTTATGTAACAGCAGGGGGTGACAGTTTCTTGTATTTGAGGAATTATGATTTATATGATGCATAAAAGATGCTACTTACCAAAAAAAAAAAGAAAAAAAAATGAAAGTGAGAGGAATGAAGATGACCCCATCTTCTCATTACATCTGGGAGAATAAAAGCATACACTTGGATAATTAGAATTTAACATAGATTTCAAAGAAAGCCCTGCAAGGGATTGAAGGAAAAACAGCTTTTTTTATTCAAATGAGTTTGTTAAGATACATAACACTGTGTCTGGTTCCGGACTCCTCGGGACAAGACAGATGTGGAACTCTTGGACTGGGTCTCCTGGAGGGTAACAAAGATAATGAAAGGGCTGGAACATCTCTCTTAGGAGGAAAGGCTGAGGGAGCTGGGGCTGTTCAACCTCAAGAAGAGATGACTGAGAGGGAATCTCAACCATGTCTGTCAGGGTCTGCAGGGAGGGGTCAGAGCTGGGACCAGGCTCTGCTCAGGGGGGCCCAGCAAGGGGACAAGAGGGAGCAGCAGAAATTGATACACGATAAGTTACAACTGAGCATGAGAAAAAAACTTCTTCACTGTTCACTTTAACAGATTGTCCAGAGAGGGTGTGGAGTCTCCCTCACTGGGGATATCCCAGAGCCATCTGGACACAATCCTGTGCCATGTGTTCTGGGATGAACCTGCTTAAACAGTGGAGTGGGGCCAGATGACCCAATGTGGTCCTTTTCAACATAACCCATTCTGGGATTTTGTGTTTCATGGAGGGATAGCTTAGACTGGCCATGACATGAATAGCCCACATGAAATCTCCTTCAATCTAAGTTGATGACTTTACATCAGCAAGTTATTTCCTTCTGATTTTCCTGAATCCCTGAATGGTTAACATCTACAGCAGTATCACCTCTGTTCTTTTAAGAGACCATGGTTTAGAAAGCTACTTTGCAAAAGAGTTGCAATGGTTAAGACACCTGCCAGTAAAAAATTGCAAAAAGGCAGAAAAGAAAGAACAAAATGGGATTCCAAAGTGATTTGGTTCTAGCACAGAAAGATTATCAAAGAAAGAAGGTAAAAAGAAAGTGTCGGAAGGAAGGAAG
>WBNO01016867.1:0-50221 GCA_013400575.1 Peucedramus taeniatus
AGACAAGAAAACACCCATTTATCTAGGTTAGTGCTCCTTCCACAACACTTTGAGAAAATGTTTTGCTTTGCCACTGATTTGTGAACAACTTAATAACTTGTGTGAAGCAACAAGAAAGCAGACATTTACCACATGCGTTCACAATAATGCAATCAGAAAACATGTTGGGGAAGGGATTTACAGCAGTTTGCACACGCTCTCCAGACAACCAAGCAGGAAAAGGTTCTCTCTGTATTTTATTGAAGGGTTGCTGATACCTTCATTTTAAGAACAGGACACTTTTGAGACTACTCAGCTCAACATCACATCTGACATGGGTGTTAAATGTAGCTGTATTGCTAGGTTAATAAAACATCCATCTCTTCTCTAAGCAAATGCGCGATACTTTTAGTTCAGTTTTTCTAACTCCATTTCTAAATGTCTTGGAAAAATCTATGTTTTGGGAGGCAGCTGGAAATGCACTATTTGCACACTGATCTATACCAGCAGCCATTCATTTTCTCTGGGAATTTTCATGTAAGCTCCCTTATTGGGAATATGCTAATGGCAACCGCCATGATTACTGATTTTCTTTGAATCATTATTCCTCTGTGGGCAAAGCAATCAGAAAGGGAGAACAGGAGATTTACTTCTTGCTTGTGTGCCTTCTTCAACCATCTGCTCTATCCTGATTCATTTGAATAAGATCTGCAGTTTTAGATTCTTTACTCTGGCATTCTGAAGCATTTTAAAGCTTAAAAGGAGTTAATAGTTATCTATCAGTGTCACAAACGTGGTACTGTGATGCATTCTAAGAGCAAGTTTGCCTTCCAATGGTTTACAGGGCCAGATTAATTTTATTAAAGTAAAAAATTACAATGTTCTTTAACAGCTTCATTATTTCAGACAAGTCTTTTGTGAGCACATTTATTATCTGGAGCACAGAGTATAAAAGCTGAAAGAAAGGGAACTAATTTATAAAGCAAGAACATTTTAAAAATGGAAATTGTTAATCTACTCCACCCCATACATGGAAAAAATAGAGGGCAAAATTGTGATCAATTTAATGAAAATACAACCTCGTAAAACGCACTGCACGTACTGAATTCTTGTACCTGTTATTTTACCTGGGTGAATTTCTGAAGTACATTTACACAAGGTCATTTTGATTTTAACAAAGGTGCTATTTAGCTGCATCAAAATTCAATTTTTCTCTCAAATCAAGTACTGGCCTCATACAACAAGTTTCCCATGCAAAATGATAATTATGTGCATTCTTTCTTTTTTTTTTTTTTTTAGTTTGATGACAGTTTTCTGAGAGAAATATATATCTATATCTATAGATACACACACACACACACACACACACATATATATATATACCAATTTAAAAACCCTAGCACTGCTAATTGCCAAGAGACCATTTTATACAACGGAAATGGAAAATAAGCAGGAAGACATAGCAAGACAGAACTAAGCACAGATGAATGATAGTGGAGGCAGCATTCAGAGAACTGTAGTGAATACTCAAGTGCAGTCTTCTCACAGGCAAGTAACCTTTGAAACGTTAAGAAAAATAAGTGTTTGGGAATCAAAAACATTTTTCCTATTCCTATTTCAGAAATACTGTTATGATGAACACAAGAAGAGTCTCTCTGATCAGTCCTGTAAATTATTTCATAATGCCTATTAAAAAAGAGGCCCTTCTACAAAACTAGAGTCTTTAGACTAGCACGCAGTATACAATGATCTTCAAACCACAAGATGACCCATTTTGCTAGTTTTGGAACCAGAAACCTAAACTAATGCAGAATTATTAAAACAGAGCAGTTTTTCAGTTCCTTTGGTGAGGCCACAGACATTAAAATCTCTGCCCAGCTTTTCTAGCTTTTTTTTAAATATCTTTTTCTGACAGCCCCTGTTGGTTAGCATTCTGATTTCTCCTTATCTTTTTAAAAATAGAAAGACAATACAAAAGACTGAAATGGCAGTGCCCTCCCAGCTAGAATTAGTTATGGGGAGCCACTTTCTATCAACTAATTTCAGATCCTTTCAGAGCTCTCAGAGCTGCAACTTGTGTGATGAAAGAGAAGTTTTTTAAGAAAGGGTTTGCCTATTCTCATTCAAACAAAGTGAAAATAAAAATACATTTTGTGCTTCCTTTTAATTAGAGATGCAACTAAACTAAACCATAAATTACAGAACTCTCTGTATTTGGGACTTGGTTATCCTAGAGATCAGAAACAAGGATTACACTTTCTTTTGGTTTAAAGATGCATCAATCTTTCAAATTCTTTGTCCCATAGCTCACTAGAGGACTGGAAATCCAGATTTATTTTTATGGTGCTTTTCCAATGTCAGTGTATTTCCATGAATTTCAAGGATTGGTCTCAACCTTATTTTTACTTTGATGTATTGTACTAAATGAGCAGTTCTGAGAAACATGAATAAAAATGTTCTTTCTTAATAATTCATAAGGCAAAATTTTTAACACCAAAGCAAAGATAGGCAAGTATCCAATGAAATAGAGAGAAGAAATCACAGAAACATGAAAATCATATATCTTTATAACAACACAGGCACATCAATATTTTGCCATCCAAGGGTACTACACATTAAAACACACAGTGCAATATTAAGTCCTTTTAACTGAGAAACATTTTGTCTTGTCTTACATTTGTATTTCTCTTTCTTCCTAATGAAACCGTTCTTACTGCTACACCTCTGTGCAATGCAGCTTGCTTATTTCATGGTTAAAGCCACTTACCACATGAAGCTCTGCCTCTAAGTACACAGCCTCACAATGCAGTAGGAATACTTTAATCTCCTCCTCAGTGTAACTCTGTGGTTTCATACATTTTTAGGTTCTTTTTCTACTACTACAAAAAAAAAAAAAAAAAAAAAAAAACACAACAGCAACCTGATTACCTATCCAAGCAAGGAGTTCCTGAAAAACAGAGCATCAAATGCTAACCCCTCCTGAAGAGCTGAGGGGAAGGCAGGGGAGGTAGTATGTTTATTCTTGACAGAGAATTGAAGAATATCTCTGACTGAAAGGTAGAGTAATAACATCAGTTAATAGATCCAACTGCTCCCATATTGACAGCCAGCAAATCCAGACCAGGAAGGTTTACCAACTACACTGAACCCTTTTAAAAATACCACATCTTCCCCCCTGCAATGACAACTGTACAGAGTTCAGCCTGGGGTACCTGGGGCGAAATGCAAAACACTCTGTGTTAGTTCTCCATAGGCTGCCTTACAACAAAGTCTGTTTATGGCAAACTTGCAGCCCTTGTTAAAATACTCAGCTCATGAATACACCATTTGTTGTAGGCACTTTACATAATCCTAATCACAATAAGGCTTGAGAGCATCATGATCTTTACAATTATCAACTCAAGCATAGGAAATGCCAGTGGAAAAGATGAGTCTTATATTTTTTATCCAATTTTGAGGATTCTCTATTATATAATTTACCTAAACCAAACCAACAAAACAAAACAAAAAACCCAAACCAAATCAAACAAACAAACAAAAAAAAAACCACAAAAACAAACCAACTAAAAACTGCAACAAAAAGAGAGAGAGAAATTGTGAGACTAGACCTGTACTGTTAATGAACCCCGCTGAACCTCAGAATTTTTTTAAAGCAGTAGACAGGTACTAGCAAAATATTCTTACTACAAATTTTTTCTCTTGAATTTAAGGTAGATGTATGAAGATTTTCCATTGATTAATAATGCAAAAAACACAAAAAAAAACCAAAAAAAAACCCAAACAACCAAACAAAAAACCCACCAAAAAAAAACCCTAAAAAACCCCCAAACGAACAAACCAAAACAAAAAACACACCACAAGACACTACAAACTATTTTGAAATCCACAAATGAGATCTAAATATACTTGCCTTATGAGTATTTCTATAAATATATTATTTGAATAACATTGAATAATATCCTTATGCACCATTTAAAATTTTATGTATTATTTTACGTTTTCCAGTGTATTTTTTAACACTCAGATTTTAGGATAACACCACCATGCATAAACATTGTAATAATTCAATTTCATGTAAGTTTTCTTTCTTTGTTGAGAGTTGATATATACAGACTATCAAGTCACTAGCATAGCTGCATTTCTGTTTCTTTTCAGAATGCACTGTATTTCTCAACTGTGCCATAAAATAAAATAAAAAAGATTTTCCTTTCTTTTGCATATGATGTTATTTGGAACTGTTAATCTATCATGTAGACACAGTCAACTGTACCTTGTAATTAACACAAACCAAATTCACTGCACTTAGGTAGGATGGTAGTTGATGTACACACAAGGCAATTGTTCATACAGCCTGCTCTGAAAGTTGAAAGCCTTTCATTTAATGCATACAACAAACCTAATGTGATTTCTGAAGAGGCAGGTTTTTTAAATAACCGGAAGAATGGAAAGGGATGGGGGGAGGAAAGAAAAATGAAATCCTTTGCTTATAATGCTTCAAAACAAGTGTTTCCCTGACAACAAAATGTACACATTTTTTGGTATTAAAAATTGATCAACTGGTGACAAAAATAAGACTTAACTCAGAATCTTTTGAATGGTTTTATAATTTGGGTCCACTTCTAGATAAGATTAATATTTTCTCAGATTGTATTTTTGGGAACTGAAGGAACCAAAATCTGGTCATTTGTCTGATGATGGATAAAATTTCTGAGTGATATATATATATATTATTTATATTATATTTATATGATCCTCTCAAATACCCGCTCAGCACTGAGATTTTCTGGTTTATGCAGCTGTAAGGGTGTTTGCACAGAATTCATTTGTAGTATCATCACATTCCAAGAAACACTTGCAGTAATTCAGTAAAGTTGGATCGATGGAAGTTACACCTTTGTGTACATTATGGGCAGTCCCTGACTGAGAAAGGAACCTGTGACTTTGGGAGTGGCAGAGAGATGTCAGGGTAACCAGCAGCTTGAAGGCAGAGAGAACACCAGATTCTATGTGTGCATTTGTGACAAACACTTCAGTCCAGAAAGAAAAGGCTGAATAGCACAAACTTGGCTCAACTTCTCCCAAAAAACACAATCCAGGACAGTGAAGGTAATTACAACTGTCTCTCTTTCCCATCAAAATTTATCAAGCACCCAGCTATCTCCACAATATATTCTTGCACATCTCTGTGCTGATTAGGCAAAGAAAGTCTCACATCATAAACACTGTGGTTAGCTACAGCACAACTGAAATAACTTAAGTTTAAACAATAAGGAGCAAAGGAGGAGAAAACAAAATGCTGCAGGAAAACATGATTGAATTAATCATCAGCTGTCACTCCAACAGATTAGTACAGTGATCAAGAAACTTTCATTACCTACTAAAGAAATTATTTGTATTTTCTCAAGTCGTACACTAGTGTAAAAACAAGGACAAGGAAGAGATTCAACCAAGCTTTGTATGTGAGTTAATTAAGCTTTTGGAGTAATTGTCCTCCCATAAACCTCAATAGATTTCTCTCAGTTCCTTTCTCAGATACTGGATTCCCTAAGGATTTTAATTTCCTTCTCCAGTTCCTAATTACTGTATCCACTCAGGTTCCAGTCATCTTCTTTTCTCTCTGAGTGCTCTACTCCTTTCAGCTCCCTATGCCTTCACCATAGGATCTAGTTTCCCCACTGAAGCTGACTTACCATGTTATTCTGGGTAGTCATTTAATGGAGGGCTTTTGGGGTATTTTTGGGGGATTGTGTTTTATTTTGTTTTCTTGGCTTGGTTGTTTTTTGTTTTGTTTGGGTTTTTTTTTTGTAGCTTTGTTTTGTTTTGTAGGTACTGATGAAAATCCGTCACTATTACTAGCAGACCAGATTTTGGGGTAAAAATAGAATACTCTTCTCAGCACTCTGCATTAGCTAGTCTATTTTTTTCTTTTTTCTCCTAACATCATTTCAGCAGTATTTCTGTTCTAGCTAGTTTATGCTTTGGGGTTACTTTACTGAGAAATAAGCCCATCTGCTTACAAAATTTTAACAACAACATTACTTTAGGTGGAAATGCACAGATCTAAGATCTGCAGACTGCATTCGCATATAAAACTACAGCCTAATTTATCTTTCTCCAGAAGGACTTGAATGCTTCTTCCAAAACAAAGACCAGAATCAACAACAAACAGCACCAAAAAAAAGAAAGAAAAAGCACACTCTCCAGCTACCCAGCAATTTCTTTTCAAGAATGGTACAATTTCTATCATCTTGTCTGAAAACTCATTGGCTAAGAAAGTTTAAATTTGTATGTAGTTGTGCTCAAAATCATGCCAGCATCTCACTGCTTATGGAATAAAAGAACACCGCATATTTTATGGTACAAAAATCAAAGGTTGCTCTTCCTGCTACTGGTTTTACTCAGCAGTAAAGAGAAAACCTTGCAAGTGTTGTTTACACAGTACTAAATCCTTGTAAAGTCATACTGAAACAAGTCTGCTATCTGACCTAGCCCTTAGGGCTACTTAAACACCTGTGGATTTATAGAGTTCAGATGTCTACAAGGTCTGTGCTGAAGTTCATTTCCAAACCTGTGCCCCATGTGAAGTCCTTTGTTGGCACAGTTAAGCCATAACTACTTGTTTCTGGTTTGTAAGGCAATCAC
The DNA here is from genome assembly GCA_013400575.1 of Peucedramus taeniatus. Classification (NCBI taxonomy): domain Eukaryota; kingdom Metazoa; phylum Chordata; class Aves; order Passeriformes; family Fringillidae; genus Peucedramus; species Peucedramus taeniatus. The sequence goes on from WBNO01016867.1 coordinate 6,622, forward strand.
ATTATGAAACAGAAAGAGTTCAGAATTAAGATAACTTACCTTTATACACACACTGTAAATGTACATAACAGCTAAAAGCTCAACATGTAAGTTTTTATTTGCAGAAGCTTAGTTTCACTAAGATCAAAACAACACAGGGAAAGAGAGGAGTTATCCTCATCTGTATATGTATAATGAATTCCCCAGCAGGACCTGTAGATGTTAAATACATATCAGAGCATCAAATTCAAGTAGAGTAAGCTTTATTCTACGAGAATAAGCATTATGGTAGAAAACACCAAAAAATTCTCATCCCACTCTCAGAAAATACACTCTCCTGCACTCCAGATACAGTAAAAAAACATAGTATCATTCATAAGAGCAACAGGATAGAACATGTTCTGAACTTTCCAATAATTTAGCTAGTTGGCCTACAGGTTAAATCCTGGTCCCACAGAAATTCCATATGGCTGACTTAAAGAGGACCAAGACTACATTGTCCACTGGATTTAAATGAAGAATACCCTAAGTACTATGAATCACCAAAAGCCAAAGATGTTTGCTTTCAATTTAATTATTTCACAATAATCTCACAATAAAGTTTACAGTTAAGGCCTTGCTATTGTTATTCTCTGGGTCAATGATACCCATTTTCTTTAGATCCTTCATTACTGGATGTATGCTTATCATAAGATAAAAATAATGATGACTGTATGTTTTGGGTGTGCTTTGTATAACTCTGTCCACCACAAGTGGTAAATGTCAGGTTTTCTGTGCAGTCTCCCAGAGGTTTCAGAAACACAAAGCCTCACTTGGATGGTGCAGAATGGCAGCGACTCTGGAAGCCTGCACTGCCCCAGGACTCACAGGAGCATTTGGCCCACTTCAGCTGCAGAGTGCATTGAAGACTCAGGGGTTTATTAACATTTCACAATCCTTACTATTTTTCAGAACCCTAGTTCTTAAAATATGAGGTCAGGAAAAGTTTTAAAATACTATTCTAGTACATTCTAAAAGTTAATAAAATGAAAGCAAATAATTCTTAAAGAAAATAAATACAGCCTTTTTTTTCTTTTTTTCCCCCTCTGGTTCTGTAATTTTATGATTTTTAAGCCAATCTCATCATGCATAAATGTGTCACCTCAATTTGCTAATGCTGGGACTGGTAAGATTGCTTCCTGGAGCTCTGAGCAAGTGCATGCTGAGAAAGAGCTTCAGGAAAGCGTGCAGTTGGGGATCTTTTTAATTTTTTTTTTTTTTTAACTAGTAATCTGGCATCACTACACAAAAGAGAGCAAAAGCAGCAATTGTATTACTGTCATCCCATCTCTCTGTGATGGCTCTAGGCAGGTTTGTGCTGCCAATAAAGAGCAGTGAACAGGGGCTGCTCATCACTATACCAAAGCTGGCTCTTGCACAGGGGGACAAAGGACACATTCCTGTTTCTATTCCCTGTTTAGTGCTGCACCATCCTAGGGCACAGCAGCACACACACCTTCTCATCTGAGCTGCTACTGCAACTGTTTAGAGTTCATGTTTGTACCTTGATGAATTAAGATGTTACATAAATGCTAAATGCTCTTAAAATGAGACTCACAAAAAACTCACAACTCTTGTGATTTTTGATTTCCAAATTAGATCTCTCTTAAAGAGCAGAATAATAAAAACAACCATCACAATTTACCACTCCGTTCTTTTTTACATTCTTCTCAGTATGACTTTCAGTTAGGTAGGTATGTATAATAAACTACTGTCATGCTTGGCCTCTTGTGGATCTATCCTGTTTACATATTGCTAAATCTTTTTTATTGCTTCTGACAATATGTTGTTTCATACCTTTATATCTGTACTTATATTGGTTATATTGCTGGGTTATCATTGTGGTGGTGAATTACACTGAAAAAAATGTATCTGTTTATCACATAGGGTTTGGCTCACACAAACATTTCCATTACCATAATATTTTTTGCACCATGTATTTAATATACATTTATACATAGATACATGGTTATCCTATACCAAACATACTAGAACATAGTAATTGCCATCAGTGCTATTAGTAGGAAAGGAAAAACTGACACTTTCTGGCAAAAGCAAGAGATGACACAGCCAATGCAAATTATTTATCTCAGTTGTTCCCCATGCTGAGTCCTCGAGGTCTGAGGATGAATTAAGTGCCTAGCAACTAACACACAGTCCCTGCCACCCTTCTTTTCTTGTCTCTCTTTATGTGGAGAATTCGGCCCTCACCAGGAAATATCTCTTATCCCCAGTTAATAAGAAGATCCTCATTTATCACCAATTGTCAATCCATGCAGATATCTCCATCCAGTCCTACATTAGCCATTCTCAGAAATGCTGACTGCTGTGCACTACATAGGGAAAGTCAAAATATGTGAAAACTGCAAGCAACTCTTATTCATATAACTATTTATACAGCCAAAGGTTATAAAATACCTTTGATCTGACAGCTGCTGGGTAAAACCAAAATGAATATAACTAATCTTCTGTTTGAAATTTTTGGGGAAATTCAGAATTGCCATCCACAGGGTTTTACCAGTGGCAGAAAAACCACGACAATACGGAGGCAAAGAGATGCAGATCAGCCAAGTCTCACATACTGAATGTGAGATTCATGCACTTGACAGCCTGAAACTCCCTGTAGGTAAACCTTCATCAAATGCTTTTTCTAATCAGTGCAGAGGCTTCCCCATGCTCCTGCATGTACAAAATCAGTTTTGTCTGTCATCTGGGGTCATGAAGCATAAGGCAGAAGCCAGGGGCTCAAAGTCAAAAACCCCTCATCCTGTGTCACAGGTGTCTCTCTAGAATATACCTTGGCCCATAGCCAACCTCTCAAGTGCCAGAGGAGAAGGGTTAATTAGAGAGCCCGGGGTGCCCAAGTCGGGGCTAGTCAGTAACAACACAAGGGAAACTGCCAAACTGGGATTTGGGGTATTAAGGGGGGAATGTAACAGTCCAAGCTCCATAAAGTCTGTGGAATAGAGAGAGCCCATTTACTTCACATCTACTCGGCACATGGCAGAAGGAGGCTTCTGGTGACACCACAGCAAAATGGTTTTACATTGCTGGATGTGATAGCAGTGTGAGGCCATAGCAGGAGCTGCTGAAGGGTAGAGAGGAAAAATGAAGGGTAATGGGCCTGAATTAAGATGAATGGAGCAGCGGACAATTAGCTAGTTCATCAAAAGAGCAAACAATCATTAAGAGAAGCCTTTCACAATGTAAAACCATTTGTAACAGGGTTGCAGTAAAGAGGACGCCAATTCTTCAAGACTGCAATTGAGCTTAATCTTATTCCTAACAGGGCTGATTCTCAAAAACTCTGAGAAATAATCAGTTATTTCCTGCCTTCAGTGGAAATGGAGCACTAGATCTTTGATTAAACTTCATTCCTAATATTTGGTTTGCTGGGAAAAAAATGCTCTTCTAAATTATTAGAGTACTTTGATGGAACAATTTGTTTCTTCTGTTTGAAATATTTCCTACTGCAATAAACTGCTGAATGTAAATGCTAAAATACAGATTTTCAGAGCTATAGAGATATTTTTAGGTTTTCAAATATTAAGACAAAATGGCATCATTTTGTATCTAAATCTGAATTTTAATGAGAAGCTCTATTGATAATCACAGAACATCTATATTTATAGAAAAATGGAATATCATAAATACAGGATTGTGCCACTATCTACATATGTTGCCTCTCTCCGCACACAGAGAAATCAGAGTTTAATTTCTATAGCAATGGAAATATGGCAATTTACACCAGAACTATTAGAATGCAAAAAATAGATCTAAGCCAATGTGTTGGCTCAGTTTTTAAAAGTTGGATCAAGCTAAATTTTTCTCATGTATGCTTTTATTTCTGCCTCAGAGAAGAGAGGTAAAATTCTGTGCTCACTCCATAAGGCCTTTATAGAAGGTTCTCAGACTTTTAATGTCGTTTATTGAGGTGTTGCAGTACTTATGACCTAGGTCTCAAACAGAATTAAAATGTACAGCAGCAATTCAGAAAAGCCAAATACAAAGAAACTGATAAAAATTTTGTTAATATAAGTTTTATTTCTAGAGGTTCGTAAAAAAGAAAAAAAAAAGGCTAGCAGACATGATTTTTGATTCCTACTCTATAGCAAAAAAAAAAAAAAATTCAGTGAATTCTGTGAAATTCTCTGAATGATTTTTAACTGTGAGCTTGAAAAGTTCCCCTAAGTAAACATACAATAGCTGTTCTCTTGAGATGGAATTTCTCTAATTTGGTTAAGTGTTTAACTAAGTTGTGCATATGGGGTACATATTCAGAAGAAAAAAGCTTTATATAGTAATTTAAAAATAGAAAAGTTGGTATGTAAATTCTTAGTCCTTAATACTGTACACATTTTATCAGACACTTTAAGGGGCAGGAAATGTATCCATTAAGCAGTATACCTCCAGATCTTAGCAGTGTGAATGTACACAAATAAATATGTAAGAGGAGAGTATAATGGACACAACTAAAATGTTATAAATACATACCATTGTTCATTAGCTTTATTTCATAAGTAATAAAACAATTGGATATGCAGAAAAAAACCCCCATGTAATAAATTACTGCTATATGTTATTGCATGAGCAATAGAGCAGAATGTGAAATCAATAAAAAGGAAATGTCTTTTTCTCCAAAACATGTGTGACAGAAAATGTAAAAAAAACCCCAGAACTTGCAAAAACCTGACTCCTCCTTCTCCAAACATATATATAAACTCTATATTTTTGCCATTTTTCTAAATTGAAGCTTAAAGGGGTTTTGTTTTCTTTTAAACCTTAGTTTCTGTGGGAAAAAAATTATACACTGCACAGAGTATTCTTTTAGGTACGTATTTTCTAGCATTGTTATTATTAATAATAATAATACAAAAAAGTGTAGCAGATCAAACCAGAAGGAGCCTTGAATATATTTGCTGGGAATTGCCTCAGGCTAAACACCAGGGACATGAAACAAACTGTTCTTATCACCTTTTTCCAAACACAGCGATTTAAATTTACAATGAAAGTGCCAGCACCAGCTGCACTTTAAGAAAGCACCACATGTCTTGATGAGCTCCAAGAAAATGGAAAAAAGCCCAGTTCAAGTTGGAGGTGTCATCTTCCTCTAGTCAGCTGGGTGACACAAAGCTGAAAGCGATGAAGTGCTAATTAGAGGCTGATGAACAGAATCTCGGAGTGGAAACTTGTCGAAATAGCCTCTACTGAATCACAGCCTTATGAGTCTGCCCTTATCTCCCCATACAAAGCACTGACAGAACCAGAAAAAGGCAGTGTGAATCTAAATAGCTATATGGTTAGGTTACACATTTTATCTCTTACCATATGTCCATTTTATCTTGGGAGTTATTTAAAAATTACCTTATTTTTTAGAATGCAGATATGAATTTTCCCTAGCTAATTCCCTTAGAATGTCTAGACTGTATTGCAGAAGGAGCAATCAGACTTTTTTTTATTAAAAAAAAAACCCGCCTTTTAGAACTAATTAGATAAGGGAAAAAGGTCTTCCAATGCAAAGTGATAATGAGCAAATAGCTATTTCTTAATCAGAGATATGAATAAAACCACATGAAAGAAAAAAGGAAGAAATGAACTTAAATTTAAATAAAGATCATGCTTAGAAGAGGTGTGAGTTTAAAATTGTTCTTCACTAAAAGCAAAGGTGGAGGTAGAGGCTTTAGCTGGCAGGAGAGTTTGGTACTTTTTTGTTCTTTTCGTATGATATTAATGTTGAATTGACAGCATTTTTGGTGAGTCTCTAGCTCTAATGAACCAAAAGCAGAAATGTTTAGCTGTGCTGGCAGGCAAGTACAGGCAGGGCGGTTTCACTTCTGGCAGCAGCAGGAGCTGCTGCTCACACAGCAACAGCAGATGCTCCAAGCTGGGCTGGCAGGACACTGGAAGATAACGCTGGTTTGCACAATTGTGTCTCTCCTGCTCTTCCCCCCACACCACGGACCCCCATTTCCTCCACCTTATCCACCCATCCACGCTGTGCTGTCCTCAATGAGCCAGTGCAACTCTTCAGGTCCCGCAGCAGCAAAGACAGCTTCAGTGGGAGACAAAAACGTGCTGAATGTTAAACGCAGATTCAAAGGTTCTGTTTGATTCCGGATGCCAAACCCAATTAATAAGAATGAAAATCTGAAGGTAGAGAGGAGGGTTGAAACCTTTCCCACACTGATGCAGCAGTGGGACACTGCAGCAAGAACTACTCTGTGAATGTGTGCACTATGCTGCAGACACACCTATTTGGGTCACCAGTTTGGCAGCAGAATATCTTACCTGGAACTTTTTAGAAGCTTTTTTTCAAATTATACTGCATTATACCCAGGAACTAGCTCACTTAATGGACAATTCCTATTTTGTTAATATTGGGATTTTTCTTAACCATGCATAGTAAAATGGTTACTTTGTGAACATTAAGTAGTTTGTGAGATAAAATACTATCAAGACTAAACGTCATCAATTTTGAAACATCTTTCAGCACATATGCTAACAAGTCCAGCAAAACTAGACTACACAGAGTGGAAGCATTCACAAAAACCCAACCCCTTGTGCTCTAAATTATATTCTTGGGAGGCATTATGCATTTCTGTGCAATGTGTGCTAGCTAATATGACGGGCTTTTTAACATAATCTGATTGTACTAAGATATAAAGTACTAAAGGTACAAACCTTTGCTGATATCAACAGAGAAGGAAAAGATGACAAAATCCTCAGAAGTTTAGTCACAACACAAAAAATACAGCCTTTGCCCTGAAGAGCACACAGTTCAGGAATAAAAATCCAGGGCTATGATCATTTCATGTAAACAGGGTATGCTATACAAAATCATACTTTAAATATTTAATACCCTGTGAGCACACCCTCACATCTATAATTTCAGTCAGTGGTTTTTCTGTTAGCCTATTGCTTCAGAAACTTAGTTCAGATTAATTGTTGTTTCAAAAAAAAAAGGAAGAATCCATGCTCTTTTGAAAATGTCAACTCCCATTAAACCAGCTCTCCAAAATAATGATGTTCATCTGATTTTTCTCTCTTTGATTAGGCTTGTATAATTCTGTATTATCTTGGTAGCTTTGATGCCAAACAAGATTAAATTGTCATGTACAGTATATTAAATTTATAATCTGAATAAGAAAAATCACTTGTAAAGCACTCAATCAGTATCTAGAGACATAGCTACTAAATTTACATAATTTACACCACTGACATGCCATTATTTCCTAATTATTTATGGCCAATTATCAATTGCTGGTCAATGCTTGGAATCAGTCACTATAATTATTTCCCTCCGGCCTCTTGTTTAGATGCAACAGAGACAGTTTTATCAAGCTTCAGTATGACACCAACATACAGATTTTCTCTGCAAAGTGATAATATTTTTTTGCTGGTATTTTAATTCAGCAGTATTAAAAAATATTTCTACTACAAACTGTACTCTATCGTTTCTATTACAAACTTAGAGCAGCATTTTGTACAAAACACCTAGGAGAGGATTCTCCAGGAAAAAAAAACCACTAAAAAATGTCAAACCAAACAAAGAAAAACAAACCAAAAAGCCCCCCACACCAAAACTGATATGGTGGGAGAATCTTATTAACAGTAATGTGATCTTACTGTCTATCCTGTTCTCTTTTAGTTCTTTTTTTTTATTATTTAGCACATTTTCATCTTTTTCCTTTTGTATTTTGTTCAAATTGATTAAATAATAGCTGATTTCTGCCCTCATATCTACATTTCACTTCTACACAAATCAGTCCTAAAGCATGCAAACAAAAATCTGCATTTGAATTCCTAATGATTCCTCCTATTGTCTCATTGCTGCTACAACCTGTCAATCACTGCTGAAAAGTGCTAATCACTCCCAGAAATCCCAGTCTCAGAGACAAAAGTACCAGTCACCACAAAAATAATACCAATTGGTCATGGGTGGAAGGCAAATCTCACTAGGGATCTAAGCGCACAATGGAGTTTATTAAGTCCGTTTTGCTATAGTCTAGCTCTGCTAGTAGCATCCGACGGTTTCAGACTTTAATTTCAAAGTCAACTGAAATCCACTAAAGTAACTTATATTCATTAGCTAGGCTTTAACTGAACTGCTGTGAAATCTCTTGGCTGCAAGGGCTTTTAGTAGAAGTGGCAGCTTTCATTTTCAATTTAAGGAAAATAGATCTAGTTGGATGTTAGGTACTTCTTTTTTAATCAGCTTGATTTTTACAGGCACTTAGTTCTTTCCAAAGTTGTTTCTCTAACTAATTGTATACATCTTTGGCTAATACTGCACATGAAAGAATACCTTGCAGTTAATACTCTGTACCTGATCAATTCCCCTCTGTTACAACATTCAGCTTTAGTAGAAAGAAGGAGTAAGAATGAATATATACAATGCATTATAAAAAACTGCCTCAGGTTACAGAAACTGCATTTTCTGTTAGAAAGGGGAAGGTGGCTAATGCAGTAGTCTTGACATCTAAACTGCTGTATCCTAAAATCCACATTTTTTTAAGCCTCAGTGCAGATTGCACTGTTTGCATTTAAAACTATAAACACAGACTGTGTTTTCCTGTTACATCAACTAAATACTGAAGTATGTTTGATCTTAATAAACTATAATTAAGCAATATACAGTAATTACCTTTTAGAAATCCCTATAGTGATTATTACCTCTGGAGTTGACTAGAGGAGACTAAGAATGTGCAATAATTGAGTTATGTTGGTTATATGCATTCTACTTCCTTTTTCTTAGAGAAGCAAAACATTTTAAATGGGCAAAACTTCTTCAATGAGTAAGGTTCATCTGGCTTCAGGCAGAGACTACAGCAATCATTAAACTTTACCAAAGTTGCTGCTGAGTTAAATTTATCAATTTTATTGCAGTGGAAGGACTACCCCTGAAAAAAATGATAATATTTACATTGAAATAGGTTTGCAGAGAGGCATAATTTGTATATGGCTTTGGGCAATGTGTGCCTGCCTGCTTGGGATAGTTGGATTTTAGTAGTTACAGCATGCAATTCTGAACACTTCTGGCTTCAAAAGGAACCCACTGCTCCCAGCCTTAGAGTGCTTCCACAGCACACTCAGTGCCCATACTGCTGGCAGAGTAACTTTTTAAACTCAAAATACAACACGGGGAAAGCTTTTTTTTTTTTTTCTTTTTTTTTTTCTTTTAAAACAGTGTTTGCAGTTTAGGTGACTCTCTCTTTCCTACAGTTAGAATAAATAGCAAGCCTCAGCACAAAAGCAGGGTCTGCAAAGCAGTATATAACTCCAAAACACAGGTTCATTAGTATAATTCTTTCATGATTACAGTGTCTATTATTTTGGATTTCTGATCTTGATATAAATAATAATGCAATTCAAGTGACTGCACACATGGTGATCCAGGAAGGGAAGCAAGCTTGCACTTCAGATATACTCACTTTGTGATACAAGCCACTCTAGGCACATTAATTCAGAAGTACATTAATCCACAGTGCCACCTAGCCACCTGTGTATATTTCGTTTAAATGTGACAAAAAGAAAAGCCTTCTAAACTGTAAAAACTGTTAACCCTCTCCCCTTCCCCTCCCCTCCAGTTACAAGATGTAGATGGAGTAGAATAATAATTTAAAAAATAGTCCGATGTGTTTACAGCAACTGTTACTGACCTAAAGGAAACCTGCAAATCTTTGCTACAGCTCTGCGTTACACTGTTATTACTCCAAACAACATAAACTGGGATATTAGCTTCACTGAATTAAAATGAAGCATTCTATAAACACCTGCTTTGTTGCACAAAACTTGTTTCACTGAAACATGGAACGTCTTCCCTTCTCTTTTCGCTTCTTTTAAGTTCTAACCTTAGAACTAAATTAGATTTTACATTATGTTTATGTTGCAAGAATGTTTCAAAGCTTCAGCAAGTATCTAATTTATTTTAGGTCTTATCAATGTAAAAATAATAAAGTCAGGCTAGCAGATATTAAAATACATCCTCTAAATATGCATCTAATAGATATTCTCAACCAGTAATATTCCCACAGCAATTTTAACACACACCATGAGTACACCAAACCTCTTTGACCGAATGCTCAAAGCACCATGTAGTTCCCAGCTCAAGGTGTGACTGAAATGAGTTGCTTTTAAAACTTTTTCCTCCTTTGACAGAAACCAGACAATATTCCCTGACTACCTTTTACAATTTGCATAGGAAAGGAAGGATGGTACGGGAATTGAAATGTCCCGAACAGCTCTGCAAAGGAAAGCCTGAGGCTGGTATCTGCCTCACCTAGGGAAGCAAGGAGCTTGTTCCTCCATGGCATTTGAACCTCCTTCAGGCAGGACAGAGTTTTGCTGGCCACTGCCCTACAGAGCACAATTGAGAGTGTAACACAGTGCATCAAAGGTATGCTCAGAAGCCCTCCCAAACACACTGGGTTTCAGCAGACAAGCCAAAAACTTTCCCTGTGCATGCAAGCTGACCCAAGAACTGGCCTCCTCTTAATTCTTTCCAGCTCCCAGGCCTTCACATTTTGCCTTGTCCACCAGGATAAAGAAGGGCCAGTAGGCCAGTCTACTCAGAGAGTAATTCTAAATATTACCCTGTATGCATTCATTTAGACCTCTGCACAATGATGGCACAGGGAGAAAGCCTAGGGTGAAGGAAGAGAGAAAAAAAAAAGTGGAAAATAATGTTTTTCCACTTCTATACTGAGAAATTTTCACCCTTATTCAATTTTCTATTAGTAGAACCAGCCATGCTTTTTGCCCCTTTTAAAGAAAGTAAGCTGATTAAAAAAAAAAAAAGCAGATAAAGGACACTCTTAGTTTATCATAAAAAAGAAAAAAGCCCTAAAGAGCAAACTAGGAAAAAAAAAAAAGGAGATGGGTTGTTTCTGATGCAGATTAAAATAAATAATTCTTACTTCACAGTTTTCTTGTGTAGAAAATGTCTGGTTTTGAGTCTCCACCCTTGATACCAGACCTAGGCTGGTTCCAGGGGACTGCAAGCACTGTTTCTTCCAGGTCTGGGTTTATGTATTTATGTATTTATTTATTTATTTATTTTTAAATATTCTTAATATCCTATTGAGGATTCTTTTGTTAACCTCTTCCTTCCTTAGCACACAGCATTTAGGGAAATATATGCTTATGTTCCTCTGCTTGGTTACTTTCCGAACCTTCACTAACAACTTTTCCCTGAGAGTATAAATCAGAACTAATAAATCAAAATAAACGGAATATATAGACAAGAATAAAAAGAAAGACAAATGTAGAGATTTAACTGGTGAGAATTACAGGACAGAAGCAAGAGGACTTAAAAAAACCCAAAACAAATCATGATTTGAAGGGAACCCTTCAGCCCCACCGACCTCACTCTATCTGGCTGTCTACTACAGTCTCAATCAATTTAGGGAATGGGCTATTTCAAAAGATCCTGCTTGGTTTTGGTGAAAGTAAAAAAAATTAAAATTCAGGGTTTCTTTTAAAACCTAATCTTACCCTTCCCAGTGGAGTGCCTGTCCTTTCTATGTAACTTCAATACTGGTTATTTCATATCACAGTAAATGCAGTGGGCAGGACGATGACTGACACCTGATCCAAGACAATGGGGCAAGGACCCAGGGCCCGGCAGCCTTGTGCTTTGACAGGCTTTTTCTCCTGGTGACTGTTGGCCATTGTTTGATAACTACAGACTTCCCTTCCCACAGACCTTTCTGAACTCTGCTGTCTTTGAACGGCGCACGAAATGAGAAGGAAAGTATTTACCAGCCAGTAATTACAAGCCACCCCTCATGTAAAGGTAAACGGTAATGAGGAATGTGCAAAGAATAGCTAGCACTGTCAAAAGAGAGAGAGAAAAAAAAAAAAAAAAAGAAAAAGCTTGTAAAACGTAAAGCCACACAAATGCCTTATAGACTTATCCGCAGTAACTGTATCAATTAACCATGCTAAGAGCCCTAACTCAGATGGGCACTGCACACAGCATGTCTGCCAGTGTTTTATTATCAAGTCCATTATGATGAGTTCTTGTCCTAGACAAAAGGAGAACAGAAAAAGAATTCAGGCTGACAAATTAGACTTGAAATCAGTTTCATTTACATAACGACTGGAAGTTCATTAATAACAGAGTTTTAATTATTCATGCTCTTGTTTCACTAGATACAGCAGTTTTCCCCCTGCTGTGCTGGATGTCTGGATTAGGTAAAATGAACCATAGCAAACTGATAGACTGCCCAGATTTCCTAAGTTCTTTGCTGCTTTCAAGGAGAGCACTTGGGGGTGGAAGAGTAGGAGAAGACAGGGGGATGGGAAGAAAGCCTTTCCTTCAACTAATGTCATAAGATGCTAGTGAAGGAGATATTTAAAATCTGCTTCGGGTGTAAACTTTGATTTGAAGGAAACTCAGCCTCAAAATTCAAGCCATAAGAAACAGATGTCAATTTCTGTGTTGATTTGCCAAATTCTAGTTCCTTATTTAGATCAGTAGAATCAATGCTAGAAGTTTGTGTTAGGATATCTGGTGTGAGCAGAGAGTGTTATAAGAGAATAACATTTTAGTATCTCACAAAGAGTTGTTTAACTTCTACACTAAATTATGGCAATTTTGTAAATTCAGTTTTCTCACATTTCTTCTGTGGGCTTTTGTTTTGTGTGCATTTTCCTTTTGGTTAGCTTCATTTTTAATTATAAAATGGAATAAAGAAGGTCAGAAGATAATATACTTTCTATAGAAAAAAATCTAATTACTAGGATCTTTGTAAAAAATTAATCAAAATGCAACAATGAATGGACCGCTTTATCTTATAAGGATAAGTTTTTCCCATCACAGAGTCTAACAAGTAACTCCCATTGACTTCAACATACCCTGCAGGGAAAGAATAGGATCCGTGGATTTTACATGAGTATTTGCTATTCAGTGAAACCTGAGGGCCCTACTCTCCCGCTGCAGGATGCATGTAATACCCATTGAAATCAATGGGAATTACCCTCATGTCCTGCAGCACAACCAGGCCTCACAGCTACATGTCGTGAACTGTGAACGCTGGCAGGTGGACAAAGTGAGGGACAGATTTGAAGAATGGTGCTTACTAAAAGATCCAAGTTGTACTTTGAGATTCTTCCTTTTTCTTGTAGCCTGTAACTAAGGCATGAGAACACAGGTCTTGCCTTTCAAAATGTGAAGTTTTCTTAAAACAAAACAATGAATAGAATTGAAAAAAAAAAAAGTGCAGAAATTAAAGCTGATTAAAGGTGATCTCTTAAGCTTTTACTGTTCAGTGCTTCCTTTTTGCTGGAAGAACAAGTAGCTTTTTTGCCCACTGTCTCTCCATCCTTGAATGCTTAATAATATAGCTAAGAAAAAAAAAAAAGATGGAAAAAATCTTAAGAGGACAGAACAGTAGAGATTCAATAGACATCTGAACCATGTTCACTCTGGTACTCTGTTACAAGTATTCTGTTGCTATTGGGGAGTAAGGAGGAGAGGTGCTTACATTTGAATTCAGGTACAAGTAAATAGCCACCAAATTTTTTGTCAATATGTTGCACCTTCCAATTCTGTTTATTGGTAGGTACTGTACATGTCCATAATAAATTTCATGTCATTGAATGCTCACAAAGGTTGTTGGTTTGCTTTTTTTTTTTTTTTATGGAAGCCAAATCTAACCTAAGAGGAACAATATGAAGTTGGAAGTCAGTAAATTTAGACTACATTCCAGCTGTATCACTGTCCTTCATCACATAGCCTACCCTGGGCCAAACCATAAATCCCTCAGTCATTCTGATGGCTAAGGAGTGCATTCATATATAATCATTCACAGGAATTGTTCTGCAGGGCTAGACAAAAATCTGTTCACCTCTGTAAATAAGCAGCGCTTAGACTGGCCTCATATTTTCTGTTCCTCTCCCTGGAAATAAGGAGACAGCATTTCCTTGACTGATTGGTTTACTCCATGAATACATTCCTCAGTCAGGTTAGTGATGAACACAGTAAAAATCTGAAATGAAAAGAGCTGCTAGATTCCTGTTTGAGAAGATTTGGTTGATGTGAACAATTTCCTCTCAGTCTGAGAGTGACAACAGAACATAATAAAGGCATGAGAGGTGTATGGATGCATTAACCGTGTAATGTGTTTTTGATTGGACTTTATGAGAATAATGTGAGTTTCTTACAGCCAGCTCCAAATTTAGGTTGTTCATAAAGAAACTAGTGCTAACCTGACAGACTTGATAGGGTCTAGTGGAAAAAGAGGTCTGCTTACCACAGAGGTCAAAAGGGAACAAGGTTATTCCAGCCTGCTCTATGAACACATTTCATTTTTATTCTCACCAAGTTCCCAGATATATGATGTCTCTCACATTCCTGTGGGAGATCCTGTGTTTCTAACTGTTCTTCTAATCTTTTAGGAAACATACCAGGCAGCTCCCACTGCACAGATGGCATGCAGTATCTGACTGAACCAGCAGACTTGGTGCTGTCTCAATGCCTTTTATTGGCAAGAACTGATTGAGTAGCCCTGATTGATACTCTTAGTAGTAGCTGGACAATCTGCCTTGCTATGTTTAATCCACAGACCATGTGGCTGTTGGAAGATACTTTTTTAAACAGCTTTTTAACAATTTACAAGGGCAGCTTTTTTGAGAAATTATCTTTCCTGATTTTAACATGTTGCTGTCTCTACATATTCTTTGTCTATCACTGGATTTTCTAAAAAAAAACCCTTCCCCGTAACTCAGTGTGGTTTATTTTCAGTTGCTTTCAAGTTTAAGAATATAAAAAGTGTAAAATCCTGGGAAAAATCTTAGTGAAAAAGTGTCAAAAAAAATACTGTCATGAGAAAATATGGACACACATATCACCTCCTTGTCATTGACAAACCACATTGCTGAAAAACCTAACGAGATAGAAGCTTTAAACAGCACATAAAGGCAAATTAAACAGACTGAAGGACTCTCAGATTGTTGTTCTGGCCCACATCTTCAGATATTCTAGATTCAAACCTAGCCAAGAGTTGACTGTCTAGCTTACAAATAGAGCCCTTAATTTTTACCTTAAAAATTAATGATTAAAATTACCTTTCTTTGATCACTTTTTGAAAGGTGTCCTACAGCACACATTTTTGAACTTTCCAAATCTAATAACAGTCTTTGATTCATCAGAAACTCAATGCCATTTGGCCCACTGCACAGTATGTGATGCTGTGAACATACTTTTTTTTCCACAGCTAGAAGAATTATGTACTGCTTCTTCCCAAAGGAGGATACTTAGGTGAAGGGGAAGAGACAAAAGAGAGCTGTTTTGCAGATCTAACCCTTGTTATTTCCATTTACCATGTTTTGTCTGTTCTCACCAGGTAATTTCCAGTTATTCACAAGTTTCCCTTTAGCCTTAATAAGGAAATCTTCAGGTCAGGTTAGTGCAGAAGATTAAGACTGTATTAAGATGAAGTCTGAAATGTTCTGCTACCAATTAGCAGTCTAGTATTTCTGTAAGCCTTGAATTTTTGATGCGATCAATGACACCAAGTGGAGCCATCTTCTGTGGAGTGGTTATTAAAGATATAAAAATCAATACAAAGATGATACTTGGAAATCCATATCACAAGATAATGAATCGCCATGAGAGCCAGCTAAGAAGGAATGTCAGCAAACCAAACAGAAGGTTTGTGCATAACAAATTATTTGATGCCAGTAGAGTTTAAGCTAAATTTTGCATGAGACAGAAGTCTTCAGGCAACACTTATGATACATTTGCATGGCAAGGTTTTAATGAGATGAAGACACAAGACCAACCATGCACAGGGCTTTTTGTGCATTAAAGAGAGACAGAGGGAGAGAGAGATGATTGAGACATATGGGATTAAGACAATAATACTATAATTTGACTTTAATGACAAAACAGCATCAAAAACTTTCTCTGTCAGTAATCCTTATTCAATTTCTTTTAAATGAAACATTATTTGCCTGCACCTTAAGTGCTGATTGTTATTGGAGTTGTGTATTGGAGCTTCACAGGATACTCCAAATTTAATTTGAACTAGGGATTGATTTGGATGGCTTCAAAGCCAGGTTTTCCTTTCCAAAATTGAACTAGTGCATGACTTTGCAAGTTCATTTGGGTTTACTGCCTGACACAATTGTATAAGACTTTACAGCATTTAGGGCACGTTTTGCCCTGCTGATCTCCTGTTCACTCACGTGTTCAGACCCACACACAGAACTATTAAAACAAATAGTCCTGCTGCCCCTTCTGCATTTCCCTGGGAAATACATTCCTCACTAAAAGCTAAAGATTCAAGAGACTCACACAGTCAAATTCATATTACATGAAAAATATCATCACTTTAAACTTAAAATGTATCAAATAAAAGGTTTTGAGAGTATTTTGCTATCATTAGTTTTCCTAGAACTTTTCCAAAATATGAGAACAGCATGTTCTTATTTCATAGATTATTCATTTTACTGAGGTATGTAAAAAACAAAATGAACTAACATTAAGACATGACAAGGTCTTAGGTAATTTGATCTTCTTTAGTTGTGGGACATTTGCCTGCTAATTGCCTATCCTGTCTATTTAAACTGTGAGTTCTTTGTGATACAGCTGTATTACTATGACTGAGTCTAAGTCAGGGTCTCTGAACACTAACAGAATTCAAATGACTGATATTAATAAAAATCAGATAACAGTATCCCATAGGAAGTCTAGAAGATCTAGAATGACAACAGGTCCTCTAATGCATCTTAATCTGCTGTAGCTACAAAGCAAATCATACCCTAAAATTTATACAGCTTTACTCCATTTTTTTTTTTTTACAAACCACATCTATTCCTTTTTTAAACTCCATATTCCCTTTCAAGCAGTATTTGCTCTTATTCAGTAGGATTAGGGCACTTGAACACACCTACTGCGGTACAACAAATCCTCTGTTTCCTTGTTTTTCCTAGGCACACAGCTTTCACATTTGCAGGCAGTAAGTAGCAAGTGCTTGCAGATAATCATAATCTCAGCACACAATCACAGCTTATTGTGCTTTTAACAGGACACTATATGCAAGCCCGTTATTCTTTGTTAATCACTAACTGTCTGTTGTTTGACAGCCACTAGATTTTTATTTAACTTTTTAGTGTGCAATTTCTCACCTTCTCTATTTCAAAACCTCTTCTCTATTTCAAATAAAAAGACTAAAAGGCAACAGCAGTTCAGATCCTCACCAGGGTAATATGCATACCTCCAAAGGTTGCATCAATTGAGGATCAGCCCTTTGTCCTGCAAGCAAGAATAACACTGAAACATTACAGCAACTCTACTGCTGCCTGCTAGAGGCAGCTGGCAAGTTAGTGAATCAGCCATCCAGTTGTATAGCAAAGCTACTTCAAACCCAAATAGACAAATAAAGAGCAGCCATCAAAATCTTCGTGCAGTTTTCACCAGCTACTGCAGTTTTGACTTAATTTGTTTCCCTGCCTCTTTGCATCTTGAGTCTTTGAAGGCAAATGAACCAGTCGGTGTCATAAAACAAGGAGAACTAGAGCAGCCTTCAGTAATAACAAAAACTAACGGAAAAAGCAGATCTTTTGCAGGCAACATTTCACATGGCTCAAAACGTCTTTGCCGCAGCTTAAATTCTGCAGCCTCGCGATTGTTCTGACACCTCTTTATTGTTCCTTTTAAGTGCAAATGCCGAGGTAGCATCACTATAAATGAAACAGTAGTGCTCACAGATTGCATTCAACGGCTGTTACAGCTTCGTCTCCTTCATCTGCACAATTTGCATCCATTACAGGCTCAGGAATATCGCTTTTGCTGCTTCTCAGTGGCCTCCGAAGGGGGCACAAGAACCCCCCCGCTAAAGAACGGCAGTGAGGCTGATCTTTAAAGCCCTTCCTATGGTGCTATGCCTCCATAGAGGCAGCCCCTCTATGGTGCTTGCAGAGGGGCGGGAGGAGGGGAAGAGGCTGGTACTGTGAAGACTTTGAAGGACACCACTATGATGTGCTATGCAAGTTCTCTGAATGATCCTGCCTTGAGATCCACCACAAAATGTAAGGCGTTTAACAAGAATTGCTAATAAAGATGCAGAGCCCTAGTCCAAGCACAGGCATTCAGGGCCTCCGAACATGGCTCAGAGGGGTTTTGTACAGTGATTTGTGCACAAGTCTTTCTCTAGGGTGCAAAAAAGAGGTGGGCGAATGCATTTAGTACCTGTGAAATTCACTTTTCTTTCACAGAGCAACAGGGGAAAGAGCATATAGAGAACAACCTCTCTTAGTTCTCTAATATCAGTTATGTGCTGAGACTCTTTTAACAAAATTAACCAGTATGGCCTCAGCTAAAACCCTGTCTGGAAGTTTGGCAATGTTTTCATGCAAAGCAAGATACAGTGCAGGAGGTGCTGTGTGTTTCCTTGGTTGCTCAAACCAAGAGAGGACAATCACTCTTAATAAATCAAACATACAAAGAGCAGAAGCTGCCTATTTTTTATTTCTGAGAAAATAACAGTTTCATGATTTGACTGCTCTTCTTGGATACATAAAGAAAGCTTTGCAGATGAGATTCAGAGCCTTTCAGGGAAATGTTTGCAATAATTGACAGGAGTGGCACATTCCACAAATGAAAATACTAAAAATGTGAGTTGTTCAGGGAAGAAACTTACGCTATTATGTTTAGTACTTCAGCAGACCTAATTTTGGACCTTTAGGTGTGGTACCAGGCTAGAGGTGATAGCATAGCGAATGTGGTTTTATTACTATTATTATAATTGTGTAGCTATTATCTCGCAAGTCCAACATTTCAACAGAGTCACACTACAGCATGTGATGCCATTGATGTTCAGGTAGTACACACAATTATTTGTCCTTTCTGTCATGAGACTCCACCATTGCAATATTCACATCAAACGAAAGCAAAAATACAACTTCTATTATTATTGTTATTTTTCTTTGTTGTGTCTCTCAGGAATCAGAAGATAAGCCAAAGCCAGGAGATGAGAATTCATTTTACTAGGCCACCCTGCTGATCAACTAAAACAAAAAGTTACCACATGCTTTATCTCTGTGACAATGCAATGGGATTATAATATTTTATCTTGTTTTACTAGCAAGGCATAATTGTATACAGCCTCTCCATGGAGCACACAAAGAACTGAGACTGGAAATTTGAAAAAAGGAGATAGGTGTATGGAAATACATTTTCTTCAACTCTGATAAACAGAATGAAAATCTGAAGAATCACTGACACAACATCTTTCGCATTCTCATTCTTTTTTGAGATAGAGAACATATTTCACTTACAGAATTGAACTATTACAAACGCAGTTGGAGTCTGCATTATCTGTCCTTTGGATCCCAATCATCGGCTTAAAGTCTTCGTCTTTGTCATAGTTTTTTCATTTAAAAGAAAAGAATTAGGCAAAATCTCTTCAATGACCATAAGAATTTATAAGCAAATACTCTATTTGCATGTCCAGCATCTGTAGAATACAAAGTAAACCTCTCTTCAAACACATAATAGATACATTTTCCTGAAGACAGATACTTGTTTCATATAATGTTTTGTTCAGTGTTAAAAAGATGAGATTTTGTCAAATGACTTAAAACAAAATCAGACCTAGGGAAAACCCTAAGCACTGACTATCCACCTTTCTATTTACTTTTATGTTATTACTGCCTTTAACACCTTGCAGCATGACTTCAGTGTCCCACTACAGTATGCCATCCAGTGTGGTGCTATTACTCTCCTATAAATTCAAACCAGAGACACAGGAGAGCAAATCACAATGCTTCAACCTTCTACACCAGTCTGGCTATAGAGAATACAGATTTTCACCTTCTCTGAACATTCCAGCAATTCATTTCAGCTACATCTATCTAGCACAAAATTAATTTATATAACATACTTGTATCCTCCAAATAAACTTATACAAAGGCAGGTTTCCTTCTAGTAAGAGAACAAAAAGTCTTTAAGATGAAGTTACAGCACAATGGTGTTTGTATTCCAAGGAAAGCAAGCAGTATTGTAACTTACATGAAGTTACAAAGTTCATTTTGAAATTCTGGAAGACCTACATTTGCCATTAAACTAGTTGCCCATGCCCAATGACTTAGAGACTGTCCATCATTACTAGAAAAGAGAAGCTGGGTACAGATATCACAGATGATGTAAAACAAACACAGTACATGTTTATGCAAATAGATGAATTTCATGGTTTTGTACTCTTCTGCATTTCCCACTAAAACTGGATTTGAAACAAGGTAATTAAATTAGACCACTGGTAGAACTCCAGGAGAAATCAGCTCAACCAGACAGAAAAATTCCAATAGAATCATTTATAACTGGTTGCACCCTTCCAGACTCTGCCTTCCAGAGAAGCAGATACAGAATAAACAGGTGCAAGCAGGAAGATAACCATTTGGCAAAACCTGGATGCAAGAGCACAGTAGCCAGGTAAGTACAGTCATCCAAGTAGGAGGGGGAGCACTGAAAATGCTTCATCAGGAATGACTAGGAGGCTTTTCAGCCCCATATAGCACCCTTTTCAGCCCCTTGACCCCAAACACTACTGGCCTCTCTCTCAAAAGCAGCATTTTTAAAAAACTTGTCACCGTGGCTGCACAGGCAGTGCCAGGAGTCACCCCGCTCACTTCTTCATGCTTCCCACCACCTGGTGCTGGCAAAGATCCCTTTGGCTAGCAAGGCACTGGGACTTTGTTTTTTATTGTGGCTCTATTGTAAAGGGTACAATGTGGATCCTTGTCTCCCTAGGTATAATTAAGTGCTTAAGTGGCAGCATGTCATGCTGCAATTTTGTGATCTGAGCTTGGGTCCTGAGCTAGACGGAAAGCTCAGAGGGCAGACAGGCAGCACTGCACTGAATAACTGGAGAAAATTGCCAAAGATAACATTAATTCAGGGGATAAATGCACATGAAAAATTTAGAGGGGCCTACCTTCAACTCAACTTCATCAGCAATGCTTTAAGGAAAGGATGAAAGGAAATAGCAAGGAAGAAGCCATCAAATTATGTTTGTCACAGCAGCACTTCCAATCACTTATAGGTCTCTTACCCAAGATTAGGTTTCATTCTGCCCAGCTTCAGGTAAGGTGGGGTCGCTGGAGTACTGTCACCTGCAAAAAAAGCACAAAAATATTTGTGGATTTAAGATACAAACATTACAAGCAATAAAAAGGTAAAATTCGATACATTTAATCACACCCCTCACCAGAAATGAATCCATATTTATCTAGCAAAAAAGCAAAGGACAGAATGAATCCAGAAGCTCAGTTTAGTGGCTGAGAGAAGGTGAAAAATTGATGAATCTTATATAGCAGTGGAAAGGCAGTAACAGAAAAACATACAAAAAATCCCAACCAAAACACCAAAACCAAACCAATTAATTCCTAATCTTCAGCAAATAGTTATTTGAAGACAGCCAACTGCTTTTTTTGCCAACTGCCTGTATTGATCATTAAAATAAAGGAAGGCTTCCACCACCACTAAAACTAAATTTCTTTCTCATCCAGAGAGAAAGTAGTTGCCTTTGGAGACTGAACAAAGACAGGTCTGAATTCTTCCCCTACACTCTATTCTTCCCCAAGCATGGATCCAGAGAGAAAGACAAAGGGGTTATTTTGATTTGCACACCACTGCTTCCTTTCATGCTTTTTTTTCCTTGAAGTGGCATGTGCTCCTTTAAAAGGAGCAGACTCCCAGCTTGCCATGGGACCCCATTGTTTTTTATCTGTGATTGAAATAAATCTCCTGAAATATGTTTGGTTTCTCTTAAATTTCAAAGTGATGGCCAGTACTCAGCTGCAAATGGTTTCAAACTGATCTTAGCCACTGCAGATTAAAACTCCCTCATCACTTGCTGTGAAACAAAACACAGTTAAAACCCTCTCATCATCATCTGGGAAATTCTGGTCAAGCTTTACTTTCAGCTATCATCATTCAAATCTGGGGACATTCTTTGGAAATCAACACAGAAAATGTTAGACTTCAGGTAATGCAAGCAAGTTCCCACTGGATTTAGCAAAGTTACTTCAGAATTTGGAGTTATGGCTAAGAATATATTTCCACCAACTGAACTGAGAGCAAAGTGTCCCCATCCCTACATAATCTTTGCATCCACCTCCCTCTCTTACTTTCTCCTCTGCTCACTCCTGATATTCAATAAAAACTCCAGACTTATTCTTTGCCAAATTAAGCAGACAAGTGTTTCATTACTTTTTTCTTTTTTAAACTTGTTTATCTTATCACTTGCTCTCTCTGAAATAAGTGATTTGCATGTGTCTTGAAGCCAAGAAATATCTTCTAGTCTTTCATACATTTCTGATCTGATTGAAAATATTTTATTGGGAGAAATGATTACGTAATGGTTATGGGGGAGGAGAGTGTGAAACTGGAGTTACAAATAGCTGAGTATTTAAGGAATTATCCAGCCTGAATTTGCTGTAGAAATTTGGTTTTAAGCTGAGATAGAAGACATTAATTATTATCAAAGGAAACGAAATTAACAACAGCTTCACAACAAAACACCAAACCTATAAATAAAAGCTTATTTTGAAACTGATACCCAGAGTAGTAAAGGAGGAACTAAATCAAGATCACAGCTAAGACAGAGCAGCTCTATTCTTGCATCAGTTTTGATCACTGTGCAGCCTCAAGTAAGAAACTTCTTTAGTGTCTAATGAATCAAATTCAGATAGTGATACCATCTTTAAAGAGCTTTGACATCCTCAATCCTAAGTTTTATTACTATGGCATGCCTGGGTCTGTGGCATGGTTTTTGCAAGAAAAAGCTGGTAGTTTCAAGCAAAAAAGTAGCATATGTTCAGTTTAAAATTCAAATGTATTTATAACTGAACACTAATGGCAATGTCATTTATTCATTTAACAATTTTGCAATAGGCCATATGAGGCAAGCCATTTTTAATTGCATTGACTGGTACTGTACAGAGAAAGAGGAGTTAAAAATAGCTGAGATTCATCAGAAGTTGCAGTAAGCCATAAGGTGGTGAATGCTGCCCTCTGGCTCAGGTTGGCAATGGTCAGTCATTTAGAAATGTTCTGTGTTCAAAGTGTGGGGGAGAAAAGAGAGGTTGAGGTTCAACAGCTTTCCTTAATACTTTGGTCTGCAATAGTTGTATTAAAAGGCTAAATGCTTGAAAAGTACAACGTTAGAAAGAAACTTCCTCAAGGGTTAAAGATTGTAGTTATTTTTAAATTATGTTTTTAAACTATCTCCAACACAGAAAAAGAGCTACTTTCTTTTATCATCTATCTTGAATGGGCCATATAAAAGAGTCATGTCAGCACTAAACTTACAGGCCCATGGAGGACAGTTTCTTTTACACATATTTTTTTTAATAATTCAAGAATAGATATAACTTATTTCAATGTGTTATTTTAAACTTTTAGGCAAGATTTATAACAAAGGAAAAGCACAGTACTCTTTATCTGTTCGTACAGTGAAGGAAAGCTTAGCCCATTTCACTAAAAGATAGTGTGATTGAGATGTGTAAGTCTGCAGCTTAACCATAACAGCTTTAGAATTTGCTAAAGATTATACTTGCATTTTTCTGTTGTAGATAGACTGTTGTTTTTTTTAAAATGATGTGTGAACAGATGTTTAATAGAAGACAATGATTTTATTGTGTTCCTTCTAGAAAATGGGGACCATTTTCCCCTTTAAAAGTTACACCTTCCCTTCTACTACCCCACAACTCTAGTTAGTTGGAAATAAGGGGAAATATCCCTCACTGATCAGAGTGGGAAAAAATTTCTATTACAGAAGGTAGATATAAGATACTGCTCCATTGCCATACTAAGTGTGCCCATCCTGTAATAGGCCCAGAGTCAACCTCTCTTGCTGGTTGGTCTCTTGCCTGGCAGGTTGATCCACAGCAAAGGAATGTTAGACCTGATGTCCTTCTGAGTGCAAGGCTCGGTTTTATTTTCCTACCACCTAAAATTCAGTGCTTGAGGAAGTGTTTGAGGAAGCATGGAATAGAATAAAGGGTTACAGGCAACATGCAGGTCCCCTTCAACGTGGTATTCTATGATTCTATGAAACCCAGCTCCATTGATGCCTCAAGTTTTAGATTTCATATTTTTCAGACTCTGTACTGCATTGGTATATAACTCTGAACTTCACATAGAGGGTTAGCACGTTCTCTTCACAGTTTGGTTGGACAAACAATCTTTTTCCAGCCCAGGAACCAAGGACACCGTTACAGTTTCAGGCCCAAAAAGCGCAAACAACAGCAAACTGAGGAGAGCAATCTAGGGGGATAGGACTGCATAGCCTGAAGCTGTAATTGGAGAATAAACCCCAATATGTAAATGGACCAGAACTTATAGAAAGTGTGAAAATGTGTGATCCATCATCCCTCTTGGGTGTAGCCTCAGCCAGGCTCTTGTACCACCCAAGGTGTAGCCTTTGAAGGCCTTTTTAATAAATACCTACTTTATTCCTTTAATACTGTTCTAGGTAGGCTCTCAAGGCATCACCATGACTAAGTCCTACAGCTTATCTTTCTATAATATGAGCTAGAAGAGCGACTGGATGCCTTTCTCTTAAGATGATAAAATGTAGTATTCTGAATATGAGACAGTATTTCTCCTGGGAACATTTAATTTTGGATAAGAAACAGTACTCTTCTATACCTGTTGAGAAAATTTTGTTTTGTCTTGAGGGAGAAATTTCAGGATAGCTTTGGGAACAACCATCTCAGAATAAAATTGCAAACAGAAAGAAGTTGATAGAGCTTTTTGTACACTCATAGTATACATTGGCATAAAAGTAATTAAAAAATCCCAAACCAAACAACTTTAGCATATTAAAAGTAAAAGGAAACCCTAAGCAAACTTTCAAAGGAAGGATTTTAAAAAGATATGAATGCAATACATGGATTCAAAAGACCCAGGGGAATCAGGTAAGGAGTGCAAAATATACTGGGAAACCTCATAATGCATTCTCATCTGCACTTAACAGTGAAATTTACACTCACAGAATGAGTTTCAAGAATTTTTTTCCTATGAAAATGAGTAAAAACAAGGCAACTTGCAAATCTTCTGGTTCAGGTTTTTATTTCTGAGAAAGGCAAATGTTACATTAATTCCATATCCCTGTAAATAAGGAGATCCAGAAAAGCTTTTAACATGGAAGATACCTCCTTTGCTTATTTATTCAGCAGGGAATATGTAGAATCAAGTGGAAATTACTGAAAGTGAATCTGAGTCTTTCAGCAATAGAATTAGCTATGTGGGAAAATTAGTTTCCATGTCTTTAGTCACTACCATGGATTCTGAGAAGGAAAGAACCTGTTTTGATAAAGGTCACATAAATTAGAACTGATGGAAAGATAGAAAATATTTTTTTTCAGGTTTTGAAACTTGTTGTCCTGCTTTGAGCACATAAAAAGCCTTTCAAAGATCTGCAGAAACAAAATAGTATAAAAGCAGTTGGTTTGATACTCAGTGTAGCCTGCTGGGTATGCTCTATTCTGAGGAGTTTTCACACTGAATTTGGCAGAACATAAAGCTGAGCCTAGGTCATAAATTTCCCAGGCCAGGGCCAAAGCCCACAGAACATAACAGTCTCCAGAGTTTGATGACAATGTTTTGGATGTTATGAAGGCATGTTTGGCCTGTATTGCATGTGACAGAGAAGTCACTAGTTCAAGCTTTTCCTCAGTGATGTAGCCAAGAATTCAAGTGGTTGGTATTGGCATGGCAGCAGCACTGGTATTTTGGAGGTGCTGTGACCTTGAAAAGATCTGTGTGCACATGGTGTGAGTTGGCCAAAGTGCTTAAAGGCGTCCTACAGAAATGCAAGGGGCTTTGGGAACTATCTTCTTGGTTTTTCTCTGCAACAGCATCTAGTCTCTATTTAGATCTTCCCAAATTCTGAGAAAATATATCAGTGGGAAAGAGGGGATAGAGAAAAGCTGGGAACTTGACAGGGAGCTTGTGACAACACAAGGTCGACAGAGTTGAATGTCCTAATATCTGGAGCTAAATGTGAAAGTGCTGCTGAGCCTATGGAGGCCACACCTTGTGTTAGGTCTGGCTGAGATGTATAGCACAGGCTTTGCAGTGCTGTGCTTTGCACTGCTAGCTACAAAATTGTTGATAACACACCAGTGTTCTGGTCACTACTGAGCAGTGCTGGCATTGCATCAGAGCTGTCACTCCAACATTCCCACCTTACCAGTAGGCTGGGCAGAATTTTGGGAGGGGACACAGGTAGGACAACTGGCCTAAACTGACCAAAGGGATATTCCGTACCATGTGACATTGGTCATATATATAAGCTCAGATATAAAAGCCAAGAAAAGGAGGAGGAAGGGGGGTCATTTTTTGTTTCCATTTGCCTTTCAGAGCAACCACTGCCTGTACTGAAGACCTGAAGACCTGCTTTCTGAGAATGTCTGGATATCACTTGCTGGTGGGAAAATCTTTGGGTTTTTTCATTGCTTGTGCATGCTTTTGCTTTAGTAAACTGCCTTATCTCAACCTGTGAGCTGTTTTCTATCTTATTTTCTCTCCTCTGTCCAGTTAAGAAGGAGGAGTGATAGCATGGCTTAGTGGGCATCTAACCAAGATCAACCCACTACACATCTGAAGCCAGCACTGCACAATTTTCTTCTCTGATGGTACAAACAAAATTCAGTCTCTGGGGAACTTCCACATCTGTATAAAGATATCCTTGTTTTTCCTGCAAGCACAGAGTCACTAAGCTTGACAATGGAAGCCAAAGAAGATATGAAAGACCCTCTGATGAGAAGCATGTGCTTCTCATCCTGCTCCCATCAGCCTTGGTGTTTCCCGGGCTTTTTTTCTCTATGGAAATCCCAGATGTATGAGTAAACAATAGGATTACCATATTTATACAGATATTTCCAGATCTGAAATATAAAGAAAATGAAGGAGAAATTTTTACATTTCCTACACATTTATACTCCAGCTAGAGATTCTCTGACTTCTAAGTCCACCCATATATTTTTTAAACAGTGCATTGCTAGAAAATCCCTATTTTTTTAATTTACTTCATGAAGTAAGACAAAGGAATAATTAATTCTCAACAAAGGTAATGCTAAGTCTTGAGAGTTGGTGTCTTTTCTCACTGATGTTACATTCCAGAGACAGGAGTGCACAAATACCACACAGATGAGATTTTCAAAAGGATCTGAGTGGCAAGGACCTTAGCTTCTTTCAACCAATTAACCAGAAGACATTCTAATATATTTTTCCATTTACCTGGATAAGAAGCTATGTTACACAGCATAAAAACCAAACCTCTAGCTTCCCTGATGAAAGTGGAAGGACTTGTGCTGGTCACAGTTGACACAGAAGGTACAAAGTGAAAAATATATGCTAAGTGAAAAACCTGCTTCTTTCTTGGTGAGTTTGGAAACTGCAAATCTCTCCCATCACCTGTGAATCTTTCCAAAAAGGCTCTAGCAGCTCCTTTGTTCAGAGAGACAATACCTAAGTGACTTAGCTTCTAACATCACACATTTCATTTACATCAGAGCAGAAGAAGCCACCACTAGAAAACTACTGGCAAATGTAAGATATTTCATTGCAAGGAAGCAGTCAGGATGCTCAGGAGCTTTATGGGGGTAACTGTTTCACTTCCAGCTTTCAAACTGAACTCTTCTTTCATTCGTTTTAAGTAGCTTCTTATTTTCTGAGTGAATTTCTGCCATAGGAATTTGAACACATTCTCAAGTCTTAAAAATTGGAATAGTATATCAGACTGTAAGATAAAGAACAATACCTCTGCTGTTAAGTATCACTAAAAGTAACAATAATTATGCATTTTAATATGCAAGTCAGCTTCCACTCAAAAAATCCAAAAACCTGATATAAAAGGAGAGCTCTGAAACAGCTGGGTAGCTTGAATCTGATATAAATGTTATCTTTCAGAAAGATGTGCTGCACATCTTATAGCTAAAGACACGGCTTTAATTTTCAAGCCATGGAAAAGAGAGAACACATAGGGAGAATTCCTCATTACTGTGTCAAGGGAAACTGAGAACATTTGCTTTGACTCCCAATAGGGGTATGAAGACATGTTGAAATTTGGAGGATAATAATAGTTACTGTAGTCCTTTTATGAGTTTTTTTTTTCAAAACATGCATGCCCAAAGTAAAAGAGTTCAAGACTTTAAGTGAGGTTCATGTGTATGCTTTGAAATGGGAATAATATGGGAGTACATGACATTTACATCATCTAAATTAAAAGAAAGGAATTAAAATGAGTTTGTGTCTAAAGTGCAGAAAAAAATTAAGCTAATAATGTAAATCTGAAGTTATTTATGCATCAATGTCTGGACAAAAGAATGCAGTAAAAACTAGCTTATTAATGAAGACTATGGATTTCAAAGGAAACATCAAGGTCTGTAGGAGAAAGAGGAAAGAATGGAGCAACATTCCCTGTTTACTGTGATATTAGATCTGCAGTGGCCCAGGAACACTTAGTTGAAAATGAAGAACTAGCTCTTTCCAACAAGATGCTAAATGTTGTCTGACAGCTGACTGGGTTGAGCAAAAAATAAGAGGAGAATCATATTAAGTATAATAACAGAAATTAAGGGTAGTTTTCACATTTGTAATATCCATTTTAACCATTATCTTCGGATCAGTATCTAATTAATACTTCTGGACTAGGCCTAGCATGCTGGTAATAATACCTTTCGTATCATTTTCATTTGAATTCTTCTTAATGTTTTCTTTGTCTGGGTTCTCTGCCTTAATGCAAATTAACTTTGCTTTTATGTAATGCCCCTGGCAGAGTTTTTGAGACTCGTGGCACAGAGTCACATTACACTAATCCATGGCAAATGTGGAAAACTGCTGAAAGGACAGTGGCATTTTGGGTTGGGTGGTTTGGTTTTTGGTTAGTTTTTTGGGGAGGTTTTTTGTGGTGGTGGAGAGACACAAACAGCACAGAGGGGATGTGTGTTGGACTGGGTTAATTTTGTGTCAAGTCATCTTGCCAGGATTATATGATCTTTAAACCTGATATCAGTAAAACAGGGATGGGACTTTTGGGATCAGCCAGCAGTTACACTGAATTAGGTATAATGTGAAACTGCACCGTGAGAAGGGAAAAGTCACTTCTGGGCATTTTAGAGAGCTGTGAAATGCCCTCCCAGCTTAAGAGAGAGGAATGAGGCTACAGGCCTGTCAGAAGAAAAGAATTTAAAGTGAGGTTGTGTCTGAGGGGAAGGCAAACCCAGTCAGTGTAGACACAGAGTTTGATCCACAACTCTCTGAAGTCAAATGTTTTAGTTTACGTCAATGGCCTTTGATTAGGCCCAGAGAGAGCTGTAAGATCCAAGGGCTGCCAGGCTTGGTTACAGTCATCAATACTATAAATCCCTGAGAGAGTTTCCTTACTAAACTCTAGGCCTTTTTGCTGCAGGATGCTAACTAAGGGCATGATCCTGAGCAAACTCAGTCCCATCGGCTCCAAAGGCCATAAATTCTTTTGACCATCTTGCAGCACAGATTCTCCGGTTTGCTGTAACTATTTAATACAAGCACCACAAAGGACAAGAGAATAGGAGACAGTTTCTGGCAAAGAGAAGCTGTTTATATTGCCAGAACTGAGCTTTCTCCCAGAACAGGGTGAGTTAGGAAGGCCCAGCCTGCTGTGAGATGGTCCCAGGGGCTCATCACAGCTGGAGTTTGGCCAGGAGCTTGCCCTGCCCAAAGGGAAGCTGGATCCTGAGGCTACCTGAGGGAAGCCTTCAGGTCCATTTTGTGGCACTGAGCCCAGAAAGTGGCCCACTAACTTTAACAGTCTATACTAGTTTGTTTCCTTTTTCTAGCATCTTGTGAAAAAAATCTGATTTCTCTAGTTTTTAAACCTTTCTAAACTGAGACAAGCTCATGTGGAAATCAGTTCTCTCAGAAAACAAAAGCTATAACCCTCTTTGCTGCAAGAGCTGATCATAATGTTGTTGGGGAAATCCTTATCTGCAGATCAACCTTGAAGCTCACCATCTTATTTCCTCAAAGCCCAATTTACATTACTTGGTTGTTGCGGTTTTTGTTTTGTTGGTTTGGGGGTTTTCTTTTAAATAAATTTCAAAAAGAAATATTTGCAGGATAAGCAGAAAGTAAATCAACAATAACAGAAAACCAGCAACTTGATTCTTTCTTCCTGCTTCTGCAAAAAAACCCATAAAAGCTCAATTGTCCTCTCTGGACTCCTTGTAAGTCTTAACAAAAGTCTCTAAAAAGCAACTAAATGAAAGACCAGGGAGTTAGCAGCAGGGCAGATCTATCACAGACAAATCAGACAAAACCCTCTTTCCTTCTGACCATATCTAGGCTTAGTTCTGATCTCCTTACTCATGCCGAGTAATAATTCACACCATAACTAGCCCCACTGGAGCTGCTAAAATCACTTGGAGTAAACCATAAGCCTGTTTGACAAATATTAGTCTGATACACTAAGGCTAAAAATCCTAAAAGCTAATTTAAATATTATTTTTGTAATTACATGGCCTCAAAAAATTATTCTGTTATTTGTTTTTGTTACTGTGGTGTGTTATCTTCCAAACAAAACCAGAAAGTTGTAATTTTCTTTTTTGTTTGTTTTGTTTTTCATCTTAATACAGAAACCAACTAGAAAAATGGTATTTTGTCTAACCTAGAAAATACAATGAATATACAAAGATCTATGAAGACCATGCACTTTTTCGACAGAGATATTAAACCAGGAAAACCTGAGGCCAAGTCTACAGTACAAACTTCTGTCTGAAAAGTACATTAGTCAACAATGTAATGGGACACGATCTCAGCCATTAACCCAGGCTGAGCCTACCCAGTCATTAGCCTGACTCAAAGGCCTGACTTATTTACTGCTCGTCATGATGCTCTGCTCACCCTTGTGTACGTGACAGTGACACTGCTGGGAGGGAGATTTGCTGTGCTGCTGCAGAAGTGTGCACCGTAGAGATTTTTCCTACCTTTGTAAATTGATCTCTTCCCTGTGTCTTTCTCAGTAAGCCCTTGGTGAGTTTATCCATGTTTCTAATCGCATGAAAGGGAGCGGCTGGAAAGTGTCAAAAGACTACTGACAATCACACAAATTGTCCTGAGTTTCAGCCTAGCGAGGCTGGACACCCGTACCAGCGGAAACACTCCAAAGGTAATCAGGATGGTTGGGAAGGCTATTCTGCTCTTGCTTAAAATACTGGATGCCTGCTAGTGAGCTCAGCGTGGAGATGTGAAGCCTCGGAAATCCCGGAGGTGCCAGCAGCGCTGTTCAATGAATGCCATTGCTCAACACACCCCAGTGGTCCAGCCAAACTCCTCCTCCAGCAGGAAGCCTGGCAACAAGGCACTCAACCAGTCGAACAAAAACTACAAGCTTTGCACCACAGGAGCTATTTGCCAACAGCCAGTAGCCCGCAGGCTGGATACTGTTACCTAGTTATTAACGAATGCTGCTGATTAACCTTTTCAGAGCACTCTGTCCACCACACCTTCTGGTGGGAACCTGCAGTGATAAAGCTCAGGGGAAGTTGCTGACATCGGACTGACACTGGGGCTACTGGAAAGGCACCCCAAGAAGTGACAATGACTTTAAGAGTTGAATATAAACCAGTATAGTTCTTCCAGAGACATTTGGGAAGAACAGGGTGGGAAGGGTAAGCTTTTTTAAAGCTTTCTAAAAGTAATTAAGAGTACAGACTTCACCATAATTTACACTATATCTCAGGCTGCTGTGCTTCATGGAGAACAAATTTAAATTTTGTTCAGAAAGCTTATTATGCCCCAGAATTAAATTTGGCAGAGATCGTGACACCTTCCCCCAGCTATTCTCACCCACGTTTCAAGCCCAAAATTCTTGACAGTCATGTACTGCTGAAACATAGATGATGGCATCTAAAGCACTCAAAATGATGTGTGTGACAAGTTCCAAAGAACCTGGGGACTGTAAAGCTCTGGCAAAAAAAAAGTACTTTTGTATCTATATTTCTTTTAATTTTTAATTTATTTTGTTGTTGTTTGCTGTTGGTCGTACCTCCTAAGCATTTTGAAGCTTTGCTTTCTTTAGAATATACCAACAAAATAAGAAGGCAAGACTCTGGGAAAGGGTCATGAAATAATATGAAACTAGGTCAAGAACAACAAGAGATACAAGATTTTGAAATATAACGAAGTTTGCACTAAGATACTGAAAGCTGACAATTAAAACAAAAGCACTGGGAATAAGCAAATATGAAGAAACTGTCTAAATCTTAATCATTAATGGCAACAAAGGAGGCAAACAAATTCTGAAAGTACAGAAAGGACAAATATGAAAAAGAAAAGATCGCACAAAAAGTGTATTAGAAGGAGGAAAAAAAAACCCAAATTAAATAATACCTGTAAGAAAACATCCCAGCCTCACTTTGCCACAGTAAGACTGCTTATGCATACCTTTACTGGGGGTTCTGCAGAACACATATTTAAATTGTTGTTTTCTCAATTTAACATAACTGTTACTGTTTAATCTAAAAGTATAGTAAAAAAAAATTAAAAAATAGATTTCTTGCCGAGATCCTTGCTATGGTTGAGATTTCACATGACAATTGAGTCAGTTTGACAGCTTACCGCTGTTGATTGGGGAAGCTGCCTCACCCCTCTGCTTTGTTCCCAGCCATGTGGTCTTACTCCTTCCCTTGCACTGAAATCAGCACTTGCTGACACCCCAGGAAAAAATACTCCACTCCCTGAATTAAAAGCAAAATCTTTTTCTTCTGCAGATATTTTTGTTTGTTTTTAAGAAACATTGAGGAGAGATCAGTGAAACTGCTTAAAAGTTCCAGGAAATCTTCACCATCAAAATATTCCTGGAGCTATGGAGATGACTGACATTTGTGTTTTGTGCCTGTTCCATTCATTCTAATATCACCTATTTCATTTCTCTGAATAAAAGTATTAAATGCAGTTCCACTCTCCTCATAAATAAAATTTAAAAAATAATTTAAAAAAAGTCAAAAAAGCAAAGGCTCAGATTATAGCCCCCTGTGCAAACTGTAACAAAAGTGGGATATGAGAACTAAAGCGAGTTTCCCTCTGATTTCCACACTATGCACTGACACTGTATGAGCAAGATCAAGGCATTCTATCTGTCATCAGCTACACTGAAGACTGAGAACAGGAAAAAATTACAAATCAGTTGCCATATTCTGCCATCATTTGCACTCTTACAACCTGGTTGACATTCACTGTTTCAGCAGCAGAATTTGGGTTTGCATAGACAGATTAGAAAACAAGGGGAGTCTAACACGGGGTTACTGCTATTATTTAAATAAAGGATCTGGAGGTTTTTTTCTCTTCTGTTTCAGGGAGGACAGATTTCTTTTTGAGTGGTCTTGTAACAGGATGGAAAAATCTGTGCTTGTGCTATAATCCACAGACCACAGAAGGATGTCCATTACTTTGTATTAGCCAAAAATTTTTCTTTAGGCAACGTTATTGCCAGACACACAAAAAAACCTGAAAAGCCCAAACAAAAAAATGAAACTTATTGCTGAAAACAAAGTTTAGTTTCTAATATTCAGCCCCGATTCTTACTCATAAAAGCAGTTTCATTACTATCTGTGGTACAAACAGGACATGGCAGCATTCAGGCTATTAAAACCAGAGATTATTCAAAAGTTAACATGTGGTTTTTATTTAGAGAAACAGAACAAAAGAGACTCTAATTGAAACAGATCATTTAAATAAACCCAGCACACTGCTTATGCAGATAGTGTACTTATGTAGATACACACGTGCACGCACATGCACACCCAGCCAGGGCTTCCAGTGTTTTCTGGCTTCTGCACTTCCCACAGGGACCCAGCGGGCCCGGAACTCTGGCTGCACATTCCAGGATTTTCTGGGTATCCAGGCCCCCCAGTACAGATCTGGGAGTCACTGGGCATGAACCTCTGCTCAGCTGCCTCTCAGAGAATTTGTCTGTGTTTCACCAAATACAGCATATCCCTGAGAAATATCTGAGGATATTTGATGCACTGATATTTTCCTGATCATTTCCCTCATTGTTCCTTTTTAAGAGACAGCGGAAATTATTTAGATTGCTTGTTAAAAGAAACAAACACAGGAAATGAAACCGGGTGAAAATAATTTCTTAATTTTGAGGGTGCATTGAGGTGGAACAATCCTTACCAAAGATAACTGAAAATGTAAACACACTGATTTCAATCAAGAGCACTTTTCATAAGAATATTTCAGTCACTAGTTGCTTCTGATCCTTTTAGAGGTGTGTTACCCATTCTGGAATATACACAAGAGTTCAAGTGTTGCATAATTACATGAAACAGGGCCTATACAAGAATATCCTGTTTTGCTTCCTGTACACTCACTAGGGTGGCTCAGCTGAATCCTTGACAACATCTAGCTCCATGAAGAAAACATCAAGACTCCTTGCTGATAGGAGATTTTTTACCTAGAGCTTCTCAGCAGTTGGGCTGTTTAGCCCCAATGTGTAAGCAGACAATCACCCTATTGTTTACTTTCTACTCAGAAGGAGCATTACTGCTTTTCCTCACTGTCCACGGTCTCTGTAATCTTAGCAGTCATGTTCACTCAGCAGTTAGTCTAAATATGAGCTTCCCAAAGGAGTTTCAAATCCATGACATAGATTAGTATCACTGTGGTTTGATGCTATCTGTGACAAATTCCACAGTAATTAACATTTTAAACCACAGTCAATACCGAAATTATTTGACGAGGACTCACTCTAGCCCCCAAATTTTGAGAAATTAACAAATTTAAGGGGTATTATTACGAAGTGAATAGGCTGTGGAGGACAATTTATCTTTCAAAAACCCTGTCAGCATTGCTTCATCTCATTACATATCGCTATATCTTTAAAAAAGGAGCGATTCAATTGTGTGATGGTGAATCATGAAACTTCACAAACATTCAAGGAACACACATGCCACTACAAATTAACCATTAGCACTGCATGGTATTCATCCTTTCTGTCACACACTGTGGGAAGCACGCCTTATTAGCATGGAAGCATGGAGCAATAGCATCTCAGTGTACTTAACAATCGCTTACCTTGGAAAAAAGAGCACACAATTGCAGTCTTAAACAAAAACCCCAATCCTCAAAATGCTGCAGATCTATTCCTTTCCACATTTAATCCTTGGATTTAAAAATTGCAAAATTGAATCCTAAATCCTTTTCTTTCCTCTCTTCCAGTTCACTGTTTTTTACAATGAAATGTACTTTTTGCATTTTTAATCAGCTTTAATCATAAACAAGGCAGGCATCACAATTGCAGCTATTGCAGGGTTCCCCCTCACACACTTCTTTCTTGGTTTTGAATTTCAATAGTACCCTCAACTGGGGGTCTTCCTAGATCCCAGATGTCGAATTATATGGTCTGTCCTATTCTTCTTAGAGGGGCAATCCCGTTCCCTGTTAAGTTTCACAGGAGTCTGAATAGCTATTCTGCAACCACCCATTTCTTTCTTAATTGTATTACAACTGAACATAAGTTTGATCATTAAGAAATAGTTCTCCTTGACTTAACAGTTTCTTAGAAATTTTTAGAAGTATCTGCTGTCTTTACTTAGTAATATGAAGCACTCTGTGCAAACCCTTAAAAAAATAAATCTACATTTAGCATCATTGTTCCTGTTTGAGGTCCTGTGCGGTCTATAAAATCTCAAGAAAGGGGCCCACTTCCCATACCCATCCTACTTACATGCTGTTTTATTTAAGAATCAAGAGTACATTTTACAACCACTTTGCCATGTTAAAAAAGAAAGAAACATAAAAGTGACTTTCAGGGGGAGGGTAGACCTATGTTTTTGTTTTACTAGCTTCTTTCAGAGTAAACTTGTAAAATAAAAAGATATAAATGCCAAAGAATTTTGTAAACGCTAATGTAGCAGTAAGCCAGAGCCTCCCACTGACCTAGAAGCAGAACTGGTATTTTAAAGGTGCACTGCTCTAATGTACGTTTTATACATGTATGTATTTGAAATATCATTTTCTCTCAAGTGTAACCCAACACTATGGAATCACACACATCTCAGAAATAACTCCTACCCACTCCTACTTCAAATAGTAACAGAGGCTAGCTGGCAGATAAGGGTAACATTGTGTAAGGTATTTAAACTAGCAGAGCAGTTCAGATATGCAGCAATGCATCACAAAGGCAAGTCATGGCCTTTGGCACCCCTCTTCATATTATTATTAATTACATATTTCCTCATCTTATTACTGTTTGAATGGATGTAAGAAATAAAAAAAGCTGCTCTAAAGTATATTGCAGATATACTACAGCCTGACATCTTTCTGGGATTAATAAAAGAAGAACCAGTACTACAAGTGAACTTTGGCTTGTATGTCCTCAAGGCAATTTTGTTTTTGGATAGATTACATGGTCAACTGTTATCTGGATCTGGGAGGGATCATTTCTTTAGAGATATTGAGGATCCTGTTGAGCTACATGGCAGCAATCATAACCTCCCTTGTTCTTACAAAAGAAAAAAATAATCTTTTAAGGCTTGACCATATCAGCAACCCATTGAGTTACTGAATAATCTCTGTGCTGCAGACTCAGGCACAGCTGTTAGCATTCATTATGCTATGATTTTCATTTTATAATTCACTTTTAAATCATAAAGATCAAACCCCCTATAACAGTTGTATTAGCATCACATCAGGTAAGTGAG
The DNA here is from genome assembly GCA_013400575.1 of Peucedramus taeniatus. NCBI lineage: Eukaryota > Metazoa > Chordata > Aves > Passeriformes > Fringillidae > Peucedramus > Peucedramus taeniatus. The sequence goes on from WBNO01016867.1 coordinate 43,345, forward strand.
GTGCTGAAGTTCATCTAACACTATTGGAACCTGCCTATAAATTTGTAGACATGTAAAGTTATCTGAAATTGTGCAAAAGTCTCAGCTCCAGACTTCAGACATGTTCACAAGTAAAGTATCTTCAAGCAATTCTACTTCCCAAGCAGTATGCTTTATTAGCATTATCAAAGAGACGAACTAAACTCCCATTGTTTGTGCTGTACCACTTCACAGCAACATCTGCTGGGTAACCCAGAGCTGTAATAACAGCAACCCTGACATACTGAAGTGACAGAACAATATGAAGCACGGCTATGGGAAGGCAAGGGTTAGATAAGAGGATAAGAGAAGGCTTTCACATCAAAGACTTTGCCTTGCAATGACACCTACCCTTTGCTACTGCCTGTGCCATTGATTTCATGTCCGGGTTGCCAGTTCATCTAGAAGTCTCCCCAGCTTATGAGAGTTTGTATCAGAAACAATAAAGTCAGATGCAGTTTTGTATGCCTTGGGGGAGAAAGCAGATCCATACACTGGGGAAAATGATAGAAAAAACAGAATGATTTTACTCTATTTCGCAGTCATTTATTCTTTCAGCTAGCATTTAGTTTAAGTGCACCTCATAGTATTAGGACCTGAAATTTCATGGCCAAAAGTTCCCTCCTCTCTAAGAGGAAAAAGGTTTAAAAACCCTATATTCCCCTTAGTAAGTCAATAACAAGAATATTTGGGTTGATAGTGCTGTTGATGCAATATTTGAGGCAGGGTTTTTTTTGTTGTTTGTTTGGTTGGTTTTTTGTGGGGTGTTTTTTCTTCTTGTTGTTTGGGTTTTTTTTCTTCTTTTGTTGTAGCAGGAGTATCTTTAGGGCAAAAGTCTCTGGGAGAAACACTATTAAATACTTAGCCTGGACAAAAGCTTCTTGCAGAGGGAAATTCAATTGCTTTTCAGCTGCACTGTGGTTTATTGTTTGCTTTAACTCAGGCCAGAGCCTAAGCTACATACCATGGTGTCTGTTAAAAAATCATTATGGTGCAATTAAAAACAATGTTTAAAGTGGAATTCCCCCCTCCCCTTTCTCTGTATAACCGTTGTATGCTTCCTCTGTGCCTTTCATGATTATCTGCACCAGCTCTGGTCAGGAGATACAGCTGTCATGAAACACTCAACAGATGGCAGTGGCTGGGTGATGCTTCATCCATTTTTGGATGCTCTACTGACATTTGAGCTCATGCCTTCCATAAATGCTGTCATGCCCCTGACTCTTTTTAGCCAACACAAGCCTACAATGTGCAGCGACACTATTCATCTTTCCAAAGGAATAGAGACAAATTGAAATGCCCTTATAAAAAGCAATATAAAATACTTAAATTTAGTGTCCTTTAAAACTTTTAACCATTATAGATAGATATGGCTAGAAAATAGATAGACTGATAAATTGGTAGATGGATCTCCTTTCTTACTGCTGTTTCATCCTTAAGCTATTTTATTTTTATAAGGCTCTTCAGAGATTGATTTAGCTTACAAAGAACAGAAATTTCTCTCCAGTTTTAGGAAGCCGCTAGGAACTCAAGTGCTTTGAAAAGAAATTGATTAGCACAACTTCTTTAAAAAGAAACATCTAAAAGATACAGAGTATTTTTAAGCTTTTCAGGTAGTAAAGGGTGCTTAGCCTTTAATCTTAGAGTAAGTGTTAAAAGCTTATTTCTAGTGCATTATTATTATTATACAGTTAGAGTCAAACCGGAAGATGAATCAGTTTGAGTACTGAAAGATACCAGACTGTCTTTATGTTTTTTGGGGGGGTTGTTTGTTTTAAAACAACTTTATAATAGTGCCACCTAATATGATTGTTTGGTATGAAGAGACTGTGACAATCCCTCTGTGTGTCCCACATAGGGCACTACCTTTCATGCTTACCAAGCTTCAATCGCAGTCACTGTGGCTCCTGATACAAAAACAAACAAGAGATAAGAGATGGAGGGAGAAGAGGTGAATAAATTCATGTACTTAATCACAGGGATTAAGAAAGACATCTTGGGAATGGCAAGTACTGGTATTTTGTCCTGACCTAGGAGTGGTGGTTACATTTTTCTCATGCTGTTTCCAGTGCAACTCATTCTAAATGCAGGATGTTCAGAGATTATCACTGCAAATGCAGATGATGTGTTTAATTGCAAACATTTGATGATGCCCTTCACTATGAGGCCTATTTTCTCATGTTAAGAATGATGTGCTTTACAAGTTAATTTATACCCTAACAACGATGAAAGAAAATGTATGGGCTACGTTGCTTTGCCAACAGTCTTTGCTGAACAGCCAGGAGATATTTAATCAGGTACTTAAGCAAGACACACCTTCTAGTGTGATGAAAAGGAAACTAAAGTTAGGGAGTATGATCTAATTCTTCAAGCCTGAACTTATATTTAGCACTAGAAGTATCAGCAGAATGATGCCATGACAGTGTGAGGGTGCAGAGAGGCAGGACTAACTTTTTACAGCTCAGCAATAGATTGTGTCCTGTGTGAAGTGATTGAGATCTCATAGAAACTAACTCCACAACAACAAACACAACTCATTATTTGCTAACACTAGCCATGTTTGGCTACCACACAATACAGCTGACTGATGTAATTGCTTACAGTTTTCTAATTAATCAAAGGACTTTCAGACTGTCTTTTCTGTCAGATTTAAGGTCAATGACTGCAGATAGGGCAATTTCAATCACTTTTCAGATCCTGTATTTCTGTTACACTTCAGCTGTTAGGACGGTAAGAGAAAGGACTCTCAGTCTATACCTGAGCCTGTAATTGAACAATAGGATCACAGCCACTTATTTTCATCATGAACTGCATGGTCTGCCTCTACAAAAGTTGCATTTATTGAATATTTGATTCCCAAATTTCACCTCTAGAGACAGCAAACTACCAAGAGAATCTAAAGCGGACATCTTAACTTAGCAGTGTCTATTGTTTCATCATTCTTGGGCTTCACAGACAACATCCTTGCTAGATCAGAACAGTCAGATATGGCCCACTAATCTGCACTATTAGACCTCAGAGAGCAACAGGAATATACAGGGTTCAGGCTTGGCACCACCACATCTCTAACTGTATGTCTGAGCATTAGAAATGAAAGAGATGCTAATGCTGTAAATCAGAGGGTTAATCTTCTCTCTCAGTACTTAGAAGTCCTCTGGATCCTATTTTCACTATGTACCCACACCAAGAATGCAGACAGCAATTCTCATGAATTTCTGCCTTTAAGACAGCCTCAGCAAGTATCACAGAATATGTAATATATGCATTTATCATAGTTTCACATCCCATTAAACACTCTCTTATTTAAATACTATTTATCTCATGTTGCAGCAAAGTATGTTCTAGCTGTAGCCATATCATTTGCTATTTTGCTGAACTGTGCCATTGCATTCATTATCTAATATATGAAGAGAGTAAAGTAAGAAAGTATAGTTCTTTGCAGCACTGGCTATTGCATTTAGAGACTCTTTTGCACCAGTTTCAGACCCTTTATCTTACATCAAGGAAAAGGATAAGGATAGAGAAGTAACTAGAGCAGGATTTGGAACTCTTGTAACTTCGAAACTTAAATTATGGAGAAGTTTGCAGTGCATCTGTGTAAGTCTGGATAGTACTTCCATTTCCTGAAGCATTTCTCATCCCTTATGTTTATCTCACACAGTTTCATGGAACTGTATTAATGAGTGGAACATTACTAGTGGTTATAGATTCATTCTAACTTAAAACCTCAATAACCACCTGTTGCACACTTCATACAACATAACACAGCGTTACACTGAAAGCTTTCATATAAATTCCAGCTGTAAGCCACCTCATGAGACATTGATTTTCTTTGTAAAAAAGGGTAAGAGCAATGCCTTTCTTTCATATGTACATGACTTCGCCTTATTTCAGCATCATTAACTTGGGGAGTGGGCATTTCATGTCTTGTTTGGCTCTCGGAATATATGAGGTTATAGAAGTTTGAGCTGGGAGCTGTATGGTAATGGTTACTTCTCTTGTTATATTATTCTTGACTATATAACAATATAAAATGATAAAGGACTGAGAGCAGAAACACTGGAAAAGCAGTAACAAACGTGGCAAACACACAAAACAGCAAAGCTGAGCAAAAAAAATCTTGCTGCAAAGATTCAGAAGCCACAGCTGATCTGTTTGAGCACTCTGAGACTAAACACAATAGGGAGCTTTCCAGTACTAATCTGTTGTGACATTTTATAGAAACTAATTCTTTCAGACAAATAAAGGTCTAGTTTGGAACAATTTTTATTCAGGCCATCAACATCATTCCTGATTTGATGTGATTTTCAAATAGCATATGTTTTTCTGTTTGTGGTCTTCACATCCTGCATAAAAGCAAGATAAAACTAGCAAATTCATCATTCACAAAAAAGCCAACATAGCAGGCAGGTACAATTTAACATATTTTAAGGCAGGACAAGCACATAACAGGGAGAATTTTGAACAAGAACAGAGTTACCAATGTCTATATATTTGGTATGTCTATTCACATATATGCACACACATCGGGAATTTTAGCATAAAACTGTTTTATCACTTCCTCAGCTGCCTGTATGCTGATCATCAATAACTGGATGAAAACCTAAAAAAAAAAAAAAAAAGCTGTTTGAGAGGGTTTTTTTGTGTGGCTTGAGGCTTAAGTAGTAGCCCTTCTGTCAGTGTTTCACTGTGTTATTCTGAAGAGCAACTCTCTGCATGTGAGGAAGCAGACACTGGTGATTTAGGCAGGCCAACAAAGTACAGTACTATTACTCAGCTGATAGTTAATGATTTCCCATTTAATGCAGTTCATTTTTCATAACCCAGGGTTCAAACAGAAGCAGCTGCTCTTAGGGATATAACGATATTGAACTTCAGACCAAAGGCATAGGAGAGCTTCTTTTATAACTCCAGTTACTGGACCCATCTGGCTCTTCACTTAAGTACTGCAAATGAAGGAGAGAAACACTTTGCTTGCCATCAGCAAGGTCCTGAACAGAATACACAATTATTCAGAATAAAGGCTTTCCAGTAAAAACTAGCCACATTACCAACATGCTCCTCAGCTTTTGTGGATAAAAACAATTTAATCCACTTTATTTCCTAAAGAACACTGAAGAAATTAGAAGCACATAAAAATTTAAATCATACTTACCTTGAATAATTTTTAATACCAACATTCCCCAAATCTCATCATGAGGAAACTGGGTCAGTGTTTCTCAACCATTTTCTTCTGGAAATGAAAGATTATTTTTTGATTTACCTCCACTTTGAAACAAGAAGGGGGAGAGAGAAAAAAGAGAGTTTCTAGGCTTGTAGGACACAGCAGAAGCTCATATACATTTTCTTCCTTGTAGGAAACTTCCAATTTTGAGGCATGAGACTTGCAGTTCCCCAATATCCTCTCTCTGAGTGCTTTCAGTAAAGTAGCATTCCCCTTCTCCAGCAAACTCTAATGAAATGGAAGTCTTTAGACCTGCTTTACATTCTTGTTTCCATCACTTAGAATGAGACAGCCTTCAAGTGCTAGAAATGTTATCAAACTGCTTACTTTTAAGAATAAGTCTTTTAAATAAAAAACCCTTTCCTCGTGCAATAATCTTCTATTTTCATTTCTGTTGTGGAGCTCTGACAGAAAGTAGATTATGACAGAACTACATTTACCTCCAATTTCTACCAACATCTGTAAATTAGGATTTGCAAGAAAAGATGTGGATTATGTACTTTCATTACAATTACAGGACTACAGAACAACAACTGTTGCCTTGTTATGATTATAGCTAATCCTTTTATTGCCCACAGTGGACCAAAAAAAATTTCATAGCTGAAATGCAAGAGTAGGTGTCTTTTGTTCTCAGCAGCTTTTAAAGCAGAAGTATCCAAGCACAATGCAATTTTAAATTGCAGGAATCTATGTCAGGACTTACCTGCAACTTAACATCTTTTTGGGTTCCCTCCACATCTAAAAACACAAAATAACTTCACAATTATTATAGAACTAATTCTCAATATTGACTGTAATTTGGTGTTATCATTTTTACTTTTGAAATCTCTTAAGACCATATGACAGCAAGCACATACCAAAATCACTTCTGGATGGGTTCTCCATTGCTTGTAATACCCAATATTATCATTCTAGAGCACTGGGAAAAACAGAGTCAATTCAGCTCCCTTTTCCATAAACTCCCAGTTTACAGAAAAACCTTCATTTATCCTCAAGAATACTAACTCCAAACTGTTTAATTTCACTCAGATATAAAAATTTATAGAAGAAATTTATAAGAAACTTGAAAAGAGTTTTGCTAGATATGAAGTTTATTCTCAGCTATTAGAATATCTTTTTGTAGTCTAGGTTGATTCCCAAAGACACAACTTCCAAGTGTTGATTTTCCTTAAAAGTTAAACTGAATAACCACATATAACTCCTTGCCAAGCTTTATCAATTTTATATTTCCAAAATCAGGTTATGTTAAACTTGGCCTTTTTCCTTGTATTTTGTAAGCATCTCCCCATCCTGTCATTCCCTTAGACTCCATCCTTCAGACACACATACAAATGAACTATTAGGGAACCACTGGAATGTTTTTTCTTCAATAAATATTAAAATTATTGCCACTCAAGTTTATGAAGTTTCATTCAGCATCCTCCTTGGTTTTTCCTCTGGTACCTTCCAAAACTCAGATGTTTCTTTAAATACTTTTTCTTTGTGTGAACAGCAGTTTCCACTGGATAGCTGTGGTAAAAGAAGCACTTACATCTGCCAGTATTTCTAAACAAGGGTGGCAGAAGAAAGCAGAGCCTCTCCTCCTCCCTGCTGTTTCTTGGCATCCCAAGGGTCTTACACAGCCAAATCTTCCAT
>WBNO01016870.1:2948-21635 GCA_013400575.1 Peucedramus taeniatus
ACTGCATTGATGGATGCTTTATGCTATTAACAATATTTGTCATTACTGTGTATAACGAATATTGGAGTGGCATTTTCAAACTGCAAAGGTAAACTTGTGGTGACAAAGCAGCATATTGCAGGTACACTACTAGAAGTAAGACATGGCATTGTCTTAAAAATAGATTATTTCTTTCCACATCTTCATGTCATATTCATTTGATATCCAAATGAATTGAATGTTAAATGAAAAATAAAGTGAGCAATTACTAGAATAGAAGACAGTTTATATCTGAAGGAAGAACAGAATGACAGCTAATGATGGTATTTGAACAATTTTTCTCCCTTTGCTTTTTTTTCCTTATTTGCCCTGTAAGGTCACTTTCAATCATTTTTGCTATGTAAGGGTCAGCCATTTGGCACTTATAGGTTTCTAAACTATATGGAAATGTTTTTAGAATGCTTGCCACTGCATTAAACCAAAATGTTAATGGCTTCACTAAGTCAAATTAAATTTTAATGGCCATGGTTTAATTTTTCTTTCAGCCTGTTCCCATCCTTTAAGCAGCATTAAATGTGATTCAGTTGTCTTCTAACATCTCAGCTGACCTGAATAGCCTTTTCAATTAGACTTTTAGATGAAGCAGATCTGATACATTCTAAATAAATAAAGATCTCTTTTTATTGGTTAAATGCTGATATTCACAGCTCATTTAATCCATTTATAGAGATGCAATGTCAAAAGAAGAACCTTTTTTTTGTGCAATGCTAGTGATAATGTGCAGAAATGAGACAAAAAAGTCACATCTTTGTTTTGTCAGTGAATGGAAATTAAGGAAGAGGAACTCAAAAAGATCTATTTAAGACTTTAAGGAAGATGCATGACTGAGAAGTGATGAAAATTTTTTGACAAGAAGTCACACATTAAAAGCATTTTATGAAATGGTGTGAAGAATAGTCAGTTAACAATGCACATTCCCCTCAGAAATTTATTCTGACATCTTACAAATAATCTTATGCCTAAACATTAGATGTCCAATGTTTTTAAATTGGTTCAGTCTGTACTAATGTAAAATGTTTTAATTTAATCTTTTCATGGATTTAGTGTTTACAACATAGTATGCCTTTTACATAAACAAAATGTAATAGAAATTGTTAGAAATCTACCATAGTTTGTTCAAAAGCATATTTGATGTTTCCATAATTCTGTTTGAAGTTTGTTCTCGTTTTTGGATGACAGTGTCTCAAAACCTTCACTATGTAACGGAGATGACTCCCTGTGATAAAACCTTCCCTGTGTATGAGGGCAGGCATGGGGAAAGGGGCTTCTGGGTTTACTGCTCAGCATGGGACACAAAAAAAGCCATCTGGGGCTTCTGATGTGCAGAAAGCTGGGCTGAGTGATTTGGACTGGGTGTGTTTCTTTTCCGGTGGCTTTGCTTATTGAAATGCAGGAGAATGGTGCTGTCATTAGCTAGAGTGGATTTCAGCACTGAGTTCAGTTTTGCCATTTTGGTAGCTTGTGTGAGTGTCAGATTATAACTAACAGCTAACTTGCTTTCTCCTGATGTGAAGTCCCAGCTCTGAAACAAACACCAATCTCTTGTGACAGCTGGCTCATTAGACCCACCTAAGTGGAAAGGAGCAGTGACAGCTGTCAGTAGGAATTACAGTACCACCAGCTCCAAACTGCAGTGGCTTCTGCAGTGCCACTCCTTAAGATAATATACCATTAGAATTCCAAAAATGTAAAACTGATTTTGCATTATTTACACAATTTTCTAGACAAGTTTTGCCAAAGTGAATGTTTTGAAAAGTTATAGAAGAATTGTATATATACAATTATTTATAGTCCTATTATATCAATGAAATGTAATTAATAATGCATATTCTACTGCCCATTCCCACTTTAAAAGGTTAGCAATAAAAATTGTTGTGGTTTTTATTATGCTAGGTTAACTGAAAAGTATTCATTCATCATTTTAGAACAATTAGCATATGCAGTGGTGGATACTATTTGCATTACGGGAATTAAACATGTAATTGCTAAGTTCTGGTATGACTTAGCTTAAAAACACTGCTCTGGTGTCTTGGAATGGGAAATGCTTTGTCCTTCCTCGAACACAATTCTTCCAATATACAAGTATATAATTTTCAGTGAGCATAAAACATGTGTTAAATAAATTCAGAAAAGGTCTTTTGCACAGGACACAGGCACTGTTGCTGAGACAGTTTGAATAGGAAACCACATCATTAAAAAAAAAGTTACATCAAGTCTGACCACCCCAGGTATTATTATAACACATAATCTGGGGCTGAGGCAGGGAGGCAGATTGCATGATACAGAGCATGTACTAAAATTGATTTATCAGTATCATTTAATAAGCTGGAAAACCTGCTTCCTGCATTAGGGTTGACCTGTTGCTCTTTGAATGTTCTGGTAGTTTGGGAATAGATTAGTATGATATGTCACGGGGGAATAAAAGCTCTTATGATTAAAAAGGAAGCTGTACAAATACATTGTGTTCTACAAATAAATAATGTTGGTACCTAATGTTAACATGTCCAGAGATGTATTCATTGACTGAAAGAGCTTCATTTTAAAACTCTGTACAAAAAAGGACAAGCAGTTCTTTATGACAAAAACTCGTACAAGATCAATGATGGTAACTGTAGGACTTTCTGTAGTAATGTTATTTGTGCTGCAATGAATTTGAAGTGCATAAGATGGGGCTCAAGCAGTTTGCCAGAATTGTTCTTGCTCATGCTACTGATATTAGGTATATTACATAGGGAATATGGTAAAGGGAGAATATGAATAAGTAATTTCCACTGAGTTTTAAATTTTATTGTGTGCTTCATAATGCATAAGAAAGTCTAAAATCTCTGAAGATTTTTTTTCATTCTTTTTTGGAATTTTATCTCAGTGGCTTTTCAGTGATGTTTGGTTTGTTGTTTGTTTGTTTTGGTTTTTTCCTTTTAGTTCTAGGGGATAGGAGAATTTTTATATTGCTGTTTGGGAAGAGGTATTGCAGGCCAAAAGATACCAATGGTATTATAAAGCAGCTCTCTGTCCAGAAACAAAATTAGTGAATGAAGTGAGTACATTTATGTTTAGGGTTACTTGTAACATATCTACCAAAATATTTATGAATATTGTTTGTTTTCTGTGAAAATTTTCAATTCTTAATGAAGAACTGTGCAGAAATGTTATTCTTTTCCTGTTAGGGGCTATAATTCAAATGTTTCTTTTTTCTTTAGCAAAATTTTTCTAGTAAGAATTTTTCTCTCATGATTAGCCTCAGCTATAGAAATTTCATATTAATATGGTGTCATTTCATCTAAAGACGTGGGTATATGCATCTGGAAGAGATAGAGGCACAGAAACCTCTGTGAAGCATCACAATGCCTTTGCAAGATCACTGAAATGTTTTGATTGAGGTTTTAGACCACAAATTGAATTGACAACTTGTATTAAAACATTTCTGTCTCATTTATTTTCAACTGTCCACTTAAATCCTTTTGCTTTTCCTCATTTTCTTGACCAGCTCTACTAAATCCTCACTGTGAATAATAGATTGAGTGATTAGAGAGAGAATAAACAATCAGCTATAATTATCACTCAGAATTTGTAGCAAAACCAAATGTTTCAAATCGTTAGTGAGGGTTTTTTTTTAATGTTTGTGGTTTTGCCTTTTACATGGATATTATGGAGAGGCATCATATTTTGAAGTACTTCTCTGAAGAGTCACAATAATTGGAGAGAGTTTTATAGACATTTGACATGAATTCAGCTAATACCATGCATTGATTTCTGAAGTGCTCGGCCAGAGAATTTAAATGGATCAATTTCAATACTTAGGCCAAGAAGCATGTTCAAGTGTAACATTTAAAATATGCTACTTGAAAAGTATTTTCCATATATGGATGAGCACTAGGTATCTTACAAGTTGTCTTGCAAATAAATAGCTATAAAATAAAATATATTCATGATACTACATAAAACTGGTAAGTAAAATATCTTCTAAAAGTTATAGAGCATTAGGTACAAGGAGGACTATTAAGATAGCGTAATATACTAAGGGAAAGATGAAGTAGCAAAATTAAAAAAAAGACAGAGTAGATTTCAGATCAAGTAGTAAGATAAAAGAGAAACATAAAGTGCAAGAGACCAAGTCAAATCTATACATGGCTTTGATGAGATGGAGATGCCTAGTTTGATAGATAGTTCTTTTCCGTACATGTTATCTATAAAATAGTTTCATTGGGGTTCACCTGCTAAAAAGAGGATGCCTTACAAAATTGAGGCCACTCAAGGTGGGAATGGAATGAAGAGAGTCAGAACAATTGTCTTTGTAACACTAAGAGACATGCAGAAGAATGTGACATTCTTTCTAAAGGGGAAATCATCAGAACTCTGCTTAAAGGATAGTTGAAACAAAACTCTGGCAGCAGTCTTAGACTAAGTTCCCAGCAGTAAAGTCATAGGTAGCATTAATAGGCCAGGGATAGGGCTTGGCTATGATTAAGAGGCTTAATTAGTGTGCCAAGACAGACAGAATGGTGCTAATAATGCTTAGCCAGCTTTCTGTTAGACATATCTAGGTGCACCAGGAAACAAGTGTCTGTTTCTTCTTTTGTTGCAGACAGTGGTACTTAAGCATCTCTTATCTATGAACTGCAATGCCTGTGCCTAAGTGATTCAGGACAGAAATAGAAATGATTTAATACATTTTGTCTTGTATGCAGTCTTTCTTGGATGTGTGTTGTTTTCTCTGAGAAGTTTCTGATGCCTCAATTTTTTGAGTTTATTTCTTAGTATTAATATGATTTACTCATAAGTGTCTCAGGGCATCTGTGTTGGAGATGAAGTTGTTCTGAGAATTTTGCATTGTCTTAGTGTCTTAGTGAGCTGTTACTGTGACAAACAATAGTGATCTGTGGTTCACCATGTGCAAAAGAGGTTCTTCAGGTTCAGATGCCACATGGTTCAGAGACTGAAGGAGCAAATGCCTGATGTTTAGAGCCAAGAGATCAAAAATCAGTTTTAATTATGCTATGCATTGTAATTTGTCATTTTTTTTCATGATTTTATACCCAGGAACCTGGCTTGAAAACAGGACATTTATAGCAAAGTTTACTTATTGCTGATAGACTCTTTAGCAGGAGTCAAAATTTATTCTAGACTGGTTAGTTGCTGTAAAGATGGTTGACAGCACAAGTTAAGAATGATGTTTTCCTGTCAGATAATAATGAGAAAAGCTGCAAACATCAGTGACCTTGCAACTAGGGGATACATTTTGCAGATCCCTGTGAGCAAGAGGAGCCACAACATTTTAATTAAGTGTGATGTGATCTTGCTGGTGGTGTAGTGACATGATAACAAGGAGGTAGCTGCTGGTTACATATTTTTTTTGGTACAATATGAGTCAGACAAGATATTTTTTACATGTCAGATAAAGACATGTAAAGTCCATAAAGTCAGGAAAAGACTTAAAAGGTTTACAATAAATCACATATGAAAGGCATGTATTAAAAGATATAGTCAGAAATAGTCCTTTTAGTTGCTTTCAGTTTGGAAGTGGTGGAATATATTATGGATTGTTGCTGTACAGTGGAAGAGGTAGATGGAAATGTTCCAGGCAATCTCTTTTTGAAGAATGAAAAATCAGCAATAAATAGCAGCAAAACCTAATATGATAGACTTGGTTATAATCATCTGCTATGATAGCTGTTCTTTCATACCACTAGGGCCTATCTTGGAGAGCAAAAAACCCAAACCCATTAAGGCCTTGTGGATTGCTTGTTCTCATATATGTACTTATAAACTCATGCTAGTTCATAAAGTAATAACCTTACATACTTTATCTTGTGCTATTGATCAAGGATGGCAGAACATTTTCCTTTTATCTTGGCATATCTTACAGCTAGACACAGGTCTAGTGGATAAACACAAGAAACACATCTGATTATTTGGTCTTGTTGCAGTGGTTAGTGTGTCCAGTTGCACCTAATTTGTTTACCTTAGTGATCATATTGTCATTGGATATGATATCCAATGGGGATGTTATATACTGGATATAATATCCTTATTTCATTTATGAAATGTCTTAATGTTGTTATAGTATGCGTTTTTGTCACTACAATAGATGCACACCCATACTTTGCCAATGTAGATTTTGCCCTCACCATTATCTTATCTTATAAATGAAACGTGAACAACCTGAGTCTGTTCTCATTGGAAGGTCGGTGGGAGCCTGGACATTGATGTCAGTTGAATCATGACAAAATAGGGGGTCACTTTCAGCTGATTGTTTGAGAAATTGGACTGGCAAGAAATGGTGATCCAGGGAATGCCTCTTCACATTTCACCTGAATATTAAAATATGTACCTATATTGAAGAGACCCTTGAAATGTCTCATTACCTGAGGTCACAAAACAGTGAAGGTTGAAAAAGACAGGATTGTTTTCAGAAAGAAGTCAGGACAAGAATACAAGAAATATGACATGAGGTTCTTTGAAAGACTCTGAAAATATATGGCTAGAGCTTTATAATATCTGGATCAGGAAGAGGGGCACAGAGAGAACTCTAAGAAGCTACATTCTCAAACAGTGAATGGCAATCCTTGCCATGATTTGGGAATTAAGGAAGTTGGTTAGTAATAATCAGAGAAGTTTTCAATCTAGAATTAAATCGACTGAGTCAACTTCATGAGCTCTTTAGGCTGATGGAGAATCACATCTTGGAGCAGAGCAAGGAAATTTTGTAACAAGATTTCACAATGGAGGGATTTGCTCAAGTTAGAAGTTAAATTTAATGACAGGCTTGTCCACACTTTAAAAGGCTTTTCTGGTATGCCTATACTTGTAGAATAAATTGGCAGCCTTTCTCTGTGGAGATGCAGTGTTCCTTTGAAAGTATGGTTTAAATTATTTTCTCAAATGGAATAACCTATTTTGGCCCAAAGGGTGTAACTATTTTATCTTCAGGGAACTGCTGGCAAACAGTGTACATTCACACCACACAGCTATCTTGGCAAACTAGTCGTTTAAACCAAGTTTTGAATTTCAATTTCTTTCTCTGTAAAAGGCTAGTGTTCTAAGTGTATCCCACAGATTAGGGGCAAAGTCCTCTTCCCTTAGACAAAATTAGCAGATGAAACAACCCAAATTAGGTATTGAAAGGGAATAATCTCATTTTCTCTGCATTATACTTCTGTAAAATCCCCTACCTACCTTACTTGCAGTAGGGGTAACTACTACTGTGAGTGCAGTTATTGAAAATATGTATGTCAGCTCAATCCTGGAAAAAATCCACAGTTCACTCTAAAAATTTGAGTGAGCAATTCTTAAATCTAACCAGATTGCACATGTGCTTGAAGTTTAAACTGTACATATTTTTTTCAGAAGTACTTGAGTAAAACTTGGTAGAAAGGCTAGACTCAAACTCACCATGTTGCAGCTGTCTGCAGGCAACTACACAAATGCTTAAGTTGTATTATAGCTCCCTTGATGGAATAGATTGATAAAATACCTTAAAGTAATCACAACTAAAGTAGAATTACACATATTGCTCCAAAATGCTGGAATTCAAAATTTGGTTTCTCATGTCTTTGTCACTACTCCAGATGTTTGAACAGTCGCCTTCACTCCTTGGCCGTTACAACATCAGCTCCAACAAAAGTGTTAATCCTATTTCATGTTAGAATTTCTGAGACATGTCTTATTTCTGGTTGTCCTTTTTCTCCCCCACTGTGGATGCAAGGAATCTATTTCTCAGTTCAAGGAATTTTAATAGAAAAACTGTCATGTTTATATAACGTCCAGTACAGCTGAGCAGGAAGCAAATAGAAACCTTTATTTTTATGGTAGGTTGATTCTACCGATTGTCCCATCACTGCCAAGTAACTGAAACCCAGGCTGAACATTTAATATCATTCAGGCATTCTGAAAAAGCATGTTTCCTTTCTCACATGAACATTAATATTGTCTTTTAAATTGTTTAAAGAGAGCATTTTGATTTTTAGAAATGCCAAAGTAGACATGCATGAAAAAGAACTTCTTGATGAAAGTTTCTGTGACAAAGGGATATGTTAAAGGAATAAGCCTTTTGAAACACTCAAGAGAATTAGTTAGAGAGAATTAAAATGGATGGGGTTTGAATTCATGTTTTCAATCTACTGCCAGAAAGCTTCAGAACAAATTGTTACTATAAAGCTGATTGTTAATTTTGTTAAAGTATCAGTATAGAAAAATAACTTTTACCTTCTTCTTTGAAATAAAATACTGTATCTTAAATATAAGCTTATATATATTTATGAGATTCTGAGTAAGTAAAATAGATACAAAATTCTGAACCAAGCAATTTTGTCTCGGACAAAAAAAATCTAAACTAGTAAATGGAAACAAGTAAATGGAAAATAATTTTTTTACTGGTTGCAAAAAAAAAGGTGTGACAAGTAGTTTAATGAAAGCATTTTTTAAATATACACCTTTCATAATTAATAATGCAGACTTTTGCTTATTTATTTCAGTAAATAATTTGAATGCAGCTGACCTTTCTATTTTTTCTGCTGCATTATTAATGATGTTGAAGAGATCACTAGGTTACTGTTTTAGCAATATGTGTCTCACTTAGCTGAGGTTTTGGTTTGCACCAGCTGAGATGGAAGCAAAAACCTGGAAAGCTTTTCTGACTTTTAAATCTTGAATGTTAATGCATTGCAAGCAGTCCATCCTACCTTTAGGTATTTGGAGTACATATATAATCTATAGCCAGTTCTGGCCAAATTTCTTCTCTGGCAGAGCACCAGCAGAATGTGGACAATGCACCTGAATTGGTCTTGAAAAAAATGAACGCTTTAGATAATGGATAATCCAGATCTGGAAGGATTCAGTGCTGTCCCAGTTTGTGGGACTCTGTCCTGTAAAGTGCCAGTCACCAATTACCTCCAAAGACAGAAGTCCTAAAAACCTTAACCTTCTCTTTCTTTTTTATTTTTGGATAGAGGTAATTTTCTTTACCTTCCATTCTTAGTGGTTGTTGTTGTTGTTGTTTTGTTTATTTGGTTGGGGCTTTTTTTGTTTGTTTGTTTGTTTTTGTTTGTTTGTTTTTTTTTTTTTCCCCTAAAGTGCATCATACTCCCTAGTAATTCACCAAAACATCTAACATCTGAGTACACTGAGCTCTTATTTGTATTCTTCAAAATGGGAGGTAGTTGAATTTCCTTGTCTTCCAGTTTGCACAATTCTAAAGCTGTCTTTAAGGATTTTAATTAGGCCAAAAGAAAGTATGTACTTCAGGACGTCTGAGTAGGTCTAGACTGAGATGCCTACTCTTATAAATAATAAAAACATATCTTTCCAGTCAGGTCTGATTCCTCAGTATTTATTACATATTGGAATATGTTCTTTTTTTCCTGCAGATTTCAGAATAATTGAAATCTGTAAAATTACTAGTAACTAAGGATGCTGCATCACTGTCTTACAGGCTGTTTCTTAAGAGTGAGAAAGCTTGTTTCCATAGAATGTGCTGACAGAAGAGTTCAGTGTGCAAAACTAGGTGGATGTTTTAAGACTAAATTCATATGCATACCTCACATTTCATCTGGATATATGAGATCCCAAATCCATATCAATACTTATTGGACTGTATGTCTCTTTCAAACAGAGTTGAAGTGGTTTTGTTTTGTCATCAATTGGCACTGGGCTAAATCTGTTTATGCAGGGAGTTTCTATGATGTCATTTGAAATGCTTGATTGAAATTAAGTGTAATTTAAAGGATTTGCTAAGGCAGCAAAAGCAAAACTTCAGCAATGTATTTCATGATTTTAAATAAAACTGTGACAGAGTGGTATGGTACATTTCATTAGCTTTAAAGCTTGAAATTACATGGCCAGCTTCCAGGTACAGTTATGCTATTTATATGAAGTTGAGACAGCACTTGCAGTGATTCAAAGCTTAAGCATAGTTTTGTTTTGCTTGGTGGAATAGTGAATTTACTCCAAGTAGAGGATTCAGAGAGGCTAAAGCTGTTAGCAACAAAAAAGTCATGTTGTTTGCAAGCCAAAAGTGATAAATATTCAGCATCAGGGTATAATTAGTGACAGCCATGTTCAGGCATCAATGTCGTGGAAGGAAGACAAACATGTTCTTCCCATAGAGGAAGAACTTCTTACTTGTGTGAGTGACTGTGCACTGGAACAGATTGCCCAGAGAGGCTGTGGAGTCTCCCTCACAGGAGATATTCAAGAGCAGTCTGGATGCAGTTCTGTGCCATGTGCTGTGGGATGACCCTGCTCGAGCAGGGAGGCTGGACCAGATGATCCACGGGGGTCCCTTCCAACCTGACCCACTCTGTGAAAGCCAGAGCACAACAGCACCATCCAGGCTGTGCAACTGTCACAATCCCTAGAGAGAGCCATACTTTCTAAATAACAAGTAGGTGACTAAATTCTTACATTGGCCATTAGCCTATTTTGTTGTCTTAGTAGAAACCAGACTGCTGGAAGACAGCTTCATGAATGATTTTAATAGTGTACAGTAAATTTGGTTAAAAAACAATTTTGCAACTGTTTTTCACAGAAATTACTTTTCTGTTTTTAACAAATCTGAAGTTAAGGTTGGAAAGAAATAGTTTCAGCATATGAACAGCAGGTGGTTCTCCTCAAGGTAATAGTTACAAAAATAGGTGAATAACTTTGTTTTTAATAGTTTTGTGATCCATTTTTTTTTTCCAGTTCTTCATATTTTGAGTTCCATTCAGATTTTCATGTTGTTCCATGACTATGGTTTTCTTGGATGCTAATGTATAAGGGAATCCTTATACAGTCTTATTTTAAACCAAATATGCTTTGAAATAACCATTTGGCTAAAGGTACATAGAAGGCAAAATATAAACACACCGTTTTTGTTGAAATGAAATGAAATCAATGAAAACATTGCTTTCAGAGGGCAGGGAAATATTTTCAGGGTTTTGCATAGAATATGTTTAATACAATAAATAATTAAAAAAATTGAAATAATTAAATAATTTAAACAGAAGTAATCTAAGAGAGATTTCTAAGATCAGTGAATAGCTCTTAAGGTTAGCTACTCTGGTCATTCAAGTTCCTCAGCTGAATAACTGTTTTCTGATCTTTTCCTTTTATTGCATTGAATTCAATAGCTGTTAAACAAAACTTATCATCATGGCATGAAGAGGAGTACCCAAGTGTCTTATGCTCTGAGAAATGTCTAAGTTTCTTTTGGGTCATAAAAGATACAGTCAAGCCTAGCATGACATACTTTGGTCTTTGAAAGTGCATTTAATGAGACGAGGTGAGTGCCATGCATTACTGCCTTTTTTTGAGGCAATGTAGTCACTGAGGGTGAAATTGCATTTCAAGTAAATTCAAGTGCTGTTGCACAGATTTTTCACTGGTTCTCTTCACTTCAGTGATTTTTACCCTCAGAACAAAACTTGTAGAAATAACCAGTGATGTGGTCCCTTCTGCTGCAGCAGGTAATGCTCCTTTCTCCTGACTTGATACAAGAAGATCTATTAAGTAATTAATTCTCTGCATTGTTAGGTCTTTCCCCTAAAAGATTTCTTGAACAGAAGCTACTGATGCACAATAGTAGCAATATCCTGCTGAATAAATGAGAAACCAAAAATGCTTGTTTTGTGTATCCTATATTAAAGCTGTACTCCCCTATGCTGTTTAGTAAGGTTTCTGATCCTAAAGGGAAAGGATTTTCCCAATGCTGCTTCATTGCAGAGTTGGATTAACTTCAAAAATAAATATGTTCCACAGCCATGGAAAATGGGTTCTGCCTCCAGTGAATTAGGATTACTGTTACACTGGGCAAGAAAAATAGCTTTTTCATGAAGTGTCCACCCTCAAGCCCTTTTCCCAGAGAAGATACCTGTGAATCTTTGCCAAATACATAGTTCAGCTGGGTTTATGTTGAATTACTTGACTGGGTGAAGAAGCTGCTGTATGCTACCTTTGGCAATTCAAACCTTTGTTGAAGCCTGATTTATAGCTGCCCAGGGGAACAGTTCTCAGTTTTCACTATGTTTTTATTTCAGAGACAGTCTAACCTAAATAATTCTATTCTTAAATTAGTGGGGAAAGTAATTCTGCAGACAAAGTTATGACTGCAATTTTTTTTACCCACAAATTCCCTCAAAATGAATCAGGGTGGTTCTCATAACTGTATGGTATCTTTTCAGTTAAATATATCATTATTTCAGTTTTAATTTTAATTGTCTTTGCTAGTGGCAGAATTTATTTCAGTTGATTTAATTAGATTATTGCTATTTTAGACATTATTCAGTATCCTATTAAACCATCTTACAGATATTAACCATACCCCAGAAGAGCCCTGTAATGTACAATCAGGGAACAATTAGCCCTCAAGGGGCAGGAATTCCAGAATTTCCTTTGATATAGAATAAAATCTCTCAGTCAGTTTGGATTTAGAATTCTGGAAATATTCAACCCAAAGTTTTTGTGAGCTGGTGGAAACGAAGTGCAGTAGGGTGACTGAAAGGCTGGGCCTTGAACTCAGAGTCCAGCTATAAAATGTTAGCACAAGTATCTTCCCGCACTGGCACTTTTCGTCTCCACAGGTGATTTTTTGTACCTTACCACCTATGTAGCATTAGAAAGAAGAGAATTAATTTTGACACTGACTGGGAACCACTAGTGTCAAACTGCCTTCAAAGGCAATTAGGATCTAATTCAAATAACAACCAGGAGAGCAGAAATTATCTGAAGAAGCCCAACCCATATCTGTCTTCTACAGAGCCCTGATCAGATCTTGGTTTACTGTTTTCCTCATTACTTCAGGCATGTTACTTTATTTCTGAAAAGCAGGTTCTGACTGTTGGCATTCACTGAAATCAGGGTGTAGATACTTGCAATGTTAAGATGGAGAGGCATCATGGTTATTTTTTTTAGTAACTATGCTCAAAATTGTCATCTAGTGCTTGTCATTAGGTTTGCATAAACTAACCTGGTAATCTCTACAGCTTTGTCTTCTGTGTACTACCTTGTCCTGCACTGGAAGGCTTTCCTGAGTTTTAATTCTGGAATCAGAGTGATCTATGACCCTTAAAACTCCAAACTTAGGGAAGCATAGTATGGCTTCATGTGATGAATAGTATAGCTGAGCCTTCTGTCTAATTTGATGAACTCTAAGATGGCATCTTGCTTTAGACATTCTCATTGATTTTAGGTCTTTGTCATGTTTAAGGTGGAGATTAAGCACCGAGAGAACAAATGAACTGGTGCTGGAGTTTGGCATGTTTGAGAGCCCCTGGTTTATTCTGATTCAATGTTCCCTCTTCCCCTCTCCCTCAGCTGACAAAGTGGGGACTGCACAATGTGAGCCAGGCTTGCCAGCTCTTACATTTTGTTTTCTGCTGTCTCTGCTTTCTGTGTGTCAATGTTTTTGGATTGTTAACTTTGGTTGAGCTGCTTTTGCACTTCAGTGAGCATTTATTTTCTTGCTCCCTACTCTATATGTATGTGATCCACCATGGCATTGACACTGTTGAATCTAAATGTTGTTTTGGAAATGTGCAGCTGACCTGAATATTAAGGAAAACTCCTGAGATAAAGCTGGAAGTGATTTGAAGAACAGCTCACACGTGGTGTACAGAGCTTAGCTGGTCATTTATGCTAGCAATGGGCTGGTGCAGTATTATGCTGCTACTTAGGCTGTTAATGCTCTCTACAGTCAGAATTTGTCAGAATATGTAATTGAGAGTTTCTAAGGAAATAACTTCAAATAAATGTTACAGCATTTTCTTGTCTTGGAAGACATTTTCTGCCACAAACAAAATAACTTTCTAACTTCTTTTAACTATTACCCACTTCCTGTTGCAAATGAAACACCCATGTTGCAAACATAATAATTTCTTCCATTTAACAAACTCCTTCAGCATGAAATCAGTGTTTCAGAAACCCTTGCACAGACCTGACTGCTAATTTCTTGTCAGTGTACTAATTGTATAAGTAGCAAAGGTTAATGTCCTTCTGAGTCAATAAAGCCATTTACTCTGGGTCCAGATTTCAGATCTGAAAAATGATCAGGGGAGAAAATGTACTGGAATAATAAACTTGTGATTAAATTCTGAATTCAGTAAATTCTCTTTAGGCAAAATATTCAGGGAATTGTACTTATTGGTCTACTTTGTAGACCACTGATTTTCAATTTTATTAAAACTCTAGTAATTTATATCTGAAGATTGGATGCTATGTAACAAGGTTTTGAAAATCTGTGGTATCAGAGCCAAGAATTATTCTGTAACTGTTTTGCAACTGGTAGAATTCTTCTGTCAAACATCCAGGATTTTACTTTCTATGTAATAGTTGTAGCACTGTCACACTTCAGTACTTCAAGCTTAAAGAATGGTTTTTCTCTTTATAAGGGGTTTATACAAAGAAAAGATGTAGTTCTTCATAGTTTGACTGACAGTAACTCTGAATGACTTTAATATCTGGCTGTAAGAAATTGTCTGTCCCCTGTTCAATGTCTCAGCCAAGACTGCTTAATAAGCAAATACACAGGCATGCAGACTACCTGGGATTTGGAATATAAATGTCTGCTCCTTTTCCTGAAAGGCACATGTTGGTTGGAGATAGGTTGTAGAAGCAATTTAATCAGGACTGCAGTTATTAGACAGAATTCATGTGCCACTTCTATTTGGTCAAATTCAACTGATGTCAATATTTCTACACTGCTGTTACAGTGGGAGTTACATGAGACCCAGCACAGAGGATACATCCTTAGAGTAAAAATATGGCATTGAGATCAGACCAGACAGAAAGAAATGTTTGCATTATATGTACATATGTGTGCATGTTCCATTAGAGCTGCTGTAATTACATGTTTTACTGAACATACACACTAAGGCTACTAAGGTTTCCCCTCAGGAACATGCATTTTATGGTAGTTATAAATTATTTGTTTGCTGTTTCTAAAATAAGTGATTCTGCTGCTTATTCAGTTTTCTTCACTGGTCAAACAAAAGATCATTGTGTTATATCACAGTATTTTCATTTCTTCAGCTATGTGTAACCTTCTGCAACATTTAATTCCTTTCCTATTGCCACACAATCATCACTTCAGCAATTGCATTTGTTCTTCTTAGATGTTTATGCATATTACTCATCTATATTCAAGAAAATCTTCAAATGTCCTCACATTTTCAAATCACTTGGGAATGTCTGTCTAGAAGCTGTCTTCCCTCCATCACCCAGAAGAATGCTGAGAAGATGATGCTTAATTTAACATATAATGAATTCCCATATTTCTTTCAACAAATAAAGGGCTTGTCTTATTTTTTATATCAATTTCCAGCATCTTAGCTAGGATCCAGCTTGCTATGCAGATGAATTTCAGCTGGATTGCTTTTAGTCTGAGCTCTCTGGAAGGAAGGGAGAGTTAAATCCTCTGATATTCTGCGCAGACTCTCCACGTGTTGTCTAAGGCCCACTCCATGTAGTACTGGTCTGAGATTACTTTTACTGATTTCCCTAGCTCTCTCTGTCAAAACATAACTATACAATAAAATGTTCAGGAAAGAGATAAGTAAAAAAATCTTTACAGTTTGATGGTGAATATTGACTATATTCCTGATAGCAATTCCTGCTGGACCGATTTTTTCACTGTGTTTCCTGATAACAATCACTCTCCATAACATATTTCAGAGTTACAGTTTTTTTTTTTTTTCATTGTATAGGCTGAAAATGTCATGACTAGAATACTGATTAGCATCTGAGTATTATCATAAATATACTATTTTAGTAAATACAATCCAGTTTCATCAAACAGATTAGCTTGGAACATTAGCCAACACCCAGTATTTAAGTTCATGTCTTCCTCCACAATTATTATTTTTCCACAATTTTAACAGAAATAGAAAGTACAGTCACATAGAAAGAAGCTTGAAATGCCTATGCCAAATCTGTTTATATTCACCATTATTTACACCCACTTCCTTGTGCTATATTTTTTGATGTTAAATGAGTGTGTGATTTGAAGATTTATCATGTAATTAATTATATGCAATTAATTTGTTGAATTCCAGGAACCCCACAAAATTTATGCTTCTTTAGTGTTTATTATAGTTGATCAGACATTGGAAATAAGCACCTCTTACTTGTCAGTCTACCAGGTTCTTAAATACATATGCCTGACTTTTTGCAAGTGATTAATGTTTCTGATTATCTGTGGCAGTGTTTTCCTGTGTAAAGTTCAGAATGCTTGTATAAACACTGAAGGTTTTAACACACGTGGGAATTAGTTCAACACCTTTAATTCTATCATGCCAACAAGAATTTTCTCTGATTAAGGAATAGATAGAATTTGCTTAGTAAAGGTAGTCATGGCTATGCTGTAACTGTTACAACACAACCCCCGCCCTGAAACCAAACCAGATATCCTCAAAACAACAACAAACTCAAAAAAAAATTATTTGTAAATTTTCCATCTATGTTTTTTGAGAAATAGAAATGCCAGTTGTCCAGCTTGTCTCCAGTCCAGATTCTGAGAATGCAGAACCAGTGGGACACAGTCATCTCTGATGGCTAGTGAAAATATTTTTCTTCCTCTGAATATTAAGTGACATTTTTCACAAAGAGAGTGTTGAAGTGCCCTTCCTAAGATGGTTTTGAGAATCAATTGAATTGCATAATATGGCAGCTGTGAAGAAATGGTATTTTAGACTGCTCTGGAAAGCATGGTACTAAATTGGATTCCTGGTCCAAAATTCCTGGTTGCCTTTCCATTTTTATTCCAAAGTCAGGCAAATTGTTTGTTATTTAGCTGACAAGGACAGACTTGAGGTAAATCGTTTAACTGGAGATCTGTTTTCACACAAAAGTGAAGAGATTGAGAAGGATTTGCAAAAACTATTACAATCTCACTCTGAATGAAGTGTGAATCTCTGAAACCAGGAAAATATGGTCTGTTAAGCAAAACACCACAGGAACCCATTACCAAATACACTAAGTAACCCAGAGACAAATCTAGTATAGTGTTTAAGGTTTTAAAGTCAGAAGTAATTTTTCTCATCCAATAGTGAAGTTTTGTGAGTAGTAGGGAAATGTCAGTCCATCTTTCCTCAGCTAAAATAATTTTATCAGGATTGTCATTGATGTGGCTTCACCATTATGTACTATTCCAGTATCTCAAAATATTCTGCACACATGCAACTATTAAATGTCTAATCATGCAGGTGCTGCCATTGTAGATTAAGGCAATATGATTATCCTTTGCCATACATTCATATCTTTAAGTTTTAGTCATAATGATAGTTATATTTGATGACTTGGAATCTAATAACAGCAAGAAAGATAATTCCAATAACCTTAAGGTAGTTAATGGACTGCTAAGAAACATTTACCAGCTTTATACAAGTTTAGTCAGCCAAGAATTGAAAACAATTATTAGTGCACTGTCTTTTATTGTCTTCAGCCTTGAATAAATTATTAGAACAAAAGGTAAGCTGCAATTTCCATTCTTAAAGTGCTGGATTCTTGTAGGTCCAGCCCAGTGAAGATTTATGTTTAAATTTGAAGCGAAGAAAAAAGATGTAAGTGGATTCTGAATAGGAAATCCAAAACTTGAATATTTTCCTGTTCAAAGCTTCAGAAAGCTGAACTCACAAAAAAAAAAAAGACCCTGAGAGCGTTTCAATAAATACTTTCTGTCTTTGGAAATAGAGGGCCAATGAAGCACCTTGGATTTCCTGTGATTTTATGGCTTGATTGATGCAGGACTTTGTAGATGTTGTTGACCTAAAATATGTAGATGTTGAGGAAGCACGGGGGGTCAGCTCCCAATTCCATCAGCTTCCAATTTCTTCTTTTGATTTCTTTAAAAAATAATTTTTAGCAAATATTCTTATGGCACTCTGCGTCTCTAAGATAGGAATAGTAAATTCCTTCCCATTGAAATAATATTTTGAGACATGTTAGTAAAAAGTGCTATGTAAGAGCTTTGCATTATTATTGTAATTTTAGAGATAATGAATGGCATCCTACAAAATAACTCAGTGTTACATGGAATACTAAATATTTTCTAACTTCTTCACTTTGAATTGCTGTTCAGTTTCTAAGCCTAGACTGATGCTTTGTTTGAAACCTCTTTGAAATAATTTCTACCTGTTTAAGCAATTTTGACTTTGCTGCAGACACAGCACAATGGTTGCATTATAGTGAGTATGACTGCTTGTCAAATGCAAACCCCAGACTTTCATCTCCTTACAGCTTCGTGCTAATGCTGTTCAACTATCCATCAGTTAGATGACTTCCTGTCACAGAAATTGCAGTTGACAAGTCTGCCTATCAGTTCTGTTCCTACAAATTTCCAAGTTTAAGAAACCAGGTTCAGTTTTAGTCAAGAGAATAAATTATTTAATGAAATTTAAAAAAGAAAGATTTTTTTTGGGTTGCAAAATTTATTTTCAGTGCTTGAATAGCAGTTCACAAGTTCTCTGAATACTTGACATGGTGTTGACTGAAACCCTTGTGAACATCAGCAAGAGCAGGCTTTTCCCATAAACACATGAAAAACATTTGGAGATGTGCTACACATAAGAGTCGCTACTCCAGATTTTGGGTGTTTACTCCACTAACTCCATAAAGGAGAATAATTCTCATTGCAGAAATCTCTCCTCTGCTCATTTCTCCTTAGGCTGGAGTGATTGC
>WBNO01016895.1:6939-102396 GCA_013400575.1 Peucedramus taeniatus
CGCCACACCGCCGCAGGGTGGCGCTGTGACCCCGCGGGACCGGCCGGGGCCGCCTCCGCAGGGCCGGGGCAGCGCTCCGGACACATCCCCGGGGCGCATCCCCGGGGCAGCGCTCCGGACAGATCTCCGGGGCACATCCCCGGGGCAGCGCTCCGGACAGATCCCCGGGGCGCATCCCCGGGGCAGCGCTCCGGACAGATCCCCGGGGCAGCGCTCCGGACAGATCCCCGGGGCAGCGCTCCGGACAGATCCCCGGGGTACATCCCCTGGGCAGCGCTCCGGACAGATCCCTGGGGCACATCCCCTGGGCAGCGCTCCGGACAGATCTCCGGGGCACATCCCCGGGGCAGCGCTCCGGACAGATGTCCGGGGCATATCCCCGGGGCAGCGCATACCCGCGGCACCCGCCCTGTGCCGTGGTTCGGGTCCCCCGCCGCCCTCGGCATCGCCCGGCCCTGCCGCCCGCCTCGTCCCACCCCGCAGGGAAGATCTTTGTGTACCCCACTCCTCTCGCCACCGCATCTCCGCGACGCTCGTGAGAGACACATGACACTTCGTTTCCAAAAAGTTTCAAAAATCGGAAAAAAGATTCGCGGGTGGTGGTGGGGCTGTATCGTGAAAGACCTTTTGGTGTTGGTCGAAGAGTTTGGGAGGCAGGTGTGAGTAAAGTTACGAGACTGTTGGAGACATGGTTCTGCAAAAGCGAAACATAGAATCAAAGAGTCATGGAATATTCTGAGTTGGAAGGGCCCCACAAGGATCCTTAAAGTCCAACCCACGGACCTGCACGGGACAGCCCGAAGAACACCATGAGCCTTAGATTCCTGTGACTCTGTGAAACACAGCCTCATCTTACAAAAAATTGCTTAAAAAATAATGGGGATGAAGAACAAAATAATCTTTATGTTGGGCCAGGAAAAAAAAAAAAAAAGAATAAATGACATTTAACTAAAAGGAAATGAGTATGAAGGGAAGACTCAGCATTTTTTAAGGACAAATTTTCTGTAGTTGGGTATTGATGACAGTGTAGCCGAATGGACAGAGCTGGCTGCCTTCGAGAGCCGGAGTGCTGATTATTAAAGAATGAAACTGAGGAATGCGGGGAAAAAGAGCCAAAGCGATCCGCAGCAGTGGAATCAGAGCTGGCGTTGGAGTGGGAAGTCTCGGCCGCCTTCGTTGATACTGGGGGACTTGCTCTGAGCCTCCCTTCCCCAGCACGAGCCTTCTCTGTCCCGCTTCGCTTCCCCTTCCCCTCACAGGGACTGGCCTGGGGTCTCTGCATGATGCCTGGAGAGGACCATGTTCTTGTGGGCTGAGTGGGTGATGACAAGTTGTGGGCAGCCTTTACTGTGGGAGTCTAAACATGACCTGCGATTTCACACTGCACCTCTTCAACCACGGCAGCCTGGCTGGCCTTTAAAAAATCCTTTGTTTTCTCTGTCAGGATAGATACTTTACGATGAAGTTCTATGTTCAGCCTCTTTTGCTTGCTTGTCACTGCCTGCTTTCCTTTCAGGCTTTCCTGGTGTGTGTTTAGCCGATTCTCTTTGAGAGATGCCTAGAGCCATCTGTGCTGAATGTTGCTACACGTATATGAATGTATGTGTAGGAGAGGGCAGAGGTGCACGAGTTTTTCCGCATCTGTGTAACTCCCTGCAGCCCACAGACTTGTATCGGAGTGCTATTTAAGCGTGCATATGCATGCAGATCTGTGCCTCCGGACAGGCACACATTGTGTAGTAGACTGGAACAGATAATTCCACAGAATGCAGGAATAAACGGAGCAGCCCAGAAATCGGTGAGGAAGAAAAATAGAAAAAAAAAACAGAGAGAAAGAAATAAAAGAAAGAATAATAATTAAAAAAAAAAAAACAAAAACAAAAAAAACACACACACAAAAAAAAACACACCACAAAAAAAAAAAATACAAACCACCACCCAAAAACAAACAAACAAAAAAACAACCCCAAAACAAACAAACAAAACAAAACAAACAAAAAAAAAAACACAGAAAGAAAAGGAAGCCTTGCTTCATTGTTAATGTCTGAACACAAGGTGAAGTTTTGTCCCACCGATTAATCTCTCTAGGAGCAGCAAACTGACTATCCTAAGCTAGTGTTACAAGCTAAGTGTATCTGTTTCTCAAAGGAGGAAGCATATTCTCTTACTGCGGAAAATGATATCAAATTTGGTGGCAGGCATTTGTGTCCAGCAGGGTCAAACGACCGAAGAAGTAGTCTGGACACACGGTGCCTTTTAGGATACAGTTGCCAGCAAGTGGGGATTAACGCCTGCCTCTGTTTGTCTGTTTGTTTAAGGAAAAAAAAAAAAAAAGAAAAAGAAAAAAGAAAAAAAGATTAGAAAAGTTTAAGTTTCTTTGATGAAGTCCGTACATTGCAAATCCAGCCGCGTTACCCTACTAAAGGAAATGAAAAAATGCTTCGGTTTGAGAGGACGAGTCCTTTATTTTCCTTAATGGATACGTTTCATGTGTTTTCCCCAACGCTCCGGCTTAAGGACATGCCTTTTGAAACACAAACACACGCACAGCTCGCACACGCACACACACAGAGATAAGATATGTATTAGATCCTGACACATGCCGGTTGGAGGGAAGAGAGAGAGAGAGAGAGAGAAAGAGAGAGAGAGAGAGAGAGAGAGAGAGAGAGAGAAAGAGAAAGAGAGATCCTCCTACCTGGAGCCATAGATTGCAAGATACGTAGAGTTACCTGAGGAAGTCAGAACAAGTAAAAACAGATTGAACTTCAGGGCTCTATGAGGCAGTTGATCAAGATCAGTGCTTGCTCATTCTCTCCCTCAGACTGTCTGTCTTGGGGTTTTGTTTTACTGTTTTGAGCAGCCCTTTCCGTTTTCTCTTCCTCTTTAGCTTTAATATCGGAGCCGGTTTCGGTCACCATGGCTCTGGGAAGAGCTGCCTATCTGCGCGGAGTTGACTTTTTACAGCTCGGCCGGCTTTG
Source organism: Peucedramus taeniatus (assembly GCA_013400575.1). Lineage (NCBI taxonomy): Eukaryota > Metazoa > Chordata > Aves > Passeriformes > Fringillidae > Peucedramus > Peucedramus taeniatus. Next base: position 9,918 of record WBNO01016895.1, read on the forward strand.
CTCCTGGGTAGCTTCAGCAATGCTCTTGACTGGGATTTAATCAACAAGATCAGTTCGGCTTTTTGTGCAATTTTTATGGCTCAGTCCATTTTCTAGATCATGCACAGAAACTTTCGGAAGTGGATTTTCTACGTGTTTCTATGCTTTGGCGTCATCTATGTCAAATTAGGGTAAGTCCTTCTGCACGACAAATCTCCGTGGCTTTTGGGTCACGTTAGTGTGGAGTTGGGAGCAAAATACTGCAGAGGAGGAAAAAAAAAAAAAAAAAGAAAAGAAGTGATTATTTCTCTCTCCGCCTCTGGGTGTCCAAGCGCCGGCAGCCCCCCGAAGCACGGCCGTGGGTCTCCCCGAGTCCCGGGCCATGCCCGGCGGCGGGGCGCTCCGCCTGCCCCGAGCCTGCAGGGAGCTGGTCGCGGGTGATGACGGATCCTTTTATTTTGTACTGCTTAAGCGAACTTAAATATTATCTCTGGCTTACAGTACCCTCAGAGGGGAAAAAAAATGAAAAAAAAAAAAAAAAGAAAAGGCAGCCTGACAGAGTTAACTCAGGCGCTGCTGCTGGGACAATAGAGCAGAGCTGAGGTATTAGGCGAAAGGGGCGGGAGGAGGGGAATCCCTGCTCTGAACCTGCGCTCAGGGATTTGGTTTATGCAGGCCTAGACACAATTTGCGTTTCTATCCATCACACGGACGTGTTGAAATTAACTTGACAACTGGTCCGGCTACCTCTGCTCTAGTGCTCCCGGGAAGCCAAGCGGGCTCAGGCGAAGGGACCGGCCCGGGGCTCGGGAGTGTGCGGCGGGGGCTCCCGGGGAGCCCGCTGTTTGCTCCTCGGTGTTTGATCACCGCAATCGAGTGCACGCGGTTATTTTGGTTGCCAAGTTTCGCCCTCTTTCCCTCTGTCTCTCCCCCAGTGCCTGTATGCCCTTATTAATATTGCTCGTCGCAGTAGGCTGACTTGAGTTGAATTTCCACATTCCTGAGCCCCAGCCGAGTCCTTACCTGTCGAACTACAAACTCTTTAAAGATCCTGTCTTTGCGGGATTTTTTTTATATATATATATTTTNGCACGATGCGCGGCGGGAACAGCCACGTCCCCGCTGTCAGCAGCCCAGGCAGCGGCGGGAGCAGGGGGCCAGGAGAGGGAGGGAATCTGCGAGAGGGAGAGCGCCAGGGCCGAGGATTCCTTCGCCCCATCGGGGGGAAGGAATTAAACTGAGCTCCTCGGGGATGAGAAAGGGAGCGGCAGGCTCCGTATACCCCACCAGGAGCTCCCGCAGCTGCGGGCAGCAAGGGCAGAGCTGTCCCATTTTCAGGGTGCCGGCGAGACCCGCAGGCTGCTTCCCGGAGGGTTCCCGGCGGGTTGCTCGGCGGGCACCAGCCGGATCGCATCCCTTTGTGTTTGCTTATTTAGGTATTTTTGGCACGGCTCTCGGCCCGCCCCTGCAGCCGCAGGTGCCGCCGCGGTGGCCGGCGGACTAGGGCGCTGCCCCGTAGATGACCCGCGGAGGATGCGCGGATGCGGAAGGGGCACGGCCTACGCGCTGCCCCCTGCCCTGTCCCGATGGGGAGTCCGCCTCCGCCCCTGCCCCGGCTGAGCCACATGCCCGGGGGTAGCTCCAAATCCTGCCTGCTGGAGACAGGTCCTTCCAGTGCTCTAACCTTTGCGGGGCCGAGAACCTGCGCTACCCTTTGTCGCTGCCGACTCCGGCTGTCCCCCTCTATGCTCGGATTGCCGGGAGTTTAGATGTGTAGTGAATTTGTTGAGCCTGTGTACCCATAAATGAAACGATGGCAGGGTACCCAATCTACTTCAATAGTGTGAGGACTTTGTACAGCATACCCCTCACAGAGAGGCAGGCGAGCTCAAGGAAAACCCTTTGCGAAATGAGAGCAATGGCAGAGCTATTGCTTTCTCTGCGGCGGAAGGGAACAGAGGATTGGGCACATGTTTCAGTCTGGAAGGCAGATCTCTCTTCGAAATTGGTTTTGGCTATTTTAGAAGGGGATTCAGAGCAAAAATCAAAAGAGTGCTGTCGGACTGAGTCGGGAAGTGAAACTGAGTGGATATCAGGAACAGTAAAAGCCTTTGCGGAAACCCTATCAGATCCATCACCATGCCTGTAAGGCGATGAGGATACTTCACTTTCTCTGAACAATAGGAGAGAAATTTGCTCTGAGATCCAGGGCTACTTCTAGGCTAGGCATGTGGGATGCAATTATTTCCTCTTTCATCAGCCACTGGAACTACCATTTTGTTGAAACCATATCCTCTGAGTGTAATGATGCCTTTTCTTGTGAGCTCTTTGCTTTGAAAAGGGGGAGGTGAAGGTGAATAAAATGTCTTCCAGGGCATTCGGTTGATTTTCAGCGGGAAGGAGAGAGCCGTCGTGTCAGCCACGGCAAGGAGTGGAGTCTTGGCGGATTTTTTTTTTTTTTCTTTGTCCTTGCNATGATGAAGAATGCATGAGGTGATTTGCAATCGAAAACCGCTCACTTCCCACCTTGAAATCAATACGTGGAAGCCAAGGGAAGCCAAGGGGCAGCTCTCAAAGGCAGAAGAACGGGCACAGCTCCCCAGAGCGACGGGCAGGCTGGAGCCCGGCCGGGGCAGCAGAGCGGTAGGGCGACGGGGAGCGAGGAGCGGCCCTGCCCTGCCCGCCGGGACCCGCCGCCGCGGGCGCTGCTCCGCGCACGATGCGCGGCGGGAACAGCCACGTCCCCGCTGTCAGCAGCCCAGGCAGCGGCGGGAGCAGGGGGCCAGGAGAGGGAGGGAATCTGCGAGAGGGAGAGCGCCAGGGCCGAGGATTCCTTCGCCCCATCGGGGGGAAGGAATTAAACTGAGCTCCTCGGGGATGAGAAAGGGAGCGGCAGGCTCCGTATACCCCACCAGGAGCTCCCGCAGCTGCGGGCAGCAAGGGCAGAGCTGTCCCATTTTCAGGGTGCCGGCGAGACCCGCAGGCTGCTTCCCGGAGGGTTCCCGGCGGGTTGCTCGGCGGGCACCAGCCGGATCGCATCCCTTTGTGTTTGCTTATTTAGGTATTTTTGGCACGGCTCTCGGCCCGCCCCTGCAGCCGCAGGTGCCGCCGCGGTGGCCGGCGGACTAGGGCGCTGCCCCGTAGATGACCCGCGGAGGATGCGCGGATGCGGAAGGGGCACGGCCTACGCGCTGCCCCCTGCCCTGTCCCGATGGGGAGTCCGCCTCCGCCCCTGCCCCGGCTGAGCCACATGCCCGGGGGTAGCTCCAAATCCTGCCTGCTGGAGACAGGTCCTTCCAGTGCTCTAACCTTTGCGGGGCCGAGAACCTGCGCTACCCTTTGTCGCTGCCGACTCCGGCTGTCCCCCTCTATGCTCGGATTGCCGGGAGTTTAGATGTGTAGTGAATTTGTTGAGCCTGTGTACCCATAAATGAAACGATGGCAGGGTACCCAATCTACTTCAATAGTGTGAGGACTTTGTACAGCATACCCCTCACAGAGAGGCAGGCGAGCTCAAGGAAAACCCTTTGCGAAATGAGAGCAATGGCAGAGCTATTGCTTTCTCTGCGGCGGAAGGGAACAGAGGATTGGGCACATGTTGCAGTCTGGAAGGCAGATCTCTCTTCGAAATTGGTTTTGGCTATTTTAGAAGGGGATTCAGAGCAAAAATCAAAAGAGTGCTGTCGGACTGAGTCGGGAAGTGAAACTGAGTGGATATCAGGAACAGTAAAAGCCTTTGCGGAAACCCTATCAGATCCATCACCATGCCTGTAAGGCGATGAGGATACTTCACTTTCTCTGAACAATAGGAGAGAAATTTGCTCTGAGATCCAGGGCTACTTCTAGGCTAGGCATGTGGGATGCAATTATTTCCTCTTTCATCAGCCACTGGAACTACCATTTTGTTGAAACCATATCCTCTGAGTGTAATGATGCCTTTTCTTGTGAGCTCTTTGCTTTGAAAAGGGGGAGGTGAAGGTGAATAAAATGTCTTCCAGGGCATTCGGTTGATTTTCAGCGGGAAGGAGAGAGCCGTCGTGTCAGCCACGGCAAGGAGTGGAGTCTTGGCGGATTTTTTTTTTTTTTCTTTGTCCTTGCTGCTGAGCACGTCTTCGTGTCTTAATAAAACGTGCTTAAAGCTGCACTTTCGGTGGCACACATGAGGCCGAGGGGAGAGAAAGTAACGCAATACATAAGCTGTTGGACGGGCCGGGGTGTTGCATGGGTGACATGGCACGATCGCATAAAGAAGCCACTATCTCCTCCAGTTAGGAGAAGAGAGCAGGTCCCACTCAAGCAGTCCTTCCTCTAGGGGATCTTCCATCGTTCCCGTTTCTATTTACGGTCCCCAAATTTGCTGGAGAAACAGGGGTGAGGTGAAGCATCCCTTAATATTTCTGTCGATGACGTTTCCAGGCACCGAAGCATTAAGTATCTACAGCCTTGCTGACTTCACGTAACCGCCCGTAACAACAGGTCACATCAAATATTGACCTCAGACTGGACTGAAATATTTCTTGCCAAGATCACAGAGCATTCGGATACCGTTTAATTATTAAATATGTCAGAAAATTAAAATTACAGCAATTACACAGATGCAAATGACAGTGGAAGCTCTGGGTATGAGTGATGTGTCTTTTGGAAAGACGAAGTCTGGACAATACCCAGATCAGAGATTTAGGGGCAAACCCCACCCTTTTACTCTTTACTCTGGAGGAAAAGAAAGGTAACAGCCGGGCAACTCCAAAGGGAGTGAGGAAGACCCTCCTTTTCCCGGGGGGAGAAGGTCACTGACGTTAGATGGATGCGGGCGGCGGGAGCTGGCGCTGCCCAAGGGAGCAACGAAAGGTGTCGGCACCCCTTTGGGGGGCGGCAGGAACGCTTCTTTAGTGCCCATCCGAGCTGAGGGCGCAAAGGGCTACGGACGTCGGGGACCCTGGCCCATTCTGAGAGGGCCGGAGCGCTCCGCTTCCCGGGGCTCCCAGGGATGCTGCGGCGGGGAACGTGTGAGCCGGTCCCACTTGCCTCCCCTACGGCGAAGTTCGCCTTGGCTTTGCGACGTTTGCGGTAAAAGGCCAACGAAATCCTGCCGCCCTCGCCATTCCCGGGGCTGTCCGGCCGCGGGGAGCCCGCCCGGGTCGGCCCTGTCCCCCCAGCCCTCGGCAGGTAGCGGCCAGAGCTCAGCCTCGACGGCGGGCAGCACGTGGAGCGCCGGGAGCCGCGGCGAGGCCCCGAGAGGAGACCCGCGCGATTTACGGAGCGCCAGCGGCCCGGGGCTGCCTGGCGCCGTCCCGCCGGCGGGGCCATACGCTCCCCGGGCACCTGCCGTTGTGCTGCCGCCACCCTCTTCCCTCCTCTCCCATCGGCCAGACACCGCTCATTCTGAGACTCATTGTTGCCTTCTTTCCCCCGGCACTGGACTTGCAGCTCGATGAGGTACAGCAAACGCACGGTTCCGCCCAGAAAGGACCCGGTGTGTTGCCCGCCTGGCGCATCTTCCCGGCTTCCGACGTGTCCTTCTGCCGGACTCTCCCCAGGCTTGGGATAAAAAAGGAACAGCGGCTGGGAATAGATAATGGGAAAAAAAAAAAGGCAAATAATTTATTAGTGCCTGCCCGACTATAGTGTCGGCAACTATTTCAGTGTAATTCTGCCCCATTTTGTCCAAAGCACAGCTGTTTGTGGAAAAGGGAGCGACAGATGCTGAAGTGCCCATATAAGACGTTACCAACAATACCTCTCTTCCAGTGTGATATTTTATTAAAGGGAATATTTTCGTCTTCAATCAACAAAATGAGTGTGGTTCTCGCTGCCCCGGCTGACATATGTATAGCAACCATTTGGATGAAATTTACAAGGTTATTCTCATCATCATCGTCATAATATTCATCCTTTCCTCATCATCATCATCATTCATCATCAGTAATTTTTCGCCATAATAACGAGCCCGTGGTTTTAGAACAAAAATTAACTCCCCGGAAAGAAACTGCAGTTTGGTTTCTTTATACGACTTTTCTTCCCCTACACAACATATCTGTGGATAAAGTCAGTTTCGACCTGAAAATTGTGGAAAGTGGCAAACCGTCTTCGTTTCAGGTGGAGTGGATCAAACTTTGCCAGCACAAGTCCGAAGTTTTCCAGTGCCAACTTTTATTTGCATTTTTACAGTTCGCTGTCCCACTCCTTTCCCCCCCAGGCACATCTTTGAAAGCAGACGCACATTTAAAATACATATCCGAAGCGAAACAAATGCTAGAAATAAAACATTCAAAGTGGCTCCTCGTTCTCCTGGTTTCGCGTTCAGCAGAGTTGCCCCAGCCACATGTCTAGCAGGGGAAAGGGCTGAGAAGATATAAATCTCTGACTCTTTCGCTATATATAGACTTGCATGCACACTTACAGAAGTATAAATGCGTTCATTTTAGACTCTTAAATAATTATAAATAAGACGGTTCTGGGATGTAAATAATCGTTGAAAGGCTTAACCTTTCGTCTCTTGTTAATCGAGACCAGCGTTTCTCGAAAGGACATTGACTGCTCCAACGTGTGTGCTGAACTTGCAGATGAAAGTGGTCAAAGCAACCAAACCCCGAGAAGATTTTTATCGCATACTGAGGGGCATACAACGTTTTTGCACCGGTTCTGCAATTCTCAGTCCATCTGAGAGCATATTTCGTTGTGTCGCTGAGACAGCTGCACCCACGTTCTGGGACTGGTTAACTGGAGGAGGTGTTACCAGGGCGTTTTGGTAGACCTCTTAGCCAAGACATCTTCTTCAGTCGATAGGCAATTACCCTGAGACGAACGTTTACAGACCGAGGACACTTCGGAGCCTGGTTCTTGTTCGTTTCAGCTGCATTTCATTTTAAGCGTCTTCGGTGGCCGTTTCTTTTTCGGGGTTCCTTTTCAACCCCCAGCCCCGGTATCCGCAGCGCACGTATTTCACGATCGCTCTCAGCACTTCCGAAATGAAGTGCAGACGCCCAACAGTGCAAGAAGAGCGACTGTCTCCTGCACGCCTGGGGCTGCTCGGGGCGAAGGGCTCAGGCCCGCCGGAGCGGGAAGGGCCGAGCATCTCTTTGCCGCGGGGCACGGCGGTGGCAAGGGGCAGGAGCCGCTCGGCTCGGGGGGAAGGCGGGGGAGAAGCAACTAACCTGCCGGGAAACGTCTCTTCGGACTTGCATCTTCTCGGAAACGAAAGAAGGAGAGGGAAGAGCGGAGACGAAAGCTTTTCCTACGGGGGTGGCGAGAGGTGTGGGGAGCCGGGAGCCGCAGGCATCCGCCCCCCGCTCGCTCCCTACAGCGGCTGTTCCACACTAGTCCTTTCCCTTCGCTGCTATCACGCGAAACCCAATCTCGCCAGGAAGCTACGAGTGTGCATGTCTTTATTTCTCACGCACTAAGGCTATGACTACATATGACTTCCTTTTTTCTTGACTTTGCTCCTGAAATCGAAGCCTAATTTTTAAAATCGGGGGGACAACAACAGCCAAACCCCCGCGGAGGCTGGAGGGAAGGCGGAACCCTTCGATGGAACCGGGACAGGCGGCCACAATAAAGCAATTAGCCGGAGTTGGAAGCTGCCAGCTCGTTCAGCCTCTCCCAGGGCGAGCTAAGGGTGCCACGGCAGAAGCAGGGAGCTCTCAGCCCACCGAGCTCTGGGCGGGGGGAAGTTAAAAATGCCCCACGGAGCGCGAAAGGAGCGCTTGCCGGGCGAGGCGTACGGAGAGGGCTCAGCCAGGGAGCACGGATTCATTGCAGCCCGGGCGAGATCAGTGTCTTTCCATTGTCATCCTTCCGCTAAAAAAAAAAAAAAAAAAAAAAAAAAAAAAAAAAAAAAAAAAAAAAAAAAAAGGAGAGAAAAAAGTAGGCGGATTGCAGTGACTGACTGCCCAATGGCAGCCCCGGGCCTCAGGAGAGTTAGAGAGAGAGAGAGAGAGAGGCACTTTCTGCCATCCAAATCCCTTAAACCATCCTCATTCCGACACGAGAACCCACTGTAACAACTTCCAACCACTGAGACATGACAGGCAGGAGCCCAGAGGCAGCAGCAGCAGCGAGAGCAGCAACAGCAGCAGCACACACTCTGCACAGGGAGCAGCATTAGCACCAAGGGAATACTACACACAACAATACAAACAAACAAACAAACAGACAAAGCCCCCCCAAGCCCAAGGGACTGGATTCCAACTCAGATTCAAGCCACAGCTGACACCAAAAAGGGTGGGGAATTACGACCAGGGGGGGCCAGAAAGGAATAACCAAGGAAGCGAACTCAAGAGTGTAAACGGGATTCAGCCATGATCCTTTTTTCATCTCGCAGTGTGTTACTCTCAGTGTATTACCCTCAGATTTTCCTCATCCTTACCAGTGGGAGTTACCTGTAAGTGATCCAGATTTTTTTTTTTTCCAAATACTGTTTGCAATGCCCCCGCTAGCAGCTACCTAGGGGCAATGCGGAGAGCGAGCAGAGGGAGCCGGGAGAAGCCAGCACGGGCGGCAGCTCCGTGCGGTGCGTGGTGGTGAGGATGGTGGTGGTGGTGGCGGCGGAGGAGGAGGAGATTCTGTGCTGGTGGCGGTGGTGGCGCTGCTGGTCGGACCCCGCCGGGGGAAGGGACGTACCGCCAGGTAACTCCCGGGGCTGCCCCACCGGCGAGGCCGGGGCCCGGCGTGCCCGCAGCAGGGGCGGCGCACCTGGGAGGGTGGCGGGGCAACGGGACGCGGAGCGGCCGGCGTCTCCCTTGGGGACTCCGACCCCGACTCCTCCTCCTGCCAAACCGGAGATGGGCATCGCTTCGCGCCCGTCGGGGGAAGGCTGTTTGTGTGCGGAGGTCCCGGGGAGCGCGGGGCTGCCGCAGCTGGCGGCGAACGCCCAGCCCGGGCCGCCCGCGGAGAGTCCCCGCCGCCGAGGCGCTCGCCGGCCGGCTGCTTTCGCTCCGGAGGAATCTCCAGTCCCGCAGTTAGAATTGGCTCCAGGACTTTTTCCTTGTGAGGAAGGGGGTGGAGGTAGGGGTGGGGGAAATGAGAGTCGGTGGGTGGGACTGCGAGGAATTTCGGTCTCTTTTTAAAATATCTATATCTGTATCTATCGTTGCGGTGGATAAGAAGCGGCTGGGCTAGTCCGTGAGGACTGCGGAGAGAGTGTTCGCCGTCGTTCTCCTGTAGGTCCCCCGGCAGGTCTCTCTGCCCGTCGGCCGCCGCGTTAGGGTGGCGGGGGTGGTGGGCCGGGGTCCCCGAGCCGGCCGGAGGGGAGCCGGGCCCGTCCGGGACTGCAGCCGGAGTCCGGAGGGGCTGCCGGAACCTGTCAAGGGCTTCTGTTCTCCTGCACCCCGGAGGAGACCTGACCGCGCCGCGGGGCAGCTGTGCGGAGAGGAGGGCGCTGCGGCGGCAGGTACCCGGCGGAGGGAGCCGCTTTAAAATCGGGGAGCCTTTTCCTTCCCTTGAGCATTCCCTCATCCTCGGGGCAAGAGTCTCAGTGCCGGAACGCGGGGATCGTGCCCGGGGGAGAGCTCTGGGGCGCTTCGGAGCCTGCTCAGGCTGCCGAGGCTGCTGCAGAGGGGTTCACCCCTGTCGGTGATGGGGAACCCCGTACAGGCATCCCCGGCCCCGCATTTATCTCGGCTGCCGGGGCTGGAAGGATTTCCCTACTCTCCTATTCCCAAGCCGACCTCAGTTTTTTGTGCCCCTACGGATGCGAATTTGAGGTCCTATCCCTGAACTGTATGTGGATTTATATATATTTAGTTTTTTTTTAAATCTGTATGCGCGCACATGCACATAAACAAGCACGTGTGTGTGTATTTCTCCGTGTGTGTATCCGTCTGTTTTCTGTGGGCTATGGAAAAAACATATCCCACTGCTATGGGAGAAAAGTAGGAATAAACACACCCATAAAAAGAAACTAAAAGCCTATTTCTACATTCTTAATTCTTAATGAAATGCACATGTCTTGGCCACCGATTTTTAAAAGCGCTTAGATTTATGGAAGCACGTTAGGTTAATTCAACCATAGCTGCCTGTTTCTGTTCACAGGAGGGATATGTCTGCTGCGTAGGTGACTGATAGTTTGTAAAAAAGCTTGACATACTATCTTTGGTTGGTTGGGGTTTTTTTTTGTGGTTATTATATTTTTTATACAGGAGGAGGGAGTCGTAATAAATAAATAAATACACCCTTTTAATATAAGCGTAGCCATATTTTTCTCAAAACCATAGGAAATTACTATCCTACAAAGTTTTCCTTCTATAAATAGTTCAAATCTTAAAACAAAAGTTTGCAACCGCACACCAGATGCTGGGATGCTGGCGGTTTCCCTTGCTGTGTGACATAATTATAAGGTCCGAAAGTAAAAGCTATAGAAGTATAATAATAATACTAAGGCGACTGCTGAGGGGAAATACAAGGGAAGCAATGCCTGCTTTATTTAAAGCCAACTGCTTGTGGATCTTTTGAGCACTGCCCCGCGACAATGAGAAGTTGTGGTGGATAAATAATGCTCTCTCGCCTTTCCCTGGGCCGTCCCCAGTTCATCCCCTCCGCGGCAGGTCATTCGGAGCTGGACCCGCGGAGCTGGAGCCGAGGTGGCTATTGCAGCCCAGCAGAGCAGAAGCGAAAGGGATCAGGAGGTGAAACCCAACAAAGCGGAGCCCCAAAGCGACGCCCACCTCCCTCCATCCATCACTCCGGAGGGACGGAGCCCCGACTGCTTTCCCGGGGACAAAGCAGCGCGCACGGGGCCGCTGGGGACAGGGTGCCCGGGACCCGACCCCCCCGCTTCTCCTCCGTGCCACCCTCGGCCCCAGCCCTCGGCCACACTTGCTCCATCTCCGCTGTGTCCCCCCCATCCCTCCCAGAGAGCGGGAGAAGCGGCGGGAGAGCCGGGCGGGCTGCGGTGCTTATCCTCACTCTCTGTAGGAAGTGAAAAGAAAGAGGAGTTATTTCAGTGCTTAATGGAGAGTAGCCTACTGAACTTGTGGTGTTTGTCTTGTGGGTAAATATACTTCTCTGGCTTACTAATAGTAGCTTTTGAAGATTAAAGCATAGTAGAGTCTGTTGGAGCATTATCTGCTGGTGTCTGCTACCCTCGATCTCCGGAGGGGAGGATGCTTCCCAAGCCGCTATGTAGTGAGCTCTCAGGGACTGTCAGTGGTTATGCTAATTTTCCCCGAGATCTCTATCATCTTTTGGCTATGGGAACGACTCCTTGGCTTCTACTTTGCTGCTCCTTCAGGTACAGAGGGGGTGAGTTTCAGCGGGCAAGCAAATGGAGTGCGGGGTGTCCGTGCTCAGTCTCTCTTGGTGCCGGGAATGCAGGCCGGGGGAGATGGGATGCTGCCCTGTTATTCTGCGAGAAAACCTGTCAAGCAAAAATCTCATCAGATTTTTCTGAATGGAAAAGGCAATGGTGAAATGAAGTGAAATGGGCACCACACCTAAGTGTTTTTTGTGCAGTAGCTGAGAAGAAAGTTAAATTATAGTCAACTACATCAAAAATTAATTTTAAAACCAACTCCTTTATAAAATAAGTTTCTATACTGTAAGTGTGCTATCTGATAAAGTCATCTTCTTCAGTGTGCTTGCCTGGTAACCTGTGGCCTTCTGAGGCACTATGAACATTTTTACAACCAGAAGAAATTAGTGTCTGCCTCTCTGAAAAAGAAAACTGACAGTGCTCCAATATCTGATGCATTTTAAAGCTGGATATATTTTGGTAATCCAATTAAATATTTAAAGTATAAACCTGCCATTAAATAATATCAGTGTAATTAGTATAAATGTCTAAACCCCAGGATTATGCAGAACACCAGCACTGTTTCTTGCAGTGCATGTGGGAGTGTGCATGTGTCTGTACACATACACATATTTAGCTGCTTCTAAAGAAGATGGTGCTCATCGGTTTTCCATTGGTGCACTCCTTTCACTGTTCATCTTATTTAGTGCAGGATGCATTCACCAGCAGCATGAGAGTCGGTTCTGAAGAAGTTTATTTGGGGATTATCTGCTGGCACATAGATACAATTAATTCAGTTATTTGCTATAAAGTGATTTGGAATAAGTCTTAAGAGAGTGTGTGTATGTAGTAATAGCAGCACAAATCCTCAAAGTAGATACATTTTCTAACACCACAGTACAGCAAATAATTTATACTGGTGAGTAGATATCACTGCTTGGTTAGGAAGTGTAGAGGAAGAAAAATCCTCTGCGTGTTTTGCATTTGTTCTGCTGGTGCTTCCACATCCTTACAATTTCATATCCTTAACAACAGGGCTTCTCAGCACTTGTGGGAAGCAGATTAGAAGGAATGCAGATTGTTCATATGCCTACAGGAAAGGGGTCATGCCTAATCCTTAAAGATTAGGACTGCTGGAGAGAGTCCCTGGAGTTTGCTTCTTAATCCATCAGTGCTGGAGGAAGCTGCACAGGCAGAGAACAACCCATCTGCTCTATGAGGCAGAGCCTTCAAAGGGATAGTGGGCACAGCTTCACCAGCAATGCCAACCTGATGATGCTCCCACTTCAGCTTGTGCAGTCAGAGTTACACAGGCTGGCCCACTCTTCCCATCCTGGTTAGATCAGGGTGGGATCAGCCTCTGTGATTAAGATGACTTTTATGGATGGGATTGTCTCTGGCTCAGTCACTGAGCTGCAGTGGAAATCCATCATTTCCCTGCTCTTGCACCTTGTTCATTTTATAACTGAGACTTTAGGGGAAGATTGCTCTCTCAGCCTCTAGTTATGCAGTGTACAATGCCCAAGGAGAGCTCTATTGAGATCCTTAGATTCTCCTTTTACATAGTACTGTAATAATGATTCTTTATAAGAGGATTTGTAATAGGACTTCCTTCTACTTTCAATCCCTCGAAGATATGTTTGCTTATTACACAGGTGAACAGGTGAACAGAACAGAACAGGTGAATCCTCAAAGACTATAAAGTATTTTCAGGCTCATCTAAAGCTAATGCTTTTGCTTAGCAGAAAAGAGAAAGATAAACGATTTTTATGCTGGACTGCCATAAGCTTGGCTTACCTGCCTGATGCAGAAAATTTCTATATATTGAAGCAGCTACACAAAGATGGGAGAATGATTGTGATATGATTTCTTGGTAGCTCTAGGAGGTAAAGTCCAGCATTTCACTATGAGACCCAGAATAAAATTCCCTGTCTAAAACCAGAGACCTCTGGTAAATCTGTGACTGGCCACTCCTCTCCCGCCAAGGTCTAGATCAAGCACTCAAGTCCTGAATATCCTTGAATCCAAATGCATTTGGGTGAAGGCAGCTCTCTCAATCCTTTGCAACTGTCAGGTTTCAGGAATTAGGTGTTTAGTATGACTTAAAATTGCAAAAAAATTACTTTAGAAATTATAAGAAAAGGTGGCAGCACCCAAAATGTGCAGGATGACAGCATGGAATTATTACATATGTTGTATTACTAACATAAAATAAAAAGTGGGTAAAAAGTAATATGAAATATTCAGATGAATAGGTAAGGATGAATACAGATGTGTTTGCATATTAAACACCCAACAAGGCTAATCCCTCAGAAGAGAGTCTTTCAAAGAAGGTGTTAAAGAGCTAAACAAAATGACCAGCAATTATACAGTTAGACTGACAAACACCTTTTTTGCAATGGGAAAAGCACCATGTGTACCTGGCAATGTGGCATGCTGAAAATGGTGTCATAGGCTTTGTCAGTGCATGGGACTGTGTAATTGGGGCTGAAATGCAGTCAGAGAGTCTCCTGACCCCAAAATACAGTTTAACCCTCTAGTCCTCCCAAGTTACCCCAAGCAACAAAAACCTATGACCAGCTGTAGATCAAAGGAGTTTTACAGATATGCTGACACTATGAGTTACAGAACTGGTTAATGTTGCAAGCCCAATTTCTTCAGCCCACTACTTTTGCAGGTTGTTCTACTGGTGAGAGTGGACTCTCACCAGTGCCTTTCATGGCTGCTGGCAAAGCATGTCTACCTGTTAATTACCTGACAGATGAATTTTTGCAATACAGGTTCACCTGTTTCACCTGTCTCACCTGTCTGTTTGGTTCTTCTCATGATTTTTGCTCGTTCTCCCTTGATGCTCCACTGCCCTTCTGTAGAGCATCTCTCCAATCTACCCCAGGTATGTAACTTGCATAGTGTTACAGTAAAACTCTATGTGGAAGGGTTCTACGAGAACCAGACAGGCCTCTCTCCATGAGAATCATGACTGAAAAGCAAAATCTTCATGACGTTTTTGTTCTGGAATTGTGCCATGTGCATGTGAACACCCTGTCAATCAGCTGAAGAAACTTGTCACTGAAAGCTTCAGGTTTACAAGCCCAGAATTATGTAGGAGGATAAGAAAGTCCAGGAGTGTAGGCACAGGAGTACTCTGGAAGAAAAGCCAAGGAAGGCATGTTTCTGGAGAATGTCTTCGAGTCTTTTAGGGGTTGTTAGAACCCTCTCCTCTTTTGCTGTCCCTCTAATCCTCCCTCAAATGTAGAAAGATATATTTTCTCTGCTTTGTGGATAGCTGCATAGGACTTGCTGTTAACTTCTTGCCTAGACAATTCCTATGTATTTACATTTGCTACAACACATGCCTAAGGAGCATTGCAAATACTGCATTAGCAAAAATGGAAAGAAATTCTAGATACAGAGATTTAAATATTTGACCAGTAGGTTTTTCTGTCCATATGCATTTCTATGACTTCTCCCTTCCGTTACCATCAAAATGTTTTTAGGACAAACCTTTAGATAACATGCTGAGTTGTTTTTTCTATGCTTTCCTCTTGGGCTTTCTTTCTAAAAGTCTGTTTTCATGGATGGATGGATGGAGCTGAAAGTTTGCTGCCTTGTTCAGTTCTAATAGAGTATGGCAGTTTTTCTGAAGTTAAGATAGTTATGGCTAAATAGTTGCTCTCATAATAAAAACATCTTTCTTCCACTAAGATCTGATAGTAAGATGATTATCACCTGCTAATTATTTTTCAGCAAATCATGCCTTCTCTAGAAAGTTTCATGACAGAGTAAATCAGAGAGATATTGTATCTTTCTTTTCTGGAAATAATTTTAATAGCACATACAGTTTGTACCCGTACCACTCTTACAGTTTTGAACATTTATTTTTGTTTCAGCCTATGCTTGTGGATCAGATTTCCCTTAAAAAAGGATAAACTTCATGTTTATGCAAAAATCCCACTTAATCATCATGGTGACAGTCTTTGTTCCAGCTCTTTGTCCAAGGTCAGATTTCACCCTGAGTTCCTACGGAAGAAAAAAGACATCCAGTGGTTTAGCAAGTGTGCAAGTGAGGGCAGAAGTGAGGGTTAGGAATTTGATAGGTGGCAGAAGAATTTCCCCTGTGTAGTGGCACCAAGTGCACTGGTCCCTGTGCATCCCAAATGTTTCATCTGAAGTAGAGCCACACTGTTACTAGGCAGTCACACCACTTTCAAAGCTGATGGAACTCTATGGACTTTACTGGAAGATTTGTAATGCAAAAAGTAATGCTGGTGAGTTAGGTTTCCACCAGCACATACTTGGAATGCACAACAAAGGCATTCAAAATAATTTCCTTCTGGATGGCCATCAGGGTGTAGAATTTTGAGAAGCTCTTATCTTTTGCCTTTTAAGCGCTAAGGGCCTAAGGCTTCTCTCCTCTAAAGCCACATCCACAGCTCAGCAAGCTAATAAAGCAGGAATAACTCTGCTGCAGTCAATGGAGTGACTCCAGTGCAATCAAAAAGAGTACCAAGCAGAAAGTCAACAGCAGCCTTGTTCTTACAGTATCCATTTGAATGCAGCCTTGACGCAGGCTGCTATTTTATGCAATTTATAGGGAATCTGGCCATACTTCACAAGTACATACAGCAAAGACAATATTAGTAGGAGGCCATGCCTGACAAACCCCAAAATCAGTTCCATGGGCCACTGAAAGAATTATGGCCTTTGGAATCATCAAGACCAGATATAAATCCAAAACCTTATTTAATTTTTTGAGGGGAGAAACACATCAAAAGCCTTGAAGCATTTGCTGTTGCATGTGAAGTATTGCAGAGAAGCCCAAAGCTGGAAGTAAGCATAAGCAGAAAGATATAAACCACTGTCTGCATGCAAGCAGGACCTGGGAACTGTTTTGAGTTGTATCTAATTTAAAATTTCAAAGTGCTGCAATCCTGGGACTGGATATAATATGCACCTTCCTAGTTGAAGCGAGACATAATTATCAAATGTGACTACTATTTAATAATAATTTCTTTCATTCAGGGATTGTAAGTGAATTAATCCTACCAGTATTAAAGTGAATTGGGCAAGGATCATTTGCCTCACTGCTGGGGTGGAATGCAGCAGTTTCTGTGCAGCACCCAGCAGAGCTGTATGGACATGCAGGACCAGCACCAGTCCTGACATTCCTGGCAGCAAGGCAGGAAAGCATCTGAAAAAGCCCAAGCACATCTCTGATTGATCTGGACCCTGGCCAGGGCCAGTCTCTCTAAATACTGCATTTTGCCATGGTGGATTTCACTCTGTGGTGAAGATAGGAACGGTCTGAGACTGGGCCAATGCCTGAGATGCTGAATAGCAGTATCGAGACTTCTGCCTGCCTCAGTTTCCCACAGCTTTAATAGGACAATAACAACACTGGCAAGGCTTGAAAGTAGGGGAGGGACGGGAGAGCAAGAGCTGCCACAGCACTTTGGAAAGAGAAAACGCAGCGTAAGTGCTGCGTCATTACTTTCAGTGACTCTCTGACCACAGGCACAAAGATGGTGCGATTGCTCTCATCTGAAGCATGGCGACACCATCGCCCTCTTCACCACCGTGCCCAGCATGGCCTTGGGGAGACGTCAGGGGAAAGGGCTGCTCACCAAAGTCATAGGCATCATTTCTGACAGTGCCTTCTCCTTCCATGGGAGCCAGACAGCCACTGTGGGCAGCGTGGAGAAGTCTTGGCCTCGGAGAGCTGCTGGCCTTGGGGTACAAGGCGGCCACTGGCGTGCTGGGCAGCAGGCAGGACATGGTTAATGGAGTGCTGAGGGGAATGGCCACATCTCTCATGACTCCTTTGGCTGCTCGCCAGGGAGCCATGTGACTCCTTGGTCAAAAGAGTCCTCTCAACCATGAGACACTTTTTTCCTCCTCTGGTTGTACCTTTTCTTTTCTGAAGTTAAAAAAAAACAAAACGTACCCACAAAACTTTCCACAATAAAGTTATGTTGTAGTCTGATGATTCAGGGTGAGAATTTCAAGGGGAATGAAGAGGAAGAGAAACATTCCTGAATTAGATCTCTTGTGCTGAGCCTTAAAGAAGAAGATGATTTTGCTGGATGGAGAATAGCTCTGCTGCAGCACAGTTAGCAAGAAATAAAGGATGGGACTTGACTTAAATCCCTTCCTTGCTGCTGTGGACTACTGCTAAATCTCTCAGGGTAGCTTCAAACCCAGTGGACTTTGACACTATCAAGAGGGCTGAGGGTGGAAGCACAAATAAATATGGTATCTGATTCACAGTAAATTCTTTTTTCTCCACTCCCATGGCCTAAAGGGGACATCAACTAGCTTTACAGTTTTTGGTTAGCTTTTTTTCATTGGCACTGCCCACAATAATTAGATTGGCACATCCCTAGTAGACTCCCTGGAGTCGTTTGTTCCTCTGCCTATTCTGTCTCTGGGGAGCTCTGCCCAGGGTAGGTGATTCTGAGGGGAGGGATGGGGTCAGGTTATTGTTGTTAATGTCACTCTGGTTATGTTGTAAAAGATGTATCAAAGAGGAAGTTCTTGCACTATGACCTAAAGGTCATCAGACTCTGGATTAGGCTAATCTCTAAAAATTTGCTCCCTAGACAGATCCTTTCGACCGAGAGTAACTTACCTCTAGGCATAGAGCTTTGTTAAGTGTTTTATGATCTCCATTGTTCCAGAGAAGCTCCACAGCCGAGACAGAGGTTTGTTCTCTCTTCTCTTGCTGAGCTATGATCCACTAATTGTTATGTTGAGGTTAGACTTCCCACCTTGAACTAAGGATGAAAGAGAGCAGGGGAGATGAGAAGGCCTTGCATGCAGAGGTGACGTGTGTGGCATAGCCTTAACCGGACACATGCTGTCGACTTTGAAGTCAGTATGCTGTATTCATGGTCAGAGCACTCTGGAAGTCATAAAATCTGTATCTCACTGTGGCTTTGTCCTCTCTTTGGAGGAAAAGGGCAAAATATTTTGAAAATTGCCAGCCAAGAAGTTTTCCAGGCTTGTCTGTCTCCAAGACTCTTGCAGGCTGCATTGAGTGGTTGGAAAAGCTGTGGATGGAGAGTTGCAAGTTTAGGGATATCCATTAAGCAGTAACACAGAATGCAAGCTGTGCCAAGGATGTGGAGGTGCAGGACAGGATTCAGAAACAACAGCTTGTTCCTTTGTTTATAACCCCCAAATGCAGACATGCTTCTGAGCAGAGCCAAGGTCTCTTGGTGTAAATACTCACTTTTAAGGAATGCACTTAAAACATGTGTACCTGGCTCTGTATGCTCCTCTCCTTTCCCCACCCCAGTTATGCAGTGTGCCAAAGCCAGTTCCTCAGCAACAAGACTTGGCAGGTGGCACCTGATGAGATAATTGTACCCCTGGGACATTAGGAGTCATGAGGTGCAGCCAGATGCTCCTGATCCTTCCATGGGTGTGATTTTCTGTTGTAACCACACCCTCAAGTGCTGTCCTACTGCAAGTAGAAAATCTGTTCAGTTTGGGCCAAATACTTCTATTAGGGTGCTCTTCACACCTAACATATATTGGCATGGGAAAAACGTGTGGACATCCAGGGCTAGGAGATGCACTAGGCCAAGGGGTATTCCTCCAATGAACAGGGAAGAGATCCTACTTCTCACAACTTTGATCTCTGCTTTTGCCCAAATCTGGACCTTCCCTTCATGAAGAGCTACTAATCTAAGCATTGATTCAGGTGCAAATAATGAAATGGCTCCCTTGGACAAGACATTGCTCCATTTTGTGTGTAACAGATGAGGAACCTTTAAGAGTTTGCCACTTTTGCTTCCTGGGATTTCCATTTTGCAAGAAACGGAAAATTTCTTTTCCATTTCTTTTCTTTTAAATCTTAGACATATGAGGGCCATGCAGCAGGACAGATCAAATGACAGTTCCTTTCTGTAATTTGAAGATGCCTTGCTGTCTCAGGCTGGCTTGCCTTGCTGTCTTACTCCTGGTGTGGAAGCTAGAGGTTGGATCAGTCAGGCCTTCTTATTAAAGACTTGGTGTAGCAAAGTCCAACAGAAAATGAAGTGCTCTGGCTATCATGGAGGTGAATAGGAAAGGGGGGCCTCCAGTGAATTGCAGTGTTCGTTCTCTGTGTCTTTCCTTGGGCAGAGCTGTCATTGCTTGCCATGGTTTCTGCAGTGCTGTAGGAGGCAAGAAATGAGACAGTCGAGAAGTGGCTTGAAGTGCTGCCAAGTCTTGCTCCAACTTTGGGGAAGCCTTTCCTGACAGTGCACAGAAAGTTCTTCCAGCATTGCCTACTTGACCTGCAAGCAGGGGAGGATGTCTCTGTGCCTTCACACAGGGAAGCACATGCAAGGCTTATGCTATTTGCCCTTCTCACCGCCGTCTGGGTACTGCCTAAAATTGAAGTTTAAACTTTGGTTCCACACAAACATCGCCTGAATAACTTCAGGATTTAGGTCACAGTATTTTGTTAGGAGACTGCTGTTTTTTGGAAAGAGAGACTGGTACATTTTACCTCTCTAAAACTGAAAACCCCTTTCAGCACTAACCAAAGTCCTGCTTTTCTTTGTTATGCCCAGATAGGATTTTTTGAGGTGCATCAGATTTTTATTTTTTACATGATAGTTGCCATTGTATACCTAATTAGAAATGAGCTTTAAATTTCTGACAATAGCTGGCACAGGTTATGTACACTCTAAGACATCTTGCGAGAAAATTAAAGCGTTGACTGAAAAGACAGCGCAACAAAAGGAATGTTTCTTGAAGCGGAGCCACTTTACAGGTTGATTGTGTGCATTTTGTTAAATACAGCCCAGGCATAACTACCCTGACTTGGATGAATTCCCCAGAAATCGGCACCTTATTTTTTTAGAAAAAAGTCCTGCAATTCTTTCAGTTTCTGGCACCTTCTTAAATTAAATGGATGCATATGATTATACTGCTTGTGAAGGGTGCCTGAATCACAGCCCTGGAAAATGAATTCCTCTTCTTACCCACAAAACCAGGACAGCACAAGCAGAGGGTGTGTGAGCTTCCCCACTCCACCCCATCCTCATGTCTCATCCATGACCTAGAGGGGCAACCTCTAGCTAGGCATAAGCGGGTGGCTCATTCTCTGTACGTATTTAATCCTTGGCCAACCTGCCAAGGCTGCCGAAGAGGGTGGCAATTGTGGTGGTGGTTTCTGTGATGTGGATAGTCATCCACTGGGAACTGGATTAAGACCATCAACTCGTTTCAAATACTCTAGGCCACAAAGCTTCTGCCAACCAGTAACCATTTTTTTGGTCACTACCGACTTGGCTCATGTTTGGATCAGTGATGAAAGGCTCCCTATCCCAATACCAAGCCCCTGAGCCATACAGTTTCCTGAAATATTTTTTTTAAAGAAGGAAAACATATTTTTTTTGTCCTAGATTTTACTTTGATCTGCTTATTTTGAATGTGCATATTGGCACTTTAAGATACATAATTTTCATTACTTGATTGTAGAGGGTTCAGATGATGGGGAGTATTTTGGAAGATGGCAGGTGGCAGACCCATGTAGTGTGATCTGAAATAAGCTCTCAGAGATAGTGGTTACATACTGGCACCCCATTATTACATTATATTTTGACCTAAAATTTATTTTACACCTTGAAATTTATCTCACAATGCCTCTGGAGAAAAATTGCCATTAAAATTGAAAATCAGATTCGTCGTTGCTCTTGTTCTTTCAGAGATACCTAGTTGTGTGTCAGATCTGGTAGCATTTCCAGCAGCTGTTTGTATTGTCAGTGGTCCCTGTTGATCTCTGTACATGCCCACTAGCACTCTGAGTTGTTGGGAGCTGATTTGTTTCTCAGAGATAGAGACTAAATCTTTTTGCTCAAATTGCATGGCCCAACAGGGCACAGAAATGGAGTGGAGCTCCAGCTTAACCCCCAAACCATAACTTCTTCTCTTCAGCACACCTGAGAGAGGAGTTAGGGCCAGCTGAAATAGTTTTGTTGGCAATAAATTATATTGCTTCCTGGGATTGTAGCTCTTGCCCAGAAGAGACCCAGCCCCAGGCAACACTTAAGGTGAACAGCACATTTTCAGCATGCCAAATGAAATATTCTGGCCTTTCTCAGATAATATATAACCATGCAGTGTTGCCACCATCTCTCCCTTCAGCTGAAGCAATTCTTGAAGGATAACTGGTTTTGTTTTTCTGGAGATAATTTACACTGAAACTAGGATGAGTGAACTGCTTCGATTGCTTTAGTTCCTTGGAACAGTGAGTCACCTGTCTCTTCCCTAGTACACGTGGAAGTGACGTGTGCTGGGATAACAAAGGAGTGACTGTTAAGATGATAGAGAATTCTGAGCAAATCCATTGCAGCTATGGATATTCAGAAGCAACAAATAGAGGAAAAAATGGTGGTATTTATTGATGGTATTGTGAGGCTGTGGTAGAACCTGCTTTCTCACACACAGGTGAAGCGTCAGAGGCATCTTACCAGTGGTTTATTAGTCTTGGACTGTGAAACATGTATCTTGGATTTCCTTTTATTTTGTTAAAAAGAAAATGAAAATATTTTATGTATCCACCTGCTGTGAAAAGTTGTCCCTGTTAAGAGAAATACAGGAAGATAAAGAGTAGGGAAGAAATTGTGCTTGAAAGATTATATGTAGTCATATAAATATGCATAGAAATAATAATTCTTTAATTTTTTTTTTAATATGTGTGTCTCTTCACTTTTAGAAGATTGTCTGCTTGTTTGGAGCCCTTTATATATAATTTCTCTTTCCAGTAACAACTTCCCTTTCAGTAACAGCTGAGGCTTAAGTTCATGGAGAGCTGGAAGCATACAGGCTTCGGAGAGTTTGTAGTTACATCACGTATTTAAACAGACCATGTCACGCACGTAGAAAACAGGATATACACAGTGCCCAGCACCCTTGTATGTTCCCTGAGTACAAAGGGATTCTAAGACATGCTTAACTCTTTCCTGAACCAAGCTCTAAATTTGAATGGCATCTCAATTTTACTTTTTCCCTTCTAAACCCATGAAAAGAGAACTGAAAATTTACCTTGTCAGAGAAATCTCAGTTTGAGACACACAAGTTTATGTAAGTAAGTCAGATTTTTCCTTTCAGCCTGTTGGCTGTGAATGAAGACCAAGCTTACCATCCCAGGAGTTTTGAGGTGAGAGGTGATGAGGAGTGATGATGGCGTGAGAGGGACAGCCAGAGAAGGGCCTGCACGTTCCCCAGGGAGAAGGGAACACAAAGAAGAGTGGGGTGGAAAAACCCATCTGTAAGGAGACTAACAACTGAAAGGAAGAAAGTATGAAGTCCATGAAGCCTGGAAAAGATGGGTCTGGAGGATGAAAGAGGCTTTAGGATAGCTGCCAGAGAGGGAGTCAGTTCTTGGGAGGTTCAGCATTTAGTCAAATCATTGCTGTTGGTCCAAGTTATGACCCCATCAGCTGGTCTAAAATTTAATCACCTGACAGCAGCTTTTTTGCCCCTCAGCATGAGGATCATATACTGGAACCAGAATGAAAGTGGGGTGTTAGAAGGTATGCTCAGGAGGTGTGAGCAGAGTGGCTCAGGAAACCAAGCTCAGCCCAGAGGCACCCGCTGTGCTGCTGTGGCTTGTTTGTCCCCAGACAGGATGTGACTGACCATTGCTGGCCAGGGAGAGAGACAGCACAGGACAGAGTGCAGGTCACAGGTGGCTAGTTTCAGCTAGCAGAGCGTGATCCCCTCTTTGAGGGGACAAGTACAGGAGAGGGAATGTAAAAGAGATAAGAGACAAAGCACACTTTACATCAATAAGTGAATTTGGTATTTGAAGAACATTTTCTGCATGGCTGCTCCACATAAATTGTGCTCAGCTCTACAGCTGCAGGGTTTTGGGGTCTCTGATGAGGCTCTTGAATTGTCCTAAGGACCGTTTTGCAATTTAACATTCGAGAAAGATTAGGCCTTTACATGGGTGCACTTTTAAACTTAGAGATTCAGAAATGCTCTAATACTGATGGTCAAAAGAGGCGTGGAATAAGGGCTGTCTTCACAGGTTTTAATTTGTGGGCATGGGGTAAAAATACTGTTTGGCCTGAGAGACTACAACTGCAGTGTGTACTGGGATCACATAGTATTGCAAATCTTTGTTATGACACTGGTGTGTGAGGTGGAACTCACAGTCACTGCCGAGTGGGTGCTCAGCTCTGCCTTCCTCTAGAGCATGAATTAATTTCAAAAGCTAGCTTTCAGGGAGTATAGCATTGCTTCTGTGCAGCCAAACCATAAGGGATTTTTTCTCAAATTAAATTCATCTCTTTCCTTGCCATCTTTAGAACTATTTTCAATATTTCAGCTGTCTGGGATCCAGTTTTTAAAACATATATAGGAGCCTTTGCTTGGCACAGAATAGAGACCTTGGATTTTATAGCATTCATGCACTACAAGGGTCTAGTTTATTACTTTGTAAAGTGTTTTTGGGATATATCTTTCTTTATATAAAACTAAGTTCAGTACAATTCATATTTCATATCTCTCTTCTCTGTTGTTTTCTTCATGGATAAAAACATATATGAAATATTTATGAGGTATAGAAGGACTCCTTCTAAAACTGAGTGGTTTTGAGATACTCTTTTTAGGTTTTCTTAGAGTCCTCTTTTCAAACTTACACACCATTTTAGTTGAAATTGGTGCCTCATCCATACATATATGATTTTGGTTTGTGTCCAAGCCTGATCCTCAGGGTTTCACTCAGCTGTTTTCACCAAGGGCATATGTGTGTAGATCTGAGACCAGCCAAATGTTAACATAAGGTGGCTGTTGTATCTCATCCTTCTCGGTAACTCAAATTAAACTTCTTGAGATGAAGATTGGTATCTGAAGCAAGCTGTCTTATCAAGGTCTCAGTGTAGCTATGCCATTTATGCCATTTCAGTCTTGCCATACAGGCAAAGAGCAGTATTTTATTCCACCCCCCCCCATTGTTGTTTCTAAAATAAAATGCTTAAGGAAGGAGATAACTGATAGAGAAACACATGAAACTCAAGCTCAGAAACCACCTATGATTCCCTTTGGTGTATTCTTCTATTTGGAATAAACCTCAAGTCTCACTTTCCCGAAGATGTGAAACCCAAAATACACTTCCCAGGGACCAAGAAGCACCTGGCAAAGACCTGGAGAGAGACTTACTCCCATGCTCAGCAACAGATGCAGGTACACACGTGCAGTTGCCCAGGCAGAAGAGTAAATGCTGGCTCCAGTGCTTTCAAGTTGAGAACACATATCTGGGAAAGCATAGGTTATTATAACTCTGGACAGCAAACCACAAAGGCATTCAAAGAATCACCACCACAACATTTTACATAATATTATTACAACTGTCACTAGGAGTTCTCTCAGAAATCTGGAAATTGCAATGACAAAAATTTAACCACTGAGGAGCAGGGTATTCTCAAAAATTGTCTGTCAGTATGCTGGCATGTTTGACCAGACAGAAAAGTGCTAGACTTTACTGCTAATGATCCAGGAGTGTAAGGAGGGAAAGTAATGTCAGAATGATACATGGGTACCCCTGAATGATACTAATGTGCCCCTCTTCCTTCAAGATCCTGATGCATTCTCATTAGTGTTTTCATGTCTGCTTGCTCTTTTCCTCTGTATTGCACCACCTCTGAAGCTGGACTAGCTCCAAGGACTGGCTTAAATACTGTTCAAAATCTCACATCTCATTAGACTGAGGCTTTGGAAACAAGTTTGAGTTTTAAGAGAGAGAAAGTAAACGGAGCTGTTCTCATACAACCTGCGCCAGCAAAATACGTCACATCAAGATTGCATTTAAATGATATCTGGGTGGGCATGACCCTGTTGAAAGCTTTGTTTTGTGCTTTTGTGTATTCTGATAAGATGCATGTTGCTCCAAATTTTAATTTTATAATATGAATCCTTTCCCCTTTTTTCCTTGATGCAAGAGGCTATCAGAAGAGAAGTAGGGATTTGGACACAAGGATCTGAAATCTGGCACCTTCGAAACTTGGGAAGTTTGCACAGGAAGGGATTTTGATAGTTTGAGTGCTTGGTATATCCTTTAGACAGGAGGTGGAGCAGGGCTGTATGCAAAGATGCAGAGCTTGAATTCCTTCATTAAATCCCACATCAGAAAGGACTGAGGAATCTTCTTCACACTGCATCCTTTTTAGATGCTGCTTCAACCCAAAGTGATCCATGAGCACATTGCCTAAAAGCTTTTGGTTGCATTACTAGGAGTGAAATGAGTAAGGACACTAATTAACATTTCTGCCAGATTTCAAGAAAAGCAGATTTGTGGCATGAAATAGCCAGCTCGTGTTTCTCTTGGACTTAAAGTTTCAGGCTCCTTGCAGACCGAGGGGCGCAGTCAGCTGCAGTAGCTGGTGTGTTGAAGGGCTAATGAATTCATTATGGAAGCACTCATGATCCAAATGGGGCCGCAGCTCCCGCAGTGAGTGAGGACGTGTTCATGTAGTTGGCCCTGGTTCCTGTCTGTGGGAGAGCCTGCCAGCATGTGTGCAAAGTGCTGCTGGGGGTGTGTAGCTGCTGGCAGCAAAACCTTGTTGTCTCTGTCATCATGTGTTCCAGGAATGGCTTTCTTGGAGCCCCACACATGGCACAAGGAGACCCTGTGGGTACTCTTGTTTGCTGGGATGGGATTGCTGCACCCAGACCAATTCTGTACGTGCCTTCTGTGTTCTTCTGTGATGGTCTGTACAGAAAAAAGGTTTATCCTGGAAATACCTGAGAGAGCTATGAAACATTATTTTTACTGCTGGTCATGTTCACCTCCCTCCAATGCCAGATGTGTCTAATACTGACAGTTCAGGTTCTTGTCTGTAACACAGTATTGGCACTGTGGAGGTGTGAAAGTGCCCAGTTGTGCAAAAAATCCTTTTGGCTGGCACTGCTCTGATGACTTGGCATTTGGTGAAGATCTGGAAGAAGAAGTTCAGCTTCAGTTTGACGGGACAAAAGGACATCAGCTTAAGCTGTGCCAGGGGAAGTTCAGGTTGGAAGTCAGGAAGAATTTCTTCATGGAAAGGGTTGTAGACATTTGCTGCCTAGAAGGGTGGTTGGAGTCCCCATCCCTGGAGGTGTCCAAGGAACACCTTGATTGATATGGTAGGAGTTGGTCACAGGCTGGACTTGATGATCTGGGAGGTTTTTTACAACCTTAATGGTTCTATATCCTCTCACTTCATATCCTCTCACTTCATCCCATCCAGCTCTGGAACCATTTTGTTTTCTAGTGTAGTTATTTGCAACCAGGAGAAAACGCAATTGTATTTTTGAAAGTATAGAAAGCCTCATAAGCTGTAGACCACAGGGTAAGTGAGAATGTGTCGGACCAGGGGTGCTTTTTCGGCAACCTGAGTCCATAAGCTGGCCCAAATTGTGGATTGCTGTAGAGTCATATGATCCTGTAAGGCCTAGAAATGGACAGAAGACATTTCCTAGCTCCTCAGGGGTGCAGCATGCTCGTTTCCAGCCAAAATGACTTATGAGATATTACGCATGAAGCCTGTCGGTCATCCAAGGCTGACTGTTGTGTCTGACGTAGGAAATACTGATTCTGGGGGGAAATATGTTTATGTATGTGCTGGTGGTTTTATAACTGCTGCTTAGGTTTGGGCCTTCTGAAGTGGCTCCACGGAGCCTGGATTAATGGGTACAAGAGCTGCAGGGTAAGTATCGTAGGAGGATTTCCACAGCTTAGCAGCTGATATCACCACAATATAAATGATATCAGTGTCTTGCTGAACAAAGCAATCTGCTGTACTGGGTTCCTGTCTAGGGTCAGTTCTGGCATTTTGTGGCCTAGTTTCACCAAAATGCTGAAGTCTGGGAGTATCCCACTGGCTCTGGTTTGAGCTCAGTGGGACCATATGTATGTTTAAAACTTTCCACATGCACTTTAGAGCATGTCAAAAGCCCATGCCTGGTGTGCTCCATAGGGCCAGCACCAAGAGGCTGAGTGTCATCAGCAGCCGCCAGTGACGTGCGTGCTTCAGTCACAGCGTGGTCCCCTGGGTGGGTGGTTTCTTTACCAGACTGCTTTCAGTTACATTTTTTTTCCTGACCAGGAATGTTTTGTTTGTCCCTTTCCTCTTTGCTTGCACAGTTGTGTTGCACTTTTTAAGAGCTGCCTTTAGCACAGGAGCTCAGAGGTCTGCAGACAGATTCCCTATCCCTGAGATAGGGAATCTGCCTGCAATCAGCAAAATCGGATGTGACAAATCTGCATACGGAAGGTGCTGAACGTGCAATGTCATGTACTGTCCAAAGGAGATATGAGCTCTTCAGGAAATCAGACTGCTCCTGTGCTGGATATATGGCTTTCAACTCTTTGGAAAATTTGGATGCTAGACAGATTTCCTTTTAATTATCTGTCTCTGAAGCCATTCCTAGCACTGCTAAAAGGTTAGTGAAGGTAGTCACCTTCTCTGAAGACCTGAAGAACATTTATTCCCTTGCATGCCTGTGCTATTACCAGTACACTCAGCCAAAGATGCACACATTCCCCAGCTATGGCTATGGCCTGGATCCCATCCCAGTGTCTCTTATCACAGAGGTGTCCCCAGGGCTGCCTCACCACCCCATCCATACACAAAGATGTGGTGTGACCCTTTATTCCTGGTCTTCTCCATCTCTGCTCTAGGAGTGGTCACCCCAATAGTGTCCTTTCCCGTTCATTGCCATTCTAACATTTGCTATTTATTTATTTTAAGCTGGACTCTACAGCTGCCCAAACTTCTATCTTCTAGCAGACTCAGTCATCAGCACACATGGGGTCATCATCCACCCCACATTCCCTGCTCTAGCAGGGAAGGGGGAAACATGCACCAGCAAGGTCCTGCACAAGACAGGAACACTAAGGCAACAATCATGAGCACGGATACTAATCCTGGCTTCCTAGTATACTCATTGCCAGTGAGAACAGTAATTTCTTTGAGGTCCCCAGAGACTTGTAGACTTAAATGGGCTTTGGCTCAGGTTGCCTTTTTTTTATACAATAATTTGCTTTAATGATGTGACTCAAATTACTCCAGTTCCCTTCCAGTTTGAGATGCAGCTGATTGAAGGGGAGGGTGTGGAGTTGGAGTAAGAGGGAGGAAAGGGAATAATCTCCTTTGAAAGCAGATAAATATTACCACTTCTTCTAATTGCATAAAAATGAAAAGCTAAGCCATAAACTGGAGTTCAAGTCCGTGATTACTTGACACCCTGTTATTCAAATGCAGAATGCTGGATGGAGCAGATAGAGAGGAGCTTAGTGTTGGAAAAGGCACTTATCTTCACTTTTAAAACCCCTGTGTGTATGAGAAGTCATCCCCAGCCTGGCAAAGGAAGATTAGTGCACACCCATCAGGATTAAAAGGCATGGACACAAGAGACTGTGACACCAGACCCACATGGCCCCTGATCTACGGGGAATTGACACCTCAATCTGGTCATAGCTCAGGCCCCTGTATCATGAAACATTCAAAACCCACCTGTCTGTCATGTACTGATGAACATGTAAAGGAATCATTTTGCTATGAGAACTGACTTCCCTGTCCAATTAACCCAGCAGAAAGACTCCTGCTGTTTTCAGTGAGCTTTAGATCAAGCCCAGGAGTGGTTGATAACACACACTGCATGTTCCTGCGTGGCTCAGAAGGACAGCAGATATTGCTAATATTTGGCAGCTCCTGTTAAAGCCAAAGCATACCAGAGTGGCTCCTCAGAGATGACTTGCTGTGGAGTGACAGAAAATTGGCCTCAGTGTTAAAATCCAGAGTTGTTTTCAAAGTCAACTGAAATACATATTTGTGTGTTGGATTTTTACTTTGAAAAATTCAATGTGTGGAAACCACAACTGCTCTATGATAAGAGAGAGGTAAACAAAGAGAAAAACGAAAGGAGCTGTGAAAGGCAGCAGCGTGTTGCAATCTAGTTGAATGTTTAACTGCAGCAACATGCAGAGGTGGATTCATTCAGACAAATTAGGCAATGAGGAGAGGTTCTCAAGTTAGGAGTCCAGTCTCCCTGGGTGTCTTCTGTAGTTAATGAAGAGACAGGCAGTTCCATGGAGTAATTCAATCCACCTCTGCTCTGAATCATCCTGGGAGGTGTCTGGCTCTTTCCTTGATGGTAGAGGGAACCTGGTGCACCTGGTTGCTTCCCTCAGGTGCATCTAGTGGCACTGTGAATGGACACAAAACAGGACCCAGTGAAGAAGTCTACCAAAACTCAGGATGTTCTATGATTCTGTGAAAAATCTGTTTTTAATTCCCATTAAAGTTAATTAGACCTAGCCTGATTGCCTGAATGCTGAGCTGAAGGAGAATTAGAAGGGAGCGAATGAGGTGCTAAAGAAGCAGAGGACCAAACTCTGCACTGTGCCTGTGATCCACACATCCAAGGAACCCAAGCAGTGCTGGGGGAAATACAGCAATGGCAGTCTTTGTGCTGCATGGATTTTTGGGTTGCTAAACTGGAGCTGTAACAGCCCCTCGTAAATTGAAATAGTCCTGAGGTGCTGCACCAGTGGCATCTTTCTTTAGGCTGCTGGACTGAGGGGGGTGACAACACTGACAGGTAGCTACAGTTCATTGAAAGTGGGATAGTGTATCATCCTGACTTGAAAGGAGAAGACAAGGATCATTGAGTCCAACCTCTGGCCCTGCACAGACACCCCAACAATCCCACCCTGTGCCTGAGAGCATTGGTCAAATGCTCCTGAAGCTCTGGCAGCCTTGGGGCTGTGACCATTCCCTGGGGAGCCTGTTCAGTGCCTGAGCACCCTCTGAGGGAAGAACCTTTCCCTAATACCCAGCCTAAACCTCCCCTGAAACAGCTTCCACTTATACCAACCCATTTCTGTTCCTGAGGCAAAACAGCTTCTCCAGCTTTGTTCTGGTTTATCAATGTGTGAGAAAGAAACAGAGCAAAGGTTTCTCAAATAGGTTAGGGGCTCGGCAGCACTTTGGGCAGAGGGAACATAATATCTAGAGCTGCCAGCATGTGCTTGGGACTTCCAGGCAATGAGGGTGAGTCACAGGGAGGGACGGAAAGAGAGAAAGAGAAGGGAGCTCAGATCTGGGAAGGTAGAGAATGTGGGTGGAAGGCAATTACCATGAAAGAGCAAAGGGCTGCTGTGTGAGTCAATTGAATCCTATAGATACTAATAGTTATTGTAAATACCAAAGAGGTTTTTAGCAACCACAATTTTCAGAAAGTAATAAAAGAAAACTGTTTGCTCTGGTTAGAAGGACCAGAGAAGACGACGTGAGTGGAGGAAGAAGAGCTATCAGGACTGCGAATGCAAGGAAAGGAGTATTGTGGAGGATGACATAATGGAATAAAGATTAGCAGCAATTATGTGGCATGGGAACAAGATTGGATGATTAGCTTTTCCAGAAAGATGTTGTGCTGTTTTTCCCAGTAATCTCTTATTAAATGGGTGCTAGAATGCATGAACAATACAAGAAAACCCCTTCTTATTCTAGTGGTTTTCTTTCCATAACTAAGTTTTGCCCATAAAGAATTGCAGGACATTATTTTTTTCCTAGTGCTGCTTCATTTTAGTGTTATGTGTCTTGCTTGCTTTGGTTTTCAGGTGGCAGTAAATGTGAGGCAGTCTGCAGGAACATTTTTAACTCTTGAAGTTTCTTTTTGGGAGTCCTTTCAATGCAGAGATCATGGTTTACTGCTTTTGCTTGCAACATTATCTCTTACAAAGGCCTGCACTGTGGGGTGCAATAGCCTATCAGTGATTAATTTATCTTCTTTCTTTAGAAAATGCATTGAGAGGTGAATAAGCATTATAACAATATTTTTACTCAGATTTTAGATTTTAATAAAAAACAGACATTGTGAAATAAAACAGAAGTGCATCTTTGAAGCTAAGACAACAAAAAACAATGTCTAGGACAATGCAGTTTTCTCTAATTCTTTTATAATTTTATAAAGCCTTAATTTTGGGCATTCCCAAAATTCAGAAGGATTTTTTTTCCCCCATTTTCTGAAGGACAGAATGGAGTGATTTTCAAATGAAATTGTCAATAATGCACCTAAACCATTTCAACTGATTAAATTTGCAGGTGAAGTGTACCACTACTCAGAATGTAAGCATGGGAAACTTGGCCACAGATGTAAGTGAGGGCTATGCTTACAAACCAGAGCAGGGAGAGAGAATTTTTATCTGAAATTATGGGAGGGATTGTTATGCATTTGATATGGTGTCAAGACTTTTCCTGTTCTGTGACAGGAAATTTCTGCCTCAGTAATTTCAGATGAGACAGTGCAGAAGATGCTTAGAAAAGAGGCTACAGAAAGTGAGGCTACCCTGCCCTTCATGTTTCTGTCATAATGTGCTTTTGAACAGAGAGTTGCAGTTGGTATCCAAGTTGTGTCCAGGTCTGGTATTTGAAAGTTCCCATTTGGGTTAAAATTTCAGTCTAGCAATTATTTCTTTTTTTCCTGGCAACTGCCAATGGATCCTGAATGTGGTTCCCACCTAAGTGTGCATTAGTATCTGATCTCTATTTCAGTCACATATTTCTACAGTATTTCTGCCTAGGGGAATTTACTTCAAGTGATTTTGGGCTGTAGGCTTTCTTCCAGGGGCTGTGTCTGGGCATGGGTTGTGCAGGGGGAGCAGAAGGCTCCTCTGAGTCAAATATTTGAGTGTTGCTATATGAAAGTTTTTTGTTTTTTAAGTGAGTAGAAGCTATTCCCTGTATTTTGTTGTTTGGTTCCCACAATGTGACTTGATGAAACAGGGAATGATTCCAGCTGCAGAAGTAGTCAGAAGGATCAGACAAAAAAAAAAAAAATTTGAAGGCTGAAGTCCTAAGAGTCGTCAAACTCAACTCCTTGGACCAGTGAATACTTCATAGCTAAGTCTTGCTGAATTTCTAAGGTGGGAGGAAATGTGTCTCCTGTCCTCAAAGGGATATTATGGGATAATTTTTCTGTCATTCTCTCACACATTATATTGATCATCACTATAGAAAAGGCAAGGTCAAGCTCAGAATCTTTCAATAAAATGGAGTTTGAAATGCTTATAAAGGCTGGGTGTGCACAAGGAGGAAGCAAGACAACGCAATTCCTCATCAAGAGAGTGCATCCACCCTATGCACCACGTGGATGAGAGGGTCCTTTGGAAAAAGAAGTTGTGTTGCTGTAGAACTGCAGGCTTCATTCCTGTGCATGCACAGGAGACAGGTGAATTCAAGTTTCACTGTCAATCCTTGTCCTACCATTTTCTGACTTGCAAGTGTTTGACCTCATGACCTGAAAATGTTAGTGTAGAGCTGCTTTCTATCACTTAATATTATGTATGCTTAGAGAGGTTTGAATGGAAAGATTGGCAGAATGAACTAGGACGTGAAACTCTGCTGTAAACTTTTTTTTTTTTCATTTTAAGTAACAGTTCTTTTCATACTTAATTTTCTGAGGCTTTATCTATGATATATCATAATATATTGGCTCACTCATTTTTAAATTACCAAGTTAACTGAAGCCTGTTAAATCCTAGGGTTTAACAGTTTGGCATTTTAGAGGCATTGCTCAAATTCATCCATCATATTGCTCTAATGACATTGGTATTTGGCTTATTGCACCCCTTTCATTTTGGAAGGCTAATCCTGCTAGTCCTACTCCCAGTGAAGGGATACATCGACTTGGCCTATTACACTGGACTCCTTTGTGTCAACAACTCGATAAACAAAGAGACATATCTGGATGCTTTTTAAGGGAACAAAAAAAAAAAAAAAAAAAGAACAATTTTGGGTATTGCCAAAGAAACAGAAGCATTCACAGGGCAAATGAAAACTTTGCTACACGGGTGATGGAAACCGCTAAGTGATAATTTCAGTAAGTTTGCTAAAGGTTGCACCCTGCTTACAAACTCTTGATTAAATCCATTCTAGCTCCTAAACTCTTGATCTAATTAAGACAAGATGTATTTTTAGATAAAGACATTAGAACACTCTGTAATTTCTATGGCTGATTGCACTCTGCAAGAGCAGGGGAGGAAGGTGAATGGCTGGGTGTGTATGAGCATAGGTACGTGTGTACATGTGTGCCAGTATCTGAAACAAGGTGGAGCTGAGTCTTACCTGAAAGAAGAAAATCAACCTCAGCAATTTCTGGATTTGCTTTGGATTTTTTTTAAGAAAAAAACCCTTGTAAAAGGTACAGCCAGCAAAGCAGCTTGGCTGTGTTTCCCAGGGTATTAAGAAAGGTGGTAGGTAGTAGAAGCAGGATATTGGGGCACATGTCTGGATAGAAGAGTGGTTGACTAAAGTCCATTGAACAGAGATCTCCCGGCTTCACAATGAGCTGCCCAAATTCTGTCTAGAGCAGTATTAGTTGGGAGGCATCACCACACCACAGCTGCTGGGTGGCTGAGGAGAAAATAAATGTTGTGGCTTCACAGCAGCTCCCCCATGGGGCCCACCAGGCCACTTCTGTAACCAGTAGTAATTAACACCCCTGTTTTCAGTGTTAGCTCCATGTCCATGAGGCAGGCCTGGAAAGGTGAGAGCTTTCCCTCTGAGAGGCCCCTGGGTTGTGGCTAAACTTGTAGAGTGAGCACTGTAGTATCCTTTGAACACACAAAGAGAGAGGGCAGCTGGGAAGAACCTAAGATAGGGAAAAAATGGGTTAAACTTGCTCTCTTGCTATTTAACTAATCCAGGGAAAAGCAGTGAGATTGGTAAATGAAGAAAGAGAAAGCATTTATATCTTAGGATGCCATTGTCATAGTCATAGAGCAGAACTGAATTTCGTATTGCAGATGTTTCAGTTTTGGTTTTGGCTGTCATTTGCTCTTCTGTGACAAATATGTGTGTCTGAATCAATGACTAGAGGCAGAAAACATAAAAATTCATATTTTTATGTTTCAATTGGAATTGCTAGAGCAAACTGCAATGGGAAGTGATGGGCTTGTTCATCATGAAAAAATCAAAATCCATTCCAGCATGTGCTTTAAAGCTGGGTTTCTCAGATGAGTAATTTGTGACCTCTGTAGGGGTCAAAAGAGGATTTGGGTGATACTACAAAGTGTTATATGGCATTGTGCAGCCCCTTGGTTCCTGAGAGAGAGGCAGTGCAGACATGGGTGTCCTGTAATTGCACCAGCCAAGTAACAGCACCATGACTTCAGTGTGCTGTAGGAGCTCAGCTACTTCAGATCTGTGGAATGTGCAGTAGGCAAGGACAGTGGAGCAGAGAAGAGGTGTGTTATTGCCAAGTGCACAGTCAGCTCCTAAAAAGTCACAAAACTTGTGCTGGGTTTATACTTGGTTCATCTTTGTTAAGAATTTGAGATGTAATATATTCAGGATGTCCTCCTCATCCTTAGAGGGAGATATTTGATCCACAAACTAGTATTAATATCCTAGGCATATAACTAACATGTTAGTTAGTGTGTGTCTGTTTAACATGGCTAAATTTGAAAATTGTCCTTTAGATGGTACTCCTGAGCAGCCTGAAGGAGATATTTAAGATTTTCTGTGCCTATGCTCATGTACCTTCTCTGGAGCTGGAAGGCACTGACACATGTTTGGCAGGAGTGAGGAAGACGGTTTGTTTTAGAATTACTACTTTGGCAACAACACCAGCTCAGCTAGGCAAAATCTGTGGGCAGCCTGGAGAGGTAAGACCAGATTCCAACTCAACATCTTTCTTTTGTGCAAATGAATAACAGCAGCTACAGCAAAATCGATCATTTAAAAGAGTTTGAAAAGGATAGTTTGGATGGCAGAGGGAAGCACTAAAACTGACATTACTCTAATTTTTTAATGCCTCTCCTTTTTGCTGTAAGCTTGCTTGTTACTGGTGGTGCCTATGTGAGAGTTGGTAGTTATATATATTCTAAGAAATTTTTCAAATAAATTAATGCCTAGCACTCAGTCCGTAGCATGGAAGAGATTGCAAGTACGAGCAAGTAATTGTCCTGGCTCACATTCTGCCTAGGAAGGAAAGACTGCAAAGAAGCAGGAAAGCATCACAGTACAAGGAGGTGTCTCACTCAAACCAACACATCAAATCAGAGCCAAGAGTAGGACCAGATATTGTTACTTTGATCCACTATTGGAGCCACTGGAGAAGTGGCTCTCTACTTCTCATCTGTGGATCTTCTGGAAGAATAGGTGATCAAGGAGAGCAAGTTTAGGCTACTCTTCAGGACCAGGGGACTCTCAGTATCCTGAACCTACTGGATGCATCCTTCCCACAACCTGTCTTAGCTTGCAAACATGGCAAGTGAGCTGATGTTCTAGGTATGAACAGAGCAGTGTAAGAGCTGAGTCAGGTTGCCTGATTTTCTATGAATCTGTGACTCCAGAGGACAATCTCAGACTCTCATTTCAAATCCTAACCTATGGGATGAACTGGCCTATCATTCCCATGATTTGACATTATAGTC
The DNA here is from genome assembly GCA_013400575.1 of Peucedramus taeniatus. Lineage (NCBI taxonomy): Eukaryota > Metazoa > Chordata > Aves > Passeriformes > Fringillidae > Peucedramus > Peucedramus taeniatus. The sequence goes on from WBNO01016895.1 coordinate 45,551, forward strand.
CTAAGGTCTTTCATTTAGGAAGACAACAGGAATGTAAATGTTGTGTAATACTGCCCTCAGTGTGTGCCATGGAGACTTCCCATGCCATTTAGAAACAGCAAGCCTCTGAAATGTGGGAAATACTGGTGCAGACAACTAAAACCAGCAATCCCATATCCAGCAACTGCTTGGGTTTCATCCTATAAAGATGTTCATCTGCTGGAAGCTCTAACTAACCATTTTCTACAAGCTCCTGTGTGGGTTTTCAATCCCTTCCTTTTATATTGTGCTATAATGCTTGGAATTGTCTCCAAAAAGGAATGGGTGATTCTTGAAGTTTCAGTAATCACCAAGGAGCTGAGCAAGAGGTTGGTTGACAAAGATATTGCACGTGGAAGATGTCACTAAGTTAAGATGGTAGGGAGCCAATTAAGATACTTTTCACCATCTTTTTCATTAAAATTCATTAGAACCTTTGCAAAGCAGAAGATGTTTTGATTTAACTGCTACATTCAAATTCAAAACAAACAACTTTTTGCATAGTTCTGTGCTTCAGTATTTGCATCTTAGACTGCCACTTCCCATCTATTGCTATTGCTGGGAATTTCAATCTCTGATTTTTTTAAGACTCTAGGCTTTTCTTTATTTCCCACAGGATAGGTTTGAAGATTATTTTGTTTGCCTATACAGTGTCTCACTATGCTCAAAGGAAGGTTCAGAACGTTTTGAATCTCACCATCAACTGATGCCAATTAAGAAGAAATGATGAAAACTAACACATTGTAGCCAGGATAGGAGTAGAGTTCCTACAGCACCACTTAATTCCGTGATAAAGTTTCTGTACAAAAATTTCTGGAGTCCAGCTTTGATTCCTGGCTTCAGTAACTCACAAGATCTTCTCAGGGACCTATTTCTTCATGTTTTCTTTTTAGTCAGTGTCAGGTTACAATTTGGCAGCTTTCTGCACAGCTTTCCTTATAACTGTATCCAGGCCAGGACAGCTGTAAGCTTGCAAGTCAACAGCTTGCAATCAAACCCAAGGATCTCAGTCACTAGGAACATAGTCTGTCAATAAGACAAAAATAAAAGCTACCCACCAGTTTACCATGCTTCAGTGTCAGGGATATTTAATTCCACCCCCTCTAGCTTGGAGTAACAGCAGTTTGAAAGTATTAGCTTACTTCTGTGTGAGCTCACCAAATTTTGTGAAGTGTGTGGAATGTGGGTGGAGTTTTGGTATTTTGTGCAGAATTTTAAACCCATGAAGATGCAAAGAATTGGTGGCCAGTGAGATAAGTTATTATAGGCAAATATAATACAGCTTTTTATTTTCACATTTTTGATTCAGATCATGATGAAACTAGTAGTTTGGAATGATGGGGGTTTGGCCAGCCTTGGGATAATTTCCAGAACCCAGAACACCATGGCTGTTATCTGTCATTGCCTCATTGATAGTTTCTACATAGAATTCAAGGATTTACTGGTTGTAGAACAGGGACCCTCTCTTCATCCTCAGAGAAGGTTTTTCCAGTTCAGCAGTGAATACAGCAATCATTGCATGTGGGTAGGGAAATAAGGGAGGGAGAATATCAGTTTCTAGAAACTTACCAGAAGAAGCATGCCAGATTTTTTTTCTCTCCTTTCGTTCTTGCATAAAAAAGAATACACCAGCTATATCTCGTAAAAGCTGAACAAGAAGCTTTTTATAGCTGGAAAAATAGCCATCAGGCAAACACTGAATTATCACTTTTTTTTTAATGTTGGCTATGCAGAGTTTTATTTTTCTTTGCAAGCCCTGTGTTTGTCACCCTGAGTCATCTGAGGTCAGGCAGCTCAATCCTCTCTGCCGTAGTGCCCATCTTTTCTGGGATCAGTCTTGGCATACTGGCACAGTGCAGCTGTTGGCATTCCCAGGCCTGGCTTGGGTTGGGTGCCCCTGGCAGTGCAGTCAGTGGTGCCTGGCATGGACCAGCAGCTCCTTCAGGCCACACCGCGTCGCCTTTCCCCTTCTTGTGCAGAACTTCTCCTGGTGCTGTCACAGCTGGGACCACATCATGGACAGTGTGACAGTGGGGAGCAGAAGGTTCACTCTATGAGACTTCTTCCTCCCAATATTTCCAGTTTTCTCTAGTCTGTCCTGTTTTATTCCTGGAGTTTATTACCATTTCAGCCTTGCTGCAGACTTCAGTCAGTAAAAGTGACTTTAGTTGGCTGCAGTGTGTTACGACCTTATACTACAAGCTATTTGATCTCTCTTTTGGGTTTACATTTTCCTTCTGACTGAGTGATTTTTGGCATAGGAAACATTTTTATTCATTATGAATTTTTCTCTGTGTTAGAGTTTCGTGCAGTGATGATGTTTGGACATACATGATAATACACTGCTGAATATTTGGCAGAACTGAGATCCCTTCACCTAGAAACTGGCTGTCAATGTTTGTCTTTCATTGAAATAGCACAATAGTGGTTTTGAGCAAAATAACCAAACTGGATAGGGAACTTATCATGATAGTTATGATTCAAAAATAGTCCACAGTATAAAAATCATTATAAGGTCAAGTTTCCCATTTGAAGTCTCTAGATCTGTGAATCACATTTTCCTCTATTAGTAAAACAAGGAGGATCATCTCTTCTGTGCAGTATGGATTCATTCATTACCATTTCTAGAAAGCCCTGAGCAAGCCTATTTCATAAGTCTGGCTCTTTTGCCACCCAGAGTTCTTCTTTGGTAGGTTATGGCCAAAATCTATCCTGGCATCACTTGTCTTCTCCAGCCAGAGAGAACCCTAAGAAACACATAAAATGTTACGCCGTTTCTTTTTGAGTTAAACCCACATTCACCTATACTTTTTATGCATTTCAAAAAGATAAGCCATAAATATACAATACTTATGTCTCCAAATGAGTCCCAAAAGAGTTGCAGGTCTTTGACACGTGTAGTCAGTTTTACATTCATGGGATTGTCCTCTTGGGCCATAGAGTTAAATATCGTGTCTAAACTTCTAGGTTGAATCATTTGAATCTGAACTGGAAAATATCAGCCCTTTACTTAAGCCTTTTTACTTAAGTAACTAGCAGGTTTCTTGCCCCCAGAGTAAAAAAGCTAGGATGGCTTTTATACAGAAAAAAATGCAGAAAAACTGTTTAAACAGAAAGAGCAGAAGAATACAACATATAGTTAATACTTACAGGGATTCTACATGCAGGCAAGTTTAATTATCTGATTTTTCTATCAGTTCTTTGATTCCAAAAAATGCCAGAGGATTTTTAACACCACAAGAGATCAAGCCCTCTGTTTCATCTGTGGGAGGCAACAACAAACTGTAGTACATGCATCACTGTCTATGACCATCTATTTTCCTTGTGAATTTGGCATTTGGTATCTCCAGAGGAACTGGATTTTGGGTTAGCATGAAATCTCATTGTTTTGTTCTACAACAAAGATTCTTGTTAGCTGATTCTTGTTAGTTTTTGGGAGTTGGTTTGTGATGTTTGGATTGTATTATCAAGATCATGCACCATATGGGTTAGTTATTAGATCCTTCATGAAGTTGTAGTTTTCCCTACACCAAACAAAAATCCCCAAAGGGGCAATTTTCTTACTCTCATCTTTCTGTAAGACAGAAGGAATGCTGTTGATTTTTTTTTTTTCTTTCTGGTGACAGAAAGTTTTGAAGCATAACAAACAAGATGCTTAAGAGAGTTCTAAAGCATACTTTAAGACATGGCATTAAGGTATTATTTATAATTCTTTTTTTCCTGAAAGCACGCAAAACATTCTCTTCATTAAAGTAATTGAACAAATACATATGTTGTTCCATTAGTGCAACTAGTTTTTCCTTTAAAATAAAGATTTTTAGCATTCTGTAAGTATGTTTTAGAACACACCAGAAGACAGAATAAAAGCACTCAGCTTGGAAAACACTGGTCAGCCCAGGAAGAGCATTAGGGAAGATGGATTTTGAACAGCCTGAACTGTGATTTTTTTCCTCTGTCTGTGGGGTGGGCTTCCCCACACAGAAAGGTATATTGTATCTCATGGTCAAATTTTCAAAATAAGTGAGAATTCTGTTTACCCTCCAAATGGGTGGCCAACTCATCACAAAGAATTGTCTGTCAACCGAGTAGATTTGTGAGAGGGGTGAGCGGTCCTACTTACAGACTGAACCCATGACCTCCTAATCCTATCTCATGTGTAGTGCCTGCCAGAGTGTTCAGTGGTCATTAGACCTGGGTGAACAATTTGTACAAAAAAATGGAGCCATTCTGGGGATTAAAGATCCAAAGAAATCAAAACCCAGCTCTCAAAGTTACTCTGGGCTTTCAGCTTCCAACTTAGTTTTATTTTATAGTAATGTCTTTCCCATGCTGCTTGTTTGTTCTGCCATGGCAGTAAACTTTCATCCTGGATCATATAGGCTATGCTAGGAAAACTTGAGGACATGGCACAGATGCTTTATGTGTGAGGTAGAGATAGAGAATCCGGTGTTTAATGATTCAGGTTAATGGCATATTGCAATGGTAATACAATAAAATCAGGCATTTTGATTTTTACTAGGCATGAAATGCTCAGAAGTTGGATGAAGACATTGGCTTAATTCTAGAAGTGTTGCTGGATAGGAACTTTTATATCATCCATACTCTATAGAAAATCCATGAATTACAAAAAATTCAGAAGCACTGAATTTGAACTGTAAGTCTTAACTCCTTGAATGTACAGACTGGCCTAGAAATTAAACAAAGGGTGACAGTATTTAAGCCTGCAACTGAAAGATACTTTTTCACCAACACATGTAGCTCCTTACAAGAAAAACTCTGGCTTTCTTTGGAGTCACAAGAGAATGACTTAGTAAGGCTGGAAGTGATGCCACCTCGTCTTCTTAGTTCACAGATATCCAGTTGGAGCAATTCTCATTCTCCTGAGCAGTTGCTCCAACTCCCAGAAGTGCAACGAAACCAAAATACGTCAAGCCTACTTTGGCTAATGTTTATTGAGAGAATTGATTCCTATGCTGTAATTCCACTCAATACTGCATCAAAACTTGGCGTAGATTTATTCAGGCTGTGTATCAGTGGGAGGCAATATATGCATTATCTTTAAGATTCTTAAAATAGGTGCTTGTAAAACACAAGCTTTGTGCATTTTAGGTACTTAGTGAAGATACTTTTACTTGACCTGTCTCAGACAGTAAAACCTCCAATGTAAATATTAAGCACAATCTAAGCAAATTGTTTTTCTACACTTTTAGCCATACTTCCCCTCCATCTGCCCCATGTTTTCAAAGTCAGATGCTGCAAATCAAAGGATTGCTCATAACTGGACACTAATTGCTGAACTGCTATTGTTCCACTAATGAGGGGGTGAGACACAAGGAGTCAAAATACTTTTGGGCCCATTTTACACAACTGCAATGCAGTCCATGCAGGAACTGAAGAAGTCAGAAGCAATGGTAATTCACTGTAGAATGAGGACTGAAGAGCCACTTTAGGTCTCAACTCTGTTTTACTAAGTAGAACTAAAGAAGTGGAATGGCAAAAGCAGTTACCTTGTTTTTGTACCCCTGAGAGGAGAAGAGGGGAGTGTAATTCCAGTCATGATGTGTAGTTTATCTTCTTGTCCAAGCAGAAAAGCTTGGACCAGTGGGAAAGGACATTTAGAAGGGGGATAGAAATGATCAGAGGTCTCATGCATGAGAGGAAAATTTGAATGAGGGCTGTTTCACTCTGCAGAAGATTTATAAACAGAGTAAAGGACAGTGCAAGGCCTCTGGGGACAAAATATTTTGTTCCCATTGGTTATCAGAGAAGAAGCCCTGAGTTTTAATTGCAGAAATTTTATAGAATCATAGAATAGAAACATTGGAATATTCTGAGTTGGAAGGGACACACAGAGATCAAGCCCAACTCCTGGCCCTGTGCAGGAGAACCTCAAGAATCTTACCCTCTGCCTGAGTGTTGTTCATATGCTCTTTGAGTTTTGTCAGCCTTGGAGCCATGACCATTCCCTGGGGAGCCTGTTCAGTGCCCAACCACCCTTTTAGGGAAAATTTAGGTAGGGTGATTTATAAATGGTATGAAGTGGCTGTCAAGAGTGGGAAAGGTGTAGCTGATCCTAACCAGGGTAGGTGGATGGACTACTGTCTCCTTAAAGTCACTGTCCAGTTTGTTCCCTTCTGTGGAGCCTGTGCCTTCCCATCACCACACAGACAGATGTGCTCCCCACGTTGCTTTCTCAGCAAGCTCTCTTGGGAAAATGCAGCTCATTCAGTCCCCAGAATTCATCGTCTCATACTCTTCTAACAGGAGCCTTTCCACGTGAGCACACGGGCCAGTTCTGCACGCACAGCTGCCAGTCTGACATGCCTTGGCATGTGCTTTTGGATCCCTTGGTGCAGGAATTCTGCTGTAGCGCCTAAAGACATGCGTGCTCTTGGCCTAACATCATGTACAAAGGTACATCAGGGTAACCACTGGGGGAACTAAGGGGGCAGGTTGCAGACTTCACGTCTTAGAGAATGTCCATGGCTGTCCTTGTCTATGACCACAACCCTTTTTAAACAAACTCATTTTCTGAGTATGCCGTAGTGCTTAAAAGATACTTAAGTCATAGGGTTTTAGGAAACTTTAATAATTTCTCCGCTTCCTAGTAGTCTGTGATGCTGCTGTTAGCTTTTCTTCCATTGAACAGATAAATATAATTCAGACAGAAAGCTAGCTTGTCAATCAATTTATGTTTTACCTAAGGGTAAAAAGTTAAAAAGATCAGTGGCAAAAAAATAGTAGCATCAGGGAGAAAAATGAGAATAAGTATTTGTGGGCAGTGAAAGGAGACTTCTGTGAGAGTGTGGGGCTGACTGAAGATGAAGACTGGACTGTGTCTCAGATGTGGCTGTTAAACCAGGCTCTGGGTGCTCACTGGCTGACACTGTGTGTGTCACCAGCTGCCTATAGCCCCTATAGATTGCATATGACTCACTTTGGTAGAACTGTTTTAGTACCACCTCTGCAGGCTCAGCTGTGAATTCCAAACAGTCCTTATCACTTACCTCTTTAAACCTCTTCATTCTTTGGATTGCCTGGCCATAAAGGGATTTTTTCAAGTGATTAAATTCAGAAAGAGAACTGGAGGAAAAAGAAATTCAAGATGCCCATAGTCAGCAGCATCTTCAGTTTGAAGGCAAGAAGCACCTAAAGTGGGGTCAATGTGTCCCCTGACAAAAAGGCAGGTGAATACCTGTGTGTGTATGATTGACAGTGTGTGTGGGATCTTTTGAGAGAGGATTTTAGAAGGAGAAGTATTCCATCCAGCTGCTTTCACAAGCTTATAGCGATTTGCAAAACACCAAGGGCACACCCAGCACGGGCCACTGGGATAATAACACAGATGCAAGATTTTTATGGCTGCACACCAAATTCAGAAACCCCCTCTAGAAAAACAACTCAAAATGACTTTTGCTAATCCTTCTGAACACCTGGAATAGACTCAACAAGCCAGGGAACTAGAAAAGTTACTGTGTGGTTTATCAGGCCTCTTATATCACTCAGAATTAAAATTTTGAAATAAGTAGCTGAAAGAAACCTTAGACATTCATAGATAACCCTATTTGGTGTCACATAATTTTGTGCCAGTGTTGACAGTTCAGATTATAAAACAGAGAGTTGTTGTTCACAGAAGGCCCACATGCAGCATACAATAATGTTTTAAATGCTTGGAAATCTGCATAGGAAATAAACTTTTACATTCTGCAATTTATGAGGGGTTCCCCCCTTTTTTTTCCACACTTGAGACTTTCTCAGACTGCATCTATTTTATAGTAATATCCAACTTTTAGGGACAGATTTGAAGCTCTGATTTGGTGATCAAATCCTATTTCCATGTCTAACCAACATGTATAATCTCAAGCAGACAAACTGTCTCATAATTTGTGTAGGGTAATTCGTGTAAGGAGCTAACCATAAATTATCTATCTGATGGATCAGAATTTCTCTTTGCATGATCACCAATAGCCAGTGGGGAGTTTTGCTGGGTTCAGGGAATGCAGGCCTGCTCCATGGAAGTGCCAAGCAGTTTTGCTTACAGCTGGAGTGGTGGTGCAAGAAAAGCTGCAAATCATTTTCTCATCAGGGAACAGACTCAGAAAATGAGAGTCAAAATTAGTTAACACACTAAGAGACTATTAAAAAATTATTTCCAAGTGCCATTTGCTATTTGCTTAAAAATGTTGCATTTTTTTTTTGGTTTTTCTTTTCAATAACTATTAATTAAAAGTAAAGAAAACCTACCAAGTGTAGCATTTCTGCACTCTGCATTTCTTAGGCAAATTTCTTAGTGTAACACCTCTACCTTCTGAAATTATTTTGGGATCTGGTGTTTAGCATGAGGTCTTTGTAGAGGGACGTATTCTGATACATTGACTTGGGCTGACTTGCAGTTAACAACAATTTTTCCTTGGAAGCAAATAGAACTACATGACCAGGAAAACACAAAGGGTGTCAGCCATACATCTAGCATCTTGAAATCTGTGATAGATCTCCTGTATTTAGTAAGGTAGTCCTAAAAGCATTTTCCTTCCTAAATCCAAGGCTTTGCAAGGGCTTAGTTGAGCTATGCAGGCTGAAAGGGACTTTCAGGGCACTTTTGTTTGAAGTTGCAGCCAGCCCAGGGAGGTCATTTAAAGTTGGCTGTTCAGCCCTAGCACAACCTCCTGGCTGCCAAACCTCTCCTGGGAGCAGAACATGTACCCAGGCAATCAGCCTGTGCCAATCTGAGCAACCTGCTCCAATGGAAAGTGAGGGACCGGCAAAAGTTGCCCAGAGAAGCTGTGGCTGCCCCATCCCTGGAAGTGTCCAAGGCCAGGTTATTGGGGCTGGGAGCAACCTGGGATAGTGGAAGGTGTCCTTGCCCATGGCAGGGGATGGGACTGGATGGGCTTTAAGGTCCCTTCCAACAAAAACTCTTCCGTGATTCTGAGGAGCAGAATCTGTTTCTTTTTGAAGTGATGTGGAAGGCGCATCCTCCCTCCTGTCCTTGGTGCTGGAGATGGAGAATAGTTGTACATTCAACCCCTGTCTCTGACAGAGGTACATCTGCACCACCACCCAGCCTCATGCAGGCACACCACCCATACCTGGTAGATAATTGCAGTTCTCCTGTGAAGGAATAAACTCTGACATGAAATATTAAAAAAAAAAATTAAAATCCCACAGTTTTCCTCATTCTTACCCATTCATGCTAAATCTGAAGAGGTCCACGGTTTCTGCTTCTGGGACTTTGTGTTTCTTTTCCAGTTTTTTCCACATCTTGAGAACAATGCAAATGTGAATGAGTGTCCCCCAGCTACTGTAGTTTGAGAGAAAGGTGAGGGTGGGTAAGTGAAGAGGAAAAACACAAGGGCTCAAGGCTTCACAACCAAACTGGGACTATTGTCAAGGCACCAGTGATCTGCCTGGTCCCACTCGGATGGTGCCAAGGATGTGCCCAGTCCTCACACTCACTTCCTCGCCTGCTGCACACCGGAGCAGGAGGAGCTGCCCTTCTGTCTGTCATCCCAAAGCTTCAGCTGTTGTAGAGAAACATCAAAAAAACTCATCCTGCTCCTTAGACCCTGACAATGGTCTTGCCTGAAGTGAGGCATTTAGAGCAGATGAGAACAACACATGCTGCTGCTGGTTTGAGCAATGCTCCCATTCCAGATACAGGAGCCAGTAAGCACCAAGCACCAAGTCTATAGGTTTTTGGGTTTAATTTTGTTTGTGGATATTACTTAATTCCATATCCTGACTTTTTACGGCCTTGGGAAAGATTTGCCACCATGAAAACAGTGATGAGGGAAGAAATAAAAGAAACAAATCATGATTCATCACAGCAGTGTTTTCAGTGGTTAAAAATTCAATGTCATTGACAAAGAGAATTTAATTTTTTTTTCATCTGCTGCTAATTCAAGACCAGTAAGTCTTGTTTTGTGGCCATATATCCGTGAGCAAATAGCAGCCTTCAGTGGTCATTTAGTCTGAAGTGCATAATGGGAAGTGTCAATGTGGCCTCTCCACCTTAAAAATGAAAGAACGTCTGAGGCAAATTTATGTGGCTTTTCAGGTGTGCCTCAGAGCTGCATACAGACTTTGATCCTCATGATTAACAGACACTGCAATGGTGTCTCAACATTCTAACACAATATACAAAATTCTCCAACATAATGGCTCAGTAGACTTTCAGAATTTATTCTCATTGGTTGCTCAGATCCTACCTGAACCATGACAGCAGTAAAGCCAGCTGACTTCATTTTGAGAAGGAAGAGTCTTCCTTTCCTGTGGACCTATTATTACATGCTTTCCTCTTCCTATTTTTGTATCACATCCATGAAAGCCCTATGCAAGCAAAGCAAAAAATTTAAGATCTTTCATAAATGTTTAATGAAAAATATAATGAAGTATATTTTTATGTATTTTAAGATAGATTCCAGCAACAGTCTACCTTAAAGATTTTAAAGCCACAATGCATACCTGGCATTTTAGAATGAGCTAAACAACAGATAGCTGCTTCGGGGCAGGACATCTGTGGTAGGACTGTGACAGGCTTTCATCAGATCTCACAAATTAAGCAGGGTCTTGATAAATCTTGGACTTTGCCTGAAGACTACCTATTAATTTTTTTCCTTTTAATCCATTCCCCAGACAGAAGAGATGGCTAAACTTTGGTCAGAGCCAAAATATGCACTTAGGTTTAATTAAGGCTTGGAATTGATAAAGCTTGGAAAATGCCCATATCTATATATATGTCATATGTGATTGGAGAAAGCTTATATGTTCTTATTTACTATGTGAAAAACATGAAAAAATGTGGATTTCACATATAGAAAGAAGTGTGATTTTTTTATTTTTCTATGATACTGAATTGTTTCTGCATAGACACAGAAAATCTGTGAGTTATCTCTTCCAGCCACTTTGGTATCTCAAAGTTGCATTCCATGCCAGGAGAACTGCAATATCCCACCCCAGTTATTCTGCAAGGTTACTTTGCTTTCCACAGTGGTAGGTTGCTGCTCAGCAAACAGCTCTGTGCCTCCTTGTCAGAATTTAGTGTGGCTCTTTCTAGTACTAAAGGGAACCAGAAATGGGGTGGAAGGGAAATTATAGTGCTAGACATCAACCCCAGCTGTGGGTACTTAGGGGCATCTTGGCATTGAGGAATGGAGTTTGTGGTTACTGAGGGTGGAAGCTGCTTGGTACTCTGCACGGTAAGGCATGTGCATGTTTGCAGAACTGGATTGGTCGGTCCTGCTAATGCTGTTTATAGAGACAAAAGAAAAAAACGGTGCGAAACAAAAGTGTTTCAGTTTGATTTCTAAATCTGATAAAGCTCTGTTTGTAAAAGGAATCAAATAAATTTATATCAACACCATTTTTCATTAAGCCTATTCAGATAAGTTCAATTGCACTGTGTATGTCAGCACCTTCATCACTGACAAGACCAGAGCAGGAATATTCCAGCCTTCCATGAATTGCCCAGGAGAATGCTAGAATTGCTGCCTTCCTGCAGCTTTCAAACACTGGCCTATCAGTTTTCTCTGGTTTAGCAAACCAAACACTTATTGTGTTTGGAATTTGTGGAAACACAAATTCCCTCCCCTCCTCTATTTGCCACACTTCAGATATTGTAGCATACGATTTTATTTTTATATATTTTTATATCCACAGGATGTGTTTTCCACATAGAACAAGATGCCCACAGGGTAAAGTGATTTAAGTCAAGAAAGAAAATCCTCATTATACAGTAGTTTGCCACGAAAATTCTGGAGGGCAGTGAATGTCCAATGAAAATGGAAATGTAAATTTCCTAGTGTGGCCTTTACAATAGCACGCATGAGGTCTGTGAGGCATTTCTGTTCTCCATGAGCCTTTTGTTGGTGTAAAAAAGCTGAATACAGGTAAACTACAGATGTAACAGTCTTTGAGATATCCTGCTATTACATATCTAGTGTTGCCTCACTGCAAAATTATTAAAAATTATTGCAGTGGACCAGTCATACAGCAAATAAGATATGTGTCAAAATCAGATTTCTCTTGCTCAGTGAACAGCAGGAATTTGCAGGAGGCTGGTTCTGGTTGCAGGTGCTGATCTGGGAACAGGCAATGTTGATCTGCATCCCAGGCAATGTCTCCCCTCCTCCTCCCCTCCTCCCCTCCTTCATTAGGCTGATTCATTGCTGGCTTCACAGCAACCATCCCAGCTGGCAGGTGGGGGAAGGTGTGATCCAAGGGTTTGCTGGTGTTCCCCAATCACTATGGCACAGAGGGATGGGGGGCATGCCCCCACTCCTCTCTCAAGTAGGCATTTACTCCAAGGCATGCTCTGCCCTTGTGTGAGTCATCCCTCAACTCTCCCATTCCACTGCTTTCATTCCTGACCATGCCAGCAAGCACACTGCACAGGATATCAGGCACTTTTTTGGGTGAGCTCCTCAAAGAAATCTCTGCCTCTCATTTGGTGGGAATGAACACATCTGTGTGCAGCCCCCAGGTCCAGAGCCCCAGCAGAGGGGAGAACCACAGGGCTGAACCACACAGCCTTACTGGATTTCCGCTTCAATAACACATGTGCTGAACATCGATTTCCCAAAGCCAGGGTGGAAACAAAACTGAAAGCCCAAACATATGCATATGGCATTCAGAGCCCAGGACACTCCTGCCAATTTCTGCAACCGATATGCACTCAAAATATTTACTTAGGAATTCTTAATTAAGTCAACCATTTGGTAGTGGTGTACAGTTTCAGATGTGTCACAATGCCACCACAAAATACCTCGGTGGCTCCTGCTAACAAAGAACCCACTATGTGGATTTTTTGTCAGAGATGGTGGGGTAAATGTGCCAAAAAGCTGCACAACTCCCCTGCTGGTAATGGGGTTCATGTGGCAAAATCCCTTCATTCCTTGCTGAAAACAAACCTCCTGCTCAACAGCAGTTTCAGGTGAATATCAAAAAGCAGAGCTGGGGTGGGATCACAGTGACCCTACAGTTGCCTATCCAAGGGCTTGCAGTAAGGCTGGCTCAGTTGGAAGTGCGTGCTGTGCGGTTGTGCAGCCAGGAACGCAAGTGAGGGAGGGTGCTGAAGAAGTTCTTGACGCCACTCCTGGGTTCCAATAAAATGTGATTTGCCCAGGGAGCACAGATTGGTGGAGAATTTTAAAAACATTTTTTTTATTTTTTAAGCCAAAAGGTTAAAATCAACTTGGTTAAATGTTTCATCTGTACACAATGTGTTGTTGGTTTATTCTCTTTTTACATCTTTTGTCATGTATTTGTCAGAATGGTATATTAAGTTCCTTGAAGAAATCTCAGTACACATCTGTGCCTGTGCAGGAGCTTGGGGACAACTCCAAAGATTGGTCAGTTACTGCTCTTCGTCTATAAGTAGACAGTTCTGTTTAATAATTTTATCAAAATTCAGATTCTTTTAACAGGAATAAATTTTAAATTTTTTCTTCTCATGTGCTTGTACATCTGTCCATGATAAGGATTTATGTATTTTCCACTTGTGCAAAGACTCTGTAAACTGAAGTTCACATGACCTTCGTATGTGTAAAATTAGCAGAAGTTACAAGGACACGATAACATTTGAAATCAATGAAATGACTCATGCTCAAGTTACGTGAATGCTTTCTTTTGCAAATATGAAATGGAGACTCAAGCAAGCCAACCAGGAATGAGGAGTACATTTCTCTTCCAACAAGCAGTTCTTAAAACTCAAGTGGCCTTACTGCTTCTGAAGCATTTCAAAGATCTTTACTTTTATGACTCACTTAGAATATCCAATAATTTTCTTTTACATATGTGAAAATGGAATCCTCTGGTCCTACAGAGGAGATACAATTGTAACAGGAAATACATTTGGAAGGAGAAATTTATCGTTTTGTGACAGGATTAATCTGTCTTTGCATAAGTAGGCAAGCATTATTTCAGAAAATAAGCAGAAGCTTGTCTCCCATTACCATGATTTTCTGCTTGCTTTGACACACTCCTAGTTATTTTTTCAAATAATAAAAAGCCTGATGTTTCCGAACTCTTATGCAGAAACCAAGCCTTCTGAAATCTTGTTTCTCAGGTTTACTTCTATGGAAGTTTGAACTGCAAGCTCCTATCCAAGCCCAGATTTGATGGGGTCTTTTTTGCTTGTTTGTGTGTGGGGTTTTTTTGTTTGTTTGTTTGTTGTTGTTGGGTTGTTTGGGTTTTTCCTGTGGTTTTTTTTGGTTGTTGGATTTTTTTTTGGGTTGTTTGTTGTTGTTTTTTAAATTTGGGCATAACTCTGTTTATAGATATTGCTCAATTTCAGCGCTGGTGTTTCCCTTGGATTAATGGCATAGGCATGAAGAAATGTCAAAGCTCTCCATATGCCAGACACTAGTGCCAATTCCTTAGGAAATGTGCCATTATTCCACTCACTCTGTTTATCTGGATAAGCCATGTGGATGATGTTTAATTGTATAGCCCATGTGGATGACCCAGCAGAACACACTGAGCTGTGTGGAGACTGTTGCGGTACAGGATGGTTGCAATTACTGTAAACTGCATCAGAAATCTTAACAAAATGCCTCACTCAGGAGTTTCTGGCGATAAGAATCAAGGCAATTTGCACCACAAAGAAAGATTAGATGAAAGAAAATGCCAAAATGTGACATGAAGGATCTGCCTTTTGACAGCTATAAACTAAAACAATCTCCATCTTTGAAAAAAAATAATGTAGCCTTCAACCTGCCAAGGGGCAGGAGCACATCACAACCCTCCCGAATGCGTGATGGATGCACAAACTGAGGGACGCCACAAGAAATAGAGGAGAGGAAGCTTGAAATGCTGTTGGGTGCATTTCTTTAATAAAAATAAAGTTTTCCAAAACCTCAGTTTCATGATTCAGCATTTCTTTTGGCAGTGTAACAATTTAAAAGTAGGCTAAACAAGTCTGAGGGAATATACTGGTAAGTTCAGGCCAGAGAGGGGGAAGTTTCTGGAAGTACTATAAAAACTAAGACTCCTTCCACCCCCAATAATTGCAGTTTAGTTATTATAATACACTTCACAAGCACACAATAATTATTATTTTAATAACACAACACCCTCACAATACCTTCTGAAGCAGGTATGATCGTGCTTACTTTCTGGATGAATAAACCAACCCACTGTATTAAAACACTGACCAAGGCCTGCTCCAAAAAACAATAGGAGACCAAAGAATATACTCTTTAACCTAATTATGAGACAGCAGTGACGCGTATGAAGGAGGCAACTTAACTGAAAATTATATGTTTAGATATTGTGGCCAATTCTTGCTTCGCTTTGTTTTGAAAGTTGTAAGGTTTTTGCTATTCAACTTGAGAATAGTTAGTGGAAACTGTGGAATCCCACCAGTTAAAAAAAATGATGTCAGGAAGTTATTGCACAGTTTTTATGATTTTTTTAATTTTTTAAAAAAAGTATTTATGTAAAATACAAATAATTTTTAGACGTAAGTTTTGCTAGTAAGTTGGTGGCATAGCCTCAGTAACTTGATGACCATCAGGCAGCCACAAGACCAGAACTGGCGGTCTTGTGCCTGTGCCAAGCATCAAATGGAATTTTGAATGCCTTGTGCATCTCTTTCTTCAGAGTTAACTGCAGATTTCCTCAGGGCTAGATTTTCCTGGAAGGGCCAGTGTCTGAAGCAGCAGTGGAAATGGGTTACCAGGTGGGAAGGTCTTGCAGGATGCTTGGGCGCCTGGTCTGTCCCAGGGAACTGGGCAAAGCCAGGTGGAGGGGATGGGGCAAGAATGGGGCACAGCATTTTAGTATTATCAAAGAGTGTATGTTTCTGAATTTGACAGATCATCTATTAAGGAAAAATGCTTTCCTTTGTATTTTACTGCAATATTTTTAGAATGTCCATCCTACTTTGTGGGGAAAGTGGATGAAGTCAGAGAGAGAAAAGCTTCATGACCTTTCAAAAAAAAAATAACACTTTTACTTTTCAATATTGAAAAGTGTGTGATTAAAAAAAAAAAAGTACTAATACTTTCCTCTGTGATTTTCATTACTTTTTGAAGCCATATCATAAAAGTCATAAGCCACTGTAAAGACAATCTTATCCCTATATCAAACATAATATTTTTTTAAGATTATCACATCTCTTGGAAAGTCCTAATTTAAAGAGATCACTATTTAAATTTAAAAAAAAAAAATTATTTTAAAGAGGAGAATTGCTTTTTACCAGAAAAAAAACCCTTAGCTCAAAATCTCCGTGAATCTCAGGGACTCCCTGGTTCTGGTTGATGTTCTATCTTTGTTGCTCAGCATCCAGAGGAACACAAAGCTGCAGATCTGAGCACTCCTGCTCCAACACTGGGAGTGGTCAGACTGCAACTACCATTTGTTCTTCTTTTTAATAGGCAGAACAACAGGGCATGCAACAACAGGGCATGCCTGTGCTGTGTGATACCTTATCTCTATATCCATAACCCCACTCTGCCACCATAAATAAAAACGCACAAGTGGTGAATTTCTCATGGATTGTTAACTTTGGAAAAGATGCAAAAATACCTATTAAAGGCAGAGTGGATCATCATAGACTTTCCATTCCACAGGAATAGCAGTATTTCATTTTGGCCAGGGAGGAGTTCCCAGTTTCACTCTCCTTGCTCTGGCTTTACTGTATCTTATTGAAATGACAAAATTAAACACTCTGATTTAATTGAAATGCAGCATTTATGTAATTTTGCAGTTACCCTGTGATGAAGTTGACAAATTCTTATATAATTCTTTAATTTTGTTTAGTCAGCATTTCCCCAAGGGACCATTTCCAGTGGGAAATTTTTAACACTAAGATGAAAGGCCTAGGCTGGTGTTCAAGACGGGAAGTAGGATCATGGGGCAGTCAGTCTGCTTGTCCAGGGCCAGCTGAAGCATCTACATGGGCCTGGAAGGTACTCAGTAGATGTGACCAGAGGCATCACTGAACGTGTACCCATGTTGTCCTATTCTTTTCAAAATATTACCATTTAAAATGTAGGCTGTAAAGATGTTGAAAAATGAGTCTGTGAAGATGTTGAAAAGTAAGCTGAAAAATGAAAAATAAATGTGCTCAAGCAAAAACATATGGCAGGTGCAAGTTATATGCAAACTTCATAATGAATTCTGAAAATATACTTGAAGAATGAGAACTGCAAATGTTTCTTGTCTGGATGGCACATATTAAGGATGACACCTATGTGTCCCATGATGTTTGCCAGATCTAAAAGCACAGTTATGCTGGTGAACTTCATTAATCATTCAATACCCTGAGCATAGTAATGGGCAAGAGTGTTGGTAGTGTCAAGTCATTTTCTAAATTGTGCTTAACAGTTTCAAATGAGGGGTGAATGAACTGGCTGCAGTAACTAAAACACTAATTCTGAACCTGAATTCAAAGTAGACATGAGTTTCAGAGATTTGTGGATGATTGCTTATGACTATATTTCGATTTTAAATAAGTCTTTCTTTTCACATCTCACAAGCTGATGTCTCTGCGTAGGACTGGAAACAAAAGTGCCAAAATTCAATTTCTTTGTTTCTTCTGGCACAAACCAGATCAGGAATTACTGCAAGATTTCCAGGCTGCTATACCAGACCAGAGACAATTTGCCAAGTCGGCACAATTATAGGAACTCAGCCTCCAACCCTTCCCCTTTTGCACAGCACCTTGCCAGCCACACAGCAGCACCTGCTCACCTCAATGTGGTTATAACGTGTCTTTCTGCTTTTTTCTTCAGAGCTTTGTCATCTGTGGTGGCTTTAGGAGCTAATATAATCTGCAACAAAATCCCAGGCCTGGCCCCTCGGCAGCGAGCGATCTGCCAGAGCCGCCCTGATGCCATCATTGTGATCGGGGAAGGGGCACAAATGGGAATCAATGAGTGCCAGTACCAGTTTCGGTACGGGAGGTGGAACTGCTCTGCGCTGGGAGAGAAAACAGTCTTTGGACAAGAGCTTCGAGTAGGTAAGGGTGTCTCTGCTACAGTGCTGTAGGGATCTGTTTGGGATGGTTTTCTCTTACCTTTCTTTCTATAGTCCTGAAAAGGTTTATAAGCCTCAGAGTTCGACGGTTCAACTTCCGGAGTTCAACTTCCAGAACAATTGTGTATTTCCACTCAGTGAAAAGTAACTGGCAAGATACATGGAATCTCCAGTGATCTGTAGATGAAATCACTCATATCTGTGCAACTTCAGACCCAGCAATGGCCTCAGTGCCTGCACAGCCATCCAAGGTCACAGCCCATGAAAAGAGTATTTCCTACTCTTGTCTTGTTACACTTTGTCATGATAACTGTGGTGAATATTATGGTCAATCAAAAATTAGCTAAAAGCAGCTCAGAAAAATCCCTCTGCAGACTTCCCAGAAGCTTAAGTAATGGGAGAGTCCCAAATAATTGATGGAAGTACTGTGCATACAACACTGGCCTTCCAATATGTGGCAATGATATATTTTAGTGTTGCTATCATACTGCAAAGAAAATATTGCAAGTGATTTGAGGCAGGAAACATATTCAAAGAAAATAATACATGGCCTTGGCCTGACAAGCTGCTAGCTGGCAGAAGTTAAATCAATACCTTTTCATTTACCTTATGTCTGATATTATTTCACAGGGGAGATTGTGTAAATTTTTTTCTAGCACTGAGGTCACTATTTTCCTCATCACCCAGCTGGATATCCTTAGCTTATTCCTGAACTTTTCTCTCTCCTCCAAGGGCTGCCCACTCTCCTGTCTGCTGCTCTGGGTCAGGATAGCATGTACTGTGTGTCTCTCTCAAGGGCACTCAAAGTGATACCATCCAGCTTCTCAATGGGGTTGTAACCTATTCTTCTTGTGTCTTTGGGTGCTAGTTCTCAGATTCAATGGTTTGGGTGAGTCTTGTGCTTCCAATATAGCTGAGTGTGATCAGATATAAGAGATCATTAAAACTGTATGAAAAAAGATGTAACATTTAACTTCATCTGTGCAAAGAGGTACTGACTCACATGGTGCTCACATGGTTGTTAGTGGTGGTCAAGGCTTCAGGGTTTTTTTCTGACACCCTTATGAAATGAACACCAAAAACTGAAGTATGTTTAGGTAAACAAGGGAACCGAATATTTTTTGAAAGAACATCCAAATCTGAGAGTCTGGCTGAGGTCTGGCTGCTTTAAGGATTTCAGCTGTAAAGTGTTGTAAGGGAATAAATCCATTGGCATTGGGCAATTGACTTACATTTGCAGAGGGTCTGTCATATTCTTTGAGCTTTACATTGCACTCTCAAGGCATCATATTCAGGAATTAACCTAACTTTTGACTTCTACCTTCAAATGTAAATGAACCAGAAAAAAAATCTAGTAATTTGTCTTGACTGTTAGAAACATGGTCTGGTCCTCCTTGGTTGATATTATGTTTGTTTGCTTTCGGTTGGTAATCAGAATTATGTTGCTGCCAGAAAATACACATCTGCCCAGCATTCTGTACTCCTTCATGCTCTGTTTTCGTCTGCCAAAGCTTGCAGTCATGCTCTGACCTTAGATAAGTGAGTTGTCTTACCTTCTGTGAGATCCCTTATGGCCTGAGAAGGGCCACTCTGGAGGGTTGTACCAGAGTGGGTGTCATCACAAAGCTTTCCAGTGAAAAGGCTTTCACCACTTTTGCGCTCCTCTTCAAGCTGAGGATCTTGTGCTGCCTCACCATTGTCACCACTGTGCTCCTGGGTAACAATCCTCTTCACCAGAGAGACTCCTTTCAGCCTGCAAAATTTTGCAAGTGAGGGCAGTTCAGATGCCTAAAGAGGACAAGTTGTAATTGTGCTTTCAGTCTCGTTGCTTTTATGCAAAGTAAGAGCTACAAGGAACAGAAATTATTTGTCATTAGGATGGACTAGCTATCAGGCTGGTCAGACTATACAAAGTTGGAAAAAACCAGGGTTTTCTTGAGCCAGTGATAAAGCCATATTTGCCAAAATGTTTACCAGATTCTTGAGCCCTTCGCTGAACCTAGGTGGTTTCTTACAAGTCTGAAATGACTGATGTGGAATTTGGTGGGTTCTTTTATGGGTTAACCCAAACACAGATGAAACTTGGCTGTTGCAGCTGAGTTCTGCTTTGACATTTGTTGGGTGTGAAACCACAGACTCTAACAGTTGCAGAAGGTTTACATGACCCCTTCCAGCCAAGCCAGAGGGACCATGCTGGTCTATAAAGGATCCCATAATGCAGAAGTCTTTATTTTTTTTGTTACTGGAGTAGCACCCAGAGATGATGAGGTCAGTACCTAGGAAAAGGATAGGGAAAGAGGGGAAAAAAGGTAAAAAATGGACAAAGATTTAAAAACCCAACTACTTAAAAGTAAAAGATATTACTAAGCATAATACTCACATATGTAACAAAATGCACCTGTATCTGATGCAGAAACACTAAACCAGCCATTTGGTTCTTCCTGTACACACTGAAGAAAGGACTAAAATAAGAAAGGCATGTTTTTGACTTCACCCCAGAGGAAAACTTTGTCCCAGAACCCCTTGGGGAGATGAAGACTGAAGGTGTTATTCAGTATTCAGTTATTCAGGTCTCAGGGTCCGGAGGGAGAGTGAGCAGTGCTAACATATTAATCGCTCTCTTGCTGCATGGGAAGGAGAAGACCTACTCTTTAGCCACTGACCAAGACTCTACCACCTGTACATTGACAAGTACAGATTTTTGGTTATTCTAATTTTTATTTTGATGTAACACTCCCCCTTCAAAATTCAAAGCAAACACTCAACCTCACTCAACACGAGGTTTCTCTATCAAACGTGCATCTGTTTCTACCATCACCTCTCGGGTGCCTTTATGTTCTAACTATGCATGTCTTCCACCCACCACCAAACCAGAAGACATGACACAGGGACACATGTCCCCCCTTGCCATTTCTGGGGATCCTACTGTGCCAGGAGAAGCCCTCAGTTTATTAGCTAAGCTCTAAGATGGATGAGTGAGGAGTTATTGATTCAAAGAGGTACTTCAGTGAATGAGGACTGCATCACCAATACAGTATATGGAATCTATATCAAAAACAACTGAAATCCAGAGGATGGAATAACAGCTGTAGAAATCATGGGGCATTTGTATTGGTGTGAAAGATTTATAGCAGCCAGAGATAAAAGTGACAGAGAAATCTAAATTACTAGCAGAACAAAGGCTGCAGCATGGGATGAATGAGCCAAGCATTGTGTATGCATAGCTTATTTTGATATATTTATGGCTGTGAACTCTTCCATAGTCCTGCCATCCCTTTCAAAGAAAGTCAGTCCTGCACTTACTTTACTCATGCTGTCCTTGTACGTTTTTGCATTTGTCGCCTTCCTGCACCCATCCCTAGTTTTCAGGCCAGCTTCTCACATAATCTTCTGTACTCTACACTCATTCTTTTTGCTTTAAGCCTCTTTAAAGATTGCCTCTTAAACAAACGAATTCAAAATTTAAAACTTAGAAATTTAAAAACTAAGTAAAAATAATTATACATCAAATATCATTACTGGTCATCACTGTTGAAAGACAATTGTCCTTCTAACATTTTGAAAGCAAGGACCCTGATCTGCATGTGTAAAGGCTCTGGTACTATCAGGTTTTTGATACAAAAGAGCTCCAGCACTAGGTCTCTATTCCCCCAAATGATGGACAGAGCAATTTGTTACTTACACACCTCTAAAAGCTGCAGATCATTAATAGCATTGAAAGCAAAGAACTCTCCCCAGAAAAGTAAGCAGTGCAGGGTCTGTAGTATGAAGTCTGAATCAATAACAGAAATGAAACCTACTGTTGTTCTTTGACAGTGGATTATTCTGGCTAATTATTTGTGCATTGACCCTTTCCACTGGAATCCTTTAAACTGAAGTGCTTATGAACAGGCAGCTCTTACCAGTGCTAAATCTAGGGCAAAACTGAGCTGTTTCGGTGTTTTGAAAAATATATCTGTCAAGATATCCAAAGTTATTTGTACCTGTCTTCTTTCTCAGACTCATGATGTGGAAAATGAGCGCAATTTAGCAATATTTGGCCATGTCACTGCTGCAGTGATTTGGAAAATCATTAAACTGGACACCTGACAGGGAAATATTAACAAGTAGGCCAAACCTAAGGGCATTCTGAAGTTTTTTTTTTGGTTTTGGTTTTGTTTTTGTTGTTGGGTTTTTTTGTTTGTTTGTTGGTTTTTGGTTTTTTTTTTTTAATGTCTTATTCTTTGTTTTGATCTGTAGTTTTCTGGTGTATTTAAAGGATGCATCTGAAGGGAAGTTACAGCTCTACTTGCCAGGGGAGGTTTAGGAGAAGAGCATCTTAAGAAGTTTCCTTTGTCTTCCCATTCACTTAACTTTTGATCCACTCTCCAGGCAGAAAGGGAGAGGGGTAGGAGGAAAAACCCTACAGTTTTAGTGACAAACAAAATCTGTGCACTGATTTTGTTAACTCCCAGGTGAAGAAGACTTTTGGCAAACACAATCAGAACATGAACTTCAATGTCACAGTTCTCTACAAGCATGCACTTGTACATATGCACACATTAACTGGGAATAGGATGTATCATTCCAAACAGAAGACTGGGAAAGGGAGGGGCACAACTTCTGAAGGAGAGATACTCAAAACCAGCAGTGATTCTTGCTCTCTTTGTACTGGAAACAGCTACCATTGTCAGTCCCCTCTCAATCCCGTGTTTCAGCTGCAGGCCTGAAAAACATGGGAATTGGTCATGAAAAGATATCTAAGTGATGGCATCATGGAGGAGCAATTGGCATCTTATCATACATGCTGAGGGGGTGTCAGCCAGTAAATTATTCTTTGTTCAGGCCATATATAGGCTTAATTAAATTTGGATTCCACATATGAATCCAGTCATTTTTATTCTGGGCTATGATGATGGCTTAACCGAGACGTCAAATGTTCATAAAAACTTCCTACCAAAAATGGGAGGAGTAGAGAGGCTCATTATTCTCCAAAAATGGATATTTGGGTCCAAGCAGATGGATTAATCTAGCACAGTAGTGTCTAGTGTGGTATGAGTTGGCCAACTTGGAAAGTTTGGCTTTCAGTGTGAGCAGAAAACTTGCAATACATGAAGACAGGCGGCATTCTTAGGAATGCTTTACAACCATAGCTGTGCTTTAATGCTATCAGCAAGTCAATAAAGGGAACCATAAATGAATCCAGACAGTTTGCTAAAGTAAGTACATTTCTAGCTCACTTTTTGCCTTTATTTTCTCCTGCCATTTCTTTCTCTGCTACTTTATGTTCTCATTTTCAATTTTTTTAAATCAATTTATGTTGTTTGTTATATGTTTGTTAAGGCTTAGTAATATTCATATATCAGGTTGACTGTATGTTTATTATTTTAACATCTGTGTATTTATTATGGGAAAATCTATCTTTACGAACTTGCACTATATCCAATAAAAACAACATGGGGGAAAAAAAGGAATTGTACAGCTGGAAACAATTTGGAGGGGGAAAATGAGTTGGAATTAGATTATTTTAAATATGATACAGAGCAGGGTACACACTTCACTGACAGAAAGGCAGTAATTATCTTTGTCATAGCAGTAGGTGCTATGATTGGTTTAGGCATTTGTCAGCTATGGGAACCTCAATTGCACAGTGCCTTTTGGACCTAATGTGGAAAAAGTTGGGTTTTTTGTTGTTGTTGTATCGCATGGGCCCAGACAACAATGTCCTTTGAGCATTCATGCAACTGAACAGAAATAAATTCATTTTCAGTAATTTGAATTGGATTTCTCCGTTGGTGCTAGGATATAGTAAAAAAAGCTTCCAGTGTGAGGAGTGGCTTCTCAGGGCATGGCATCAGCTTTCAGCTCTTAGTACAGCAGGCTGTCTGGGATTCCAGGAGAGAGGTGCACAGGATGCAATAAATCGGCTGCAATCTGTACTATGGATGTGTGCAGCTCCAGAAGATGATGTAGGACCAATTCAAACTGTATCTTTATTGCTCATGTAGCCAACTTAGAGTGACTGCTGATGTCCATTTCCCAAGATGCCACATGAAGTCATTGCATTTGCCAGTTTGATTTAGTTAAACTATGAATACCATGGCAAATTTAATGATCTGTGGCTTAAGCAAGCATAACTCTCAATAGAAGCACAGTGGTGCATAATAAGATGCATATTTCTTGGTTATTTGGAGAGGGACAGTTTTCTCATTATTAGCCTGAATGAATAAAAAATAAAATAAAAAGACATGCACGATGAACCTCCACCCCTAGCAGCTAGGTAAATGGCTGGCAGGTAGAGGCAGGCAGTAAAGAGATAAAACCCCCAAAATCTGTGGACTTCCTCTGCATGTTCATTTTGCAGGAAAGATTTACCACCCTGCAAACAGTCATTGCAAAGCCTCCTCTTAAAATGTCTCAAACAGCAAGCACCTTTATTTTCACAACTCCATGCTGTTGCTGGAAGAAGAAACTAAAATATCTTTAACCTTAAGAATGTCCAATCTATTTGTTCTCACTTACTAGCTATATATTTCTGCAGAAGGAGTCTGGTGTGTCAGTGACTATCCCAAAAGTTGCCTTACAGAGGTGGAAAGGCCATGCTGGAGCAAAGCTGAGCTGTCCCACCCGAAGCCCTGGGTGCTGGTCTGAGTTACGCTACAGGCAGTGAGAAAAGTCCTCAAAAGGCAGGCTGCCTTGGCAGAACAGTTTCCACAGTGCACTTCATCTCAGCTGAAAGAAGCACTAGGGGAAAGGTGTGATAATGTAGCAATAACAAGGCAAAGTATGTGAAAGGGCATTTCAGTTTGCATTATCATTTTGGGGAAATTGAGGTGTTGATTCAAAGGGTTCATACTATCGTACTGTAGAAGGTTGGATAAGCTTTTTACTATCACAAGTAACAAAGTAAGACAGTAACCCCAACCAGAAGAAGAAAATTAACCCTCCCAGCTTGTGGTAGCTGAGGTTCTGAAGGAGCAGTAAAAAAGTTATGAAACCCTTAAGGTGCTAAGAATTTGTACTTTTTTAACTGAGGAGACAGGTTATTGTGGGAGTGGTAGGTTCAGACTCTTAATGTCTGTCACTTGGATGTTTTTAGTAAAAGAAAAATATCTTTTTATTCTAAGAAAGTACTGTTGATTTAAAGAAACATCCTATTTTGACAGGATGGAGGATTCCCAGCTTGGTGAATCAATTTGAACATTTGTGGGTGATAATTTCTCTGTGCTTTAAAAATTTCTTAGATGTCAGAACCTCAAAATGATTCAGGGAGGCCTTAGTAATGTTTTCAAAATACATTGTAAAGCATAGAGGAAAAGACAAACATAAATGGACAGTACCATTTGTAAATTAGGAGTTGACCAAAATAAATTATGTTTTACTTTACTAGAAAAACTGTCAGTTTGCCACATTTATTTTATAATCTTTATTTCTTTGTCTCCCTATAAAAGAAATAAAAACATATATAGTCTGCAACATATATTAATTTCCAGCCATGAAGAGACAGATGTTTATATATCTCAATTTATCTTCTCCACTTCCTTGTATTTTTGTAAGGTTAGTTTTTTACTGTTTAGTTCAAGTATATCTCAATTGCATTTTCTCTTCCCTCAAGGGTCATGTCTGTGAAGAATAGTATAAATTCTCTTAAATTAAAATGTTCTTGCTATTTCAATATTTACCTATTTGGCAGCAGACTTTCTTTAAAAGGCAGATCTCCTTATTCCAAACACAACACTAATATGGCAATACAATTACTTGGTTGAACTGTGTGTGGCTTGCAGCTGGATGAGGATAGATGGTTACTGATCTGAATGAAATCTGGAATGTCCATTCTAAGGAAAGGGCTTTTGTTTCATTCTGTTTCATATAAAAGTGAAGATTTTCTTGGAACAGGTGCTTTTCTGTAGACATTTTCAAATTTAAATACACTGACATACCTGACTGTGAGCAATTCCATTTTTGTTGTCAGAGCACTTAATTTTAAATTTGTTCCATGCATTAATGTAAATTAATGCCAAAAACTGTAACTTGGGAGACTCAAGTCTCTGGAGCTCCTGAACTCTGCTCTCACATGCTTCCATGGGTATTCTGGGATGTAAGGTTCCATAACACTGCACAACTTAGTAGGAAACATCATATAGCACAACACACTGTTTTCCTGTGGCCCTAAACCTCAGATTTCCTGAAAAACCAATGGGCTGACATGGGGATGGGGTTTAATTGTTTCTGTGTTTCAAAACTAAATGGACCTTTGTATTGTATGGATTTGCTTCATCTAAGTGTCAGTATGGAAAAGAAACATTTTTTGAGGGAGAGGGGTGGGTACTCATAAGTTTGGGCATTTGATCATCCTACTTGTGTACTTAGGTGTAGTGGAAAGGGGGGCAGGAGCATGTGATGGGGCCTTGGGTCTGTGATGATCATTTCCTGCTCAGCACTGCCCAGAACAAAAATCCTCCTTTTCTCTTTTAGCTTTGTCTGTAGCTATTCAGTATAACATTTTCCATATTGCTTTTTTGGTTTCCTTTGGGATGAGACAGTCAGAGGTCCTGTGGAAAAGATAGTATACAAATTCTAGGCTATGGTTTAGTTGAATACTGTACCAAAGTTTGGACACAGGGCTAACTTCACATAACAGCTTTAAGCTTGGCATTTCCTTACTTCCAAGTGCCTCCAAGGAACATTAATGTTCATTTAGTGTCATTTTTTATATCACTTTTTAATAAAATTGCTGAGTACAAATGTTCCATAGCACGCTGACTCATTTGTTAGTTCAGCATCACAGTCCTATTGGTCAATGACCTAGAACGTAATGCATGCTTAAGCCAGGAAGGCAAATGACATTAAAAGTCAAATAAAGTGGGGCTGGGCTTCATCCAAAAGGACAGGGACCAAGTTCTTCTCCTATTGCTGTCAGTAGAAATTTTGCCACTGGTTTCAGCAGAACTACTAAAAAGTCTCCTGACTTTTGGTTATGAGCAGAAGTTGAAAGTGAAGCTGAATTTCATAGAGGGACTCAGCTAAACCCCAATTAGTTAAATGGCAATCAACCATACAACATTTGACTTTTTAAGCAGAGAGCAACTTTGCAAACAGGCAGGTGCTGCCAAACCTTGCCACTGCAGGGGAAGTTCTTTATGGAGGGTGACAGGGAGTGCAGGACAGCACCTGCTGGTGTGTGATGCCTTAGTAACTTAGGGTTCTAATGACTTTGGAGATTCCCTGAGCTTTACTACTGCGGTTAAGTGTTTTGTCAAAATCTCTTCCCTAGAATTACAGATGATAGGTTTGGTCATCTAGTCTAACCTCTACACCAAGCAGGACAGGCTAAACATAACATTAGACTTCGGAGTTACATGTGTAGCAGCATCCCTCCCTTTCCTCCTTAGTTCTTAGGGATAGGTTCTGTTTGGTAAACTATCTGTTTCTAAATTGAAAAGCTTGAAATGCAGAGAGAGGCATGTACAAACATTACAAAAAACACAGCATCTGTTATCTGCACATTTTGGTTTGCAAACAAATATTTTAGCATTCAGGATTAGATCACTGATCCATGCAGCTTGCCATCGTGCCTCCAGTCATGAGCAATTTCTTTTCCTAACAAAGTAGCTGCTGTATTGCAAAATATTACATCTGACAAATACCTCATTTTCTAATTGACAAAATTTCCTTCGTGCGTATCATGCCTGCCCTTTTAGCATTGGGTTAAATTGTGCATGACTGTAGTTTATTTCTTACTGATGTTCATACTGTGAAGAATAACATTATTGTTACTGATAGAAGAGGAAAATTAAAAAAAGAAATAAAGCAAGCAAGCAAGGGGACTCTATAATCTATTATTTGGAGGCTTGAAAAAATGAATCTAACATTGTAGTTCTAAGGTAGTAATTCTCTTTATTCAAACTGGGAATTGATCCAGCCGTGCTTTTTTTACCCAGTACATGCCTAACTTTAAACCCTCTATTGTAAGTGCTATTAAAGAGGCTTTGAAAGCCTCTTTTTAAAGGCAGAACTGAGTAGTTTTCAGAATATAGAAGTCATAGTGAAAGCCAGCATGCAAGATCAAGCCGATGATGGGTCCTTTTGCCCATCCCAGACCCACTTGGAGTGGACCTAGGAGACAGCTTTTAGCCACAAGTGTAATTTGTTGCTATCTATAATGCTCTCTCCACTGCAGAGGTTCAAATTCCTATTCTGGGAGAATTGTGTGAGAAGGGTGGGTCCTAAGACTTAGCTGATGTTAGTTAAATGGGCATGAATTACTGAGGTGTCTTTTTGGTTTGCTCTCACCCCAGACAGCTCACTGGTGCACTAGGAGAAGGCTCTGCTGTCTCTATATAGAAGCTCAACAGACATACATGAGAGTGCTGTAGACCTTATAGCTTTATTCAGGTTGCTAAACTGAAAAAAAAAATACTCATGGATCATGACTTTTTTTTCTGTTCACTCATTTCTTCACCAAAATGTGGAAACTCATTTTTTGTCTGATTCAGCCTGCAGCCATCTTGTTCAGAAGAGATCCTCTATAATGGAGTGGTCATCCAGTCCCATCAGACATGGTCAGTGCAACCTTGCCGCTCCTGAGGGGAATGGCACAAGAGGTAGAAGTAGTTTCTCTCTGCTGCTGAATTAAAGGGTTTCAGACAACAAAGGCAGAAAAATGAGGAGCCCCTTCCTCACTTCTTTCCTTTGGCCCAGTTTCACATCACACAGCTCCAGGCATTTGCTTGAGATGTCCGAGATAGGAACCTAGTCAGGCTGTTTTCCTTGTATGGTCAAAGAACAGGGAGAAACACTTCCAGAGGGTGATTTGGACCTTAATTTGACTGCACAATGGTCCCTGTTGCCTATCCCAGGAGTTTAGAGTCCCTTAATAGCTAATTTCTTTTTGTGCTTGAAATTTTTCCGTCTCTATGTATATGGTTTCTGAGGGGAGCATTTGGTTCTCTCATAAAGCCATGCCTGCTTCCCCACACAGCAGACATGGAAACTTGATCCCTATTTAAAGTCCTACCAATTCTTAGTACTCAGTCACCAGTAGTACCTGCAAAAGTTGTCTTAAATGAGGACTTTTAGACAGGTAGTGGCAAAATCCAAAAATAAGTGCTGCAACCACAGGCGTAGCTCCACCGCTGCTCTTTGGAAAATTAAGAATTGGGAGTCCAAAATTACCACCAGATGGTGCAAGTGACAGAGACATGTTCCACAAAAAATGGAAGCCACAGCCTTCAGCAACCCACCAAGTAGCTTCCCCTGCTCTTTATTCTCAGTTGTGATATAAATTGAATGTGTTTGAAACATGGACCTGCTGGTCATACTATCCTGTTACATTTAATAAGGAGTATGTTTTCAATCTTTGTAATGGAAGCCTTTCAACTCTCTGCCTAGGGACATGAGGAAGTGGGAAAGAGTGAAGTAGACCTATAAATGCATGTGAAGGGAGAGGGAAAGAAAAAGGGATGGGCCAGAAGCAGGAAAAATTGGTAATGGTGAAGGGCAAGGACAGGATCCAAAACCAGAAGTGGTCAGCCCAGAGCACTGGTGCATTGCTGCTTTAAGTTGAGGCAGTTCTGGCTATTGATGGTGGGTACCTGTCAGTGCATTTTTGAAGGATAATCTTGATGTCTATAGTTTGGAAGCTTCCTAATGCCAGTATCCCAGGCAGAATCAGACAGGGCATTTCATTAAGTGCATAGTAGGTGGTGAACTTTCCGAAACAGTCAGGTGGATTTTATTCTCTGACTGCTTCTCATTCCTAAGTATTTGGGTCCTCCATACTCAGAGAAGGATTAGCACAAATTGACAAGCATATATGTTCTGCCATATTTATCACAATGACAAAAGACCATGTGATTCTTTCAACCAGATTTTATGGATATCAATACATTATCATGTGTAGCACAAAAGCTGGTATTTATTTCCATTCTACTCTACTTCTTGTTTTAAAGAAAATTCCAAAGTAATAATTAGGTTCCTGGCAATTTTATTTCATGAACCTCATTCTTGTCCTCTTGCAGGTCCTTCTGTCCTCTATCCAGAGGACAGAATACCTTGACCTACTCGTGCCTCTGTGAAAGAGAGGTAATTATATCTCTCTTCTCTTGCCCTCTCCTGCTGAACGATGTGTCCCCTTAAGGCAAGGACTGCCTCTTGCAGAAACAGATTTGTGTCTAACACTAATTTCATCCAGATATCACTTAGATATTTGTAATTCAAGAATTCTGGCAAAGTGGCACTGGCCGATTCATCGGTTCTGTACAGAACATTCAGGTAATATTCATGATTTAACTAAACTACCTCAGGAAGCAAGATCAGAGATTTCATCTGCAGAATGTACTGAAACCCATCCACAGACTCTCTGGCATACCCAGATATAGGAGTTTGGTGCTTACAACCACCCATAATTCAGTGGATCCTTTAAAAGATGTTATTATTTAACATGTTCCTACAGCACAGTGATTTAAAAAAGAATATGAACATGTCCACTGCCCTTGGGGATTTGTTATCTGGGTTAGAAATGACAAGATAATAGAGGAAAAGATGACTTGATGGAAATGGCAATACAGAGTTATTTTTATAGAGGTGCTCTTCAACACAGTACAATTATGTCAGATGGCTGAGATGATTTAAGTTAATGAAATCATCTGACCCAGCAAAAAGTCCACTGAGAAGGTCTGATTCTGCATGGTAGGGGATTTTTAATATTCATGAGCCTAATAGAAGGAATGACAGAGTATTTGTGAAATGGGGTCCACAGCAAAGTCAAATACAGTTACAAAATCACAGAATAACTTCGATTGGTAGGATCCTACCTAGAGTGCATCCATTCTGAACTGACTTACTCATGAAAGGCTCAAGCCTCTAAAATCTATGCACATGAAAACCTCAGTGGTTATGGTAGCCACCTGCTCTGCACTTGTATCTCATTAAACAGAGCATGAAGTTGACTTGAAAGCAAATCTACTTTAAAAATGTGATTGGGAGTACTGTCCTGTTTTCTTCTTAGGAAAATCTTTTTTTCACTCCTCAGAGTGGAGGTTTCTTTTCTGCTTGTTTTTTCCTTCTGTTTTTTGTTATGTGGCAAGCCTCTTTTCTACTTCTTCAATCCAAGTGGACAATGTTTGCCTTGCACCACACAGGTACCTCAGAAACCTTTAACAGGCCATATTATAGTGCAAGAACACTATCAAGAGCAAACCTAAAAAAAAGATAAAAATATGTGCCCACATAGTTATAGATTCCCTTCCTTTTTTTTTTTTCTAAATATTTGACTTATTTTTCTCTGTGAAATACCCTTTAAAAGAGGGCTGTAATGCATTGTCAATTCCTACATAAGAACTGTTGTTAACAAGTTGAGGCAGTCGAATTATTAGAATAGAATATATAATAATAGAATAGAACAGAATGTTTAACACACCTGGTTCCTCACAGACTGATTTAATTTAAGGACATTGGTATACTTTAGAACACATTTTCTCTGGGATGCCTTCAGGATTCCATGCTTTCTGGCAAGGGGTGCAAAGAACTTTTTTAAACCTCAGTACACTACAAGACATCTCCAGCTGAGCTTTCACATACTTTGACATATCAAACCTCTTGTTACCGTTGAAAAGAAAAGGCACCAAACATTCATCAGGGAGCCATTGAGTACCACAGTGGGACATCAGCAGGTCCAGAAGAGAACACAAGCAGGAGACAATCTCTCTGCTCCAGCTCTTGTTTCCCACATGCTACTTTGATAGTATTAGCAGCAGCATTGTGAAAACACAGCCGTCTGTGACACACACAGGCTCCTCTCAAAGGCACAGTGCATCTGAGAACTACCCCCTCGTGCTCCTCAAGCCATGCTCTTGTGCACTCTTTAAATGTGTGCTCAGCACCATGTTCTGATTTAACTTAGACAAAAATAAGCAGTGGTGCTTTGGGACCAAAACTCAATTTCACCATTTTCTGTAAGAATGGGATAAGTTTGCTTCTTAGGGCTGAGCTGGTAAGAAATTTTTGTTATGGCAAATTTAGTTTTACAGCGGAGAGCCCAAAATTTTCATATATCTCTGGGCACTGCTAAACATCTTTTCAAAGATGACAGCAAACTCACTAACCTCACAGAAACCGTCCCAGAATACTTCACCAAGGGACACGTTGCCAAAAGACAGTCAAACACATAAGAGAATTATGCTCACTGGAACAGAAATGCTGACTATTGTTTAAGGCTGCCAGGACTTAACTGAATAAATTAGGGAGTAAATTAACTTAAAAATCCCTGTAAATCCTTGGAAGACTCATTACAGAAATCACTATGCAAAGTAATACCAAGCCTTTAGAAAATAACCATGACATTCAAAAAATGCTCGGAAAAATGTGAAAAGTAGAGGCAGAGTAAGTATCTCTTTTTAATAGACATGATTTCAAAAGTATTTAAAGAGTGACAGCAAGAAGCTGCAATAAGGCTAGTGTGAAATAATTCTGGCTCATATACAGTCCATTCTAAAAGAAGATTTGACAAAGCCACATGAGCAACAGAAAACAATCCAGTTGACAGAGCAATTCTAAACTGATGGCCAAGATCCTGGCACCTCCAGCCATAAAAACTTAGTGGGAGCCTGGAGATGAAAAATGCTGAGTAAGTGAAGAATCTGTAAATAAACCATCATGTCATATCACTACACATGCTCAGCTTTGAGATCTGCAATTTTCTCTGTCCTGGCCATGTGTAATTGAAAATAGATACCACAGACAGCCTAGGAAGAAGCTGCTGCAATCACCCCTGCTCTAGCTCTAGTTCGACTAAACAGACCTGTATGGATGAAGCAAAATTAAACAAGATTATTTTAATTAGACTGTAGTAGAAAGTAAGGGGTTTAAGGAGGAAAAGTGAGATGAATGAATACTGTAAAGAGGACGTTACTGAACATGACCAACAGCAGGCTCCATCAGACTTGACCAGAAAGTCCTGCCAGTAACGGATATTCAGCCAGCACATTCATTGTTCAGGAGCACTTCTGAGCACAGGAACTACAAAGGAACTTCATAACCATGGATGGCTGTATCTATTTTCTTTGACACTAGGCTATGCAGAAATCAGTGAGTTAGTAGTATTTTGTCCATGAGTAGGAGATGTAGAACAAAGGCTGATGCACGACTCAGTGGAGTGGACTCCTGAGGAGAGTGCAAACCAAGGATAACATCAAGAAGACCAAGCACTTCTTGCTTCAGACTTTACTAAGCAGGTGAATGGTGAGCAGATGGTTATAAAGTAATACCATCAACAGTGGAACCCTCTGAGCATTAAAGAGCAGTGTTTGTCCATGTTGATTGCTTTCCAGTTTGCTGTCCCTCATCTCAGAACATTTAATGGCGTGAGTGTGTAGCTGGTTGTCCTTACAGCCACTAGTGCTGAAAACTAGTGGAGAACTCTAATAAGGAAGAATTGAAAAGACAAATGTGTACTTTTGTCAAAAAACCAAAACCAAAACCAAACCAAAACAAACCCCCAAAAAACCCAAACAAATAAAAAACCTCCCCCCCCCTCCCCCAAAAAACAACACCCAAAAACCTAAAGGAAAGGAATTGTAGGACCAATCAGCTTAACTTCAGTAAATGAAAAAATATGGGTACAAACCCCCATTTGTAAGCTCATAACTAAGAAGAAGGACATGAGTAAGAGTCAGCCAGGATCTGTCACGAATAAATCACATTAAATCAGCCTAATTTCCTTCTTTGGCCACCCAGGGCCTCAGAGGCAGAGCAGAAGCAGTTTATACCATATATCTTGGACTTAAAGGGAGCTTTTGACACTTCTTTATATGACATTTGCATAAGAGAAATAAGAACATGCCACATGGTTACAGATCATCTGGAAATCGTATTTGGAGGGTAGCTACCAAAATGGGAAGGTGTGCTGACTAGGTTTCTTGTGATGTGTGCTGGAGCTGGTACCAGTCAGCATTATACTCTTGAGTTGACCAAGAGAATGTGTGCACATTGCATTTGTGAATTACATCATGTTGGGAAGGACTGCAAGGAAGCTGGAGGAAGTTGGGGTCAAAATTGAACATGATCATGGATAAGTGATCCAGAAAAGAAGAAAAAAGGCATTAAATCAAAGAAAGAGGAGGCAAATCAGGAAGGCAAAGATCTGTATGTGGGAATGATCATCTGCACAAATGCAAGATGAGAAACATCTGATGGGAGAGCAGCTGCACAGAAGACGGCTGCAAATTGAGTAAGAGTCAAAAATGTCCTGCTGCTGTGAAATAAGGAATGCTGGCAGGAATAAACAGGACTACAGCATACAAGGCATATGAAGGGCTCCTTCTGCTCTGGCCCCAAGGAGGCAAGACCTCAGCTGGAGCACCATGTCACCTCTCCAGCACCACAACACCAACCATCCAGCTGGGAGAGCAGGGGCAAGGAGCAGAGCTCTTGGGGGTGCTGGGCAAGAACTGATGATGCAACACGTCTGGGAAGGGGTGGACATCTTTACATATTTCAAGGCTGCTGCTAGAAGGAGGGAATAATCTGCTCTTGTCAGCTCTAGAGAATGAAGCAGTGGGTTTGCACTCAGAAAGACAGTTTCAGGTTAATATTAGTGAAATACATACCAGTAGGGGTCCTGAGGTACTGGACTAGATCCTGTAACCTCCTCTACTGAAGATCCTTAAGAACAGAAACCATAAATGCTGTTGTGAGGAACATCTGTCTTATTAGCCTGTGTCAGGGTTGACAGAGTAGAGACCCTTCTGAGTTTTCTGCTCTTCTGCCTTACTTTTTCTACTGTACAAAGTGGTTTCAGTAGCCTTTAGTTCTGACATGTAGCACTGAGTACAGAAAGTTAGAGGGACAGAGAAATTAAATTAAATTAAATTAATCCCTGCTTTTATAAAACAAGAAGCTCAAAGTTAATTACACTGAAAATGCAAATAAAGGATCTGTTTTAGACAGTGAGAAAACTCCCTCTGACCTAGGATTAAACCCAAAATGAAGAGCCTGCACTATTTGCCTTGAAAATTGTTAATATGTGTGTTGAATAAAATACAAAACTACAAAGGAAATAAACTTGTCTGTAAAAGTCTTCATCCAACACTACTTAGGGTGCTGTTGTCTGAGTTTTAGTTTACTCATCTAGATGTATCTATTGTCTTTTGCCGTAAAACATGACTCAATCTGTCATCAGCTTACCAGTCTTGTTGAAAAGGGTAGGTTTGTCAAAAAAAATTTAGTTCTGCTGTGGTTCATTTCTTTTTCCCGTTGACCTATGTTGTATTGTGTCATGTAATCAATCTGGTGTCTTGTGAAAATGCATGAAGAATTTGTTTTGTTTAATAACAGTGTGTAGTACGTTTTTCTATCATTGCTGATGCAAGATCTAGGAAATTACTGGCCAAACACTGTATATTCTGCAGTTCAATATTTCAAGTTAAATTACAGTTCTAATAGCTGACATTCAGTGGCAGCCTTATTGATGTAGCTGCTGACATGAGTCGTTTCAGGATGATGTGTGCAATAGCAGAATTCGCATCTAATTACTCTGACAAAGAGATGTCTTGCAAATAGCTATGGAACAGTTAAATCCTTAACCCTGTGCTCACAGCTGAATAATTGAATATGTATTTAGCCTGTGTGATTCTCAGCTGATTGCAGCTCCAGGCTGAAAATACTCTGCTGAATCTATGCATGTTTGAGTCTGGTAAACTGCAGCAATTGTGGAACTTGTAAGAATTTCCACATCAAACCATACTAAGTTTAGTGCTCAGTTAGAAGTCTAAAACTTAGTTAGAAACGACATCTAAATGAGGGGTAAACACAGGCTGCTCCATGGCTCCAAGGACAGATAAAGGCTCCTTTCTGCCTATCTGCTGGAAGACACGTGCTAAGGAATTACTGGTCCAATACCTGTCTGTCTGAGCAGCAGTTGCCTGCATTGCTGGCTATTAGGGCTCTTTTAAAATACAGCCCTCTGTTAGAGTGCAAATAAACTCAAGAAAATGGCAGTAACTCAGATTGGCAAATGACAGACTCCTCTGATGGCCTGGCAGATTGCTAGAAGTGGCCTTGAGCACCTTCACCAAATAAAAAAGGCTTAATTTTAATTAATACTGGCAGTCATCTCCTTTTGGAGTTATTAGATCAGACAGTTATCAGATCAGATGGTTATTAGTTCATGTTACTCATGGAAACATCCCTTCTATGTGTTGGGAATAGAGTCAGAACTGTCGTCTTTGACACCAAGGCAGGCATTTCTGACAGAGAAATGGACAAATTCAAGGGTTGCAATAAAGCCAAAGCAGTGTCTTTTTTGCCAAAATAAAAATCTCAACAGAATTTTTCTGGTCCATGTGACAGAAAACTTTGGAAGTCAGACAAGATTTTTTCTTCTGAGGCTGAGAAACTGAGTGTATACAGTGCCAAATAACTAGATAATCAGGATATCCACTGGAAAAAGAAAAATCTAGCCCCAAATTTGGGTCAAACCCCAAATCTGCTGCTACTTATATCTTCATCTCATGAACATTTCCGGGAAGACCTGTCTCCTTTTTGTTGCAGACCAAGAATATTTTTGAAATCTCAGAAAATTCCCTAAAATGAGATTATTGTTCTCCATTAATGTATCACACAATAATTATTGAAATTTTTTTAGCTTCCTAACAAAGACTTGCTTAGAACTGATTCCAAGTGATGACATGCTAATAAGAAGTTTTGTGTACAGCAGACATTATTTGAGCACAGAGGTTCCCCTCCTTCCTCCATCAGCAGTTTCTGATAGACACCACTGACCCTGGGACCTTAGCAAACTGTTCAGGAGCACAAGTGAAGTTTTAGAACATCCTCTAGTTAAAAAAATACTAATCCCCCAAAACCTTAATTCTTAGCAGGACAACTTAACTTGCTAATTTCTGAGACCTTCTTATTTTAGAGCTGCATCGAAACAGGAGAATAATCTCTTAAGAGAGTCCATGTGGTTTCCATTTGATATTATCCCACGACTTGAGAAAATTCCATCACTGCTGTGAGCTCTCACATGGATAAAGGAAAGATATTTTCCTTTATTGTTGATGGTAGTCAGGGGTATAATGGGAATGAGGGAGAGAGAAAGGAAGATAAAGACATTATTTTCTTTCATTTTATAAAATTGATCAAGGGAAGCAACATGTGAAAATTTACAAAGAAGTCACAGACACAGTGGCTGAAATAAATGTCTTACCATGTACTCTGGAGACATGGGGAATATATTGAGCTTAAACACAAAATATGAGCAACTGTCACTAAATCTCTGAGTAAATCTATTGAACTGTAGGTCACAGCTGCTATGTTCCCTCACAGGAATAAGTTTCTTTTTGTTAATAAGCCTTTCTACATGTATTTCAAAGGTATCTGACCAAAAATTTCCCTGGGTCTGATTTTGCATTGTTGTTTACCCTCATCCTGAAGAAAACTGTATCTATTTACATAGCTTCTATTACACCTCATACTTCCAGTATTTCAATTTATAGATTAGAAATACAATTTTTTTAAAAAGAAGAAAGAAATCCTGCAGGTCAACGAACACATTTTAAAACAAGAATCACAGATTTGAATTTATTTGGCAAGCAAAGAGGAGAGGAGTGAATATCAACATGTAAAGATCACACTAGGAACTAGCACAGTAGTTCCATAACTGTTTTGGATTGCCATAAACCCTCAGAATTTCTTACAGACCACCAGGTATCGTTATCATCAAACTTTTAATTGAAAACACTATTTAAAATAGTGTTTAATACAGCTCTGTGGGTTAGCTGTGAACCCTTTACTGTGGCCTCCTGGACCACCAGTGTTCTGCAGACCATGGTTTGGGAAGCACTGAACCAGACTGCACACATCGTACACCCCAACAAAACACTGCTGTGTCTGAAAGCAGAGGCAGTCCTGCAACTGCACCATCTACTCAGATAATGCACATGTCAGTTCAACCTTCTTGGTAGCTGAAGAACACAGAACCCTTTTGTTTTTTCCCTACCCAAAGTTTATTTTTTATTGCTTTGGAGAAACAAGCAAATGGTGCCAAACCTCAGTTTCTGATTGTTTCTCCTAGGATCTTCCTCATATCTGGCAATGATGCAATCTTTCAGGAAGCTAACTATGAAAATAAGAAGTAGAAATCCTCCCATACTGTGGAGTTATCATTCCAGAATAATTATGAGATCTATGAATACAAAAAATTAAAAATTAAAACTAGCTTCTAAGTTGTTCTTTTTTTTTTCCTTCTCTGGAAAACTTGTTCCTTTTTTTCCCTTCCCAAATACACTAATGATTTTAGAGCTCTGTGTGTGGTCATTAAAGCATTTCAGCAACTTTCTGCAAATTCTTTACAGTTATTCTTTGGCTGCAGCACTACAGGATTGTCTGTTTATTACCAGAGAAACATACAGAGGAAAGCAATGAGAAGGGAACTTTGTTGAAGTGTTATAAATAACAGCAGCAAAATACCATGATCCAGCCCTATGTGAAGTCAGTGACAGAGTGTGGTCTCACATAGGAGCAGGGATGGGCTGTAGCTTCCCCTCCCATCATTCTGCCTCCTTGCACCTCACAGGCCCCCCAGCCAATCAGTATAGCAAGGGGCCTTATTCACCTCTCCTCATACACTCATTATCAACAGCTATTACATGGAATTGGCAATCAGGAACCTTTTCAAGTAGCAGCATCACAGAAAAAAAAAAAAAACCAACTCATTTTCTAAACCAGCTGTTTTTAAAAATAAGTCTGTGCTTCCATGACAGTATCTCGCCTACTTTGGAGAGAAAATAGTGCTGTCATGGCACTTCTGTGCCCTTTGTATGCTCAATAGCCATGGTAATGCAGAGATTTGAGTCAGAGTGGGAGTGGAAAAGGGTCACTTCAACAAAACTAATGCACAGGAGAAGTCTGCAAGGGAAAGGGTTAACCTCTACCTTGATAGAAAATGAAACCTAACCACTTCTTGTCTCTATAGGTCTCTCTTGCAGTACTTTACACTCAGCATCACTAATGGAGCATTTATAAAGTTAGATTAATAATCAGCCCCATTTGTGTCCTAGGGTTTTGTTGTTGTTGTTGTTGTTGTCTAAACAGTCTCTTTTTCCATGTAGTGCCAATGCTTAGAGGTAGCTATTAACTTACTTTTTATTAATCTGAAACAGATAAACTGCAAGCTTGCAAACCTGACTAGAGTGTGAAAACAAATCTTGTGGCCTCACCTCACCACTGTCCAGATTCACTTTC
This sequence comes from Peucedramus taeniatus, assembly GCA_013400575.1. Taxonomy (NCBI): domain Eukaryota; kingdom Metazoa; phylum Chordata; class Aves; order Passeriformes; family Fringillidae; genus Peucedramus; species Peucedramus taeniatus. The sequence continues at coordinate 84,770 of WBNO01016895.1, forward strand.
AAGTTCCCCTCTGGTGAAGAGGTTTACCTGGGACTATCACATGGCTGTATACCTGGGGTTATATGCCCAATCTGAGCCAAGCATTTAAAATATGTGTGGAATTCTGTAAGATGAGAAATCCACACTGAGGAATAATGCCCTCCTCACATTGCTGCCTGACCCCCTTGCTGTGGATAACGTGTTACTTTCTTTAGTAAGTACGTGCTGCCTTTCTGCCAACCCATCAGCTTTTGGCTTCTCTCCACAGGAAGCAGGGAAGCTGCGTTCACCTATGCCATTACTGCTGCCGGGGTTGCACACGCTGTCACGGCCGCCTGCAGCCAGGGCAACCTCAGCAATTGTGGCTGTGACCGAGAGAAACAGGGCTACTACAACCAGGAGGAGGGCTGGAAGTGGGGAGGCTGCTCTGCGGATATCAGATACGGCATTGAGTTCTCCCGGAGGTTTGTTGATGCCCGAGAAATCAAAAAGAATGCACGGAGGCTGATGAACTTGCACAACAATGAGGCTGGAAGAAAGGTATTCCAGAAAGGACAAGGGATGGGAACGTGTGTGCTGGAGGACGGGGGGAGGCTGGCTTGGTGGCAGGAGGCATTCTCTGAGAACTCACCCCTCTCTCTGATGTTATCCCACACCCACATCAAGTCCCTGGATGGCATCTATTGCTCACCCTTTTTTGCTGTTTCTTTTTATTCAGAGCTGGTCATGTATTATAGGTACTCCTGTAAAAAATTCTGCTTCTTTCCAGACTTCTTTCCAGCCCCGATAACAGGGAGGACCTTGCTGGATCTGTTTAGCATAATGATAAATCACTGCTTTTCATCCAATTTGCAAAAATCTAGCAAGGGATGTTGGGGCTTGTGATGGGACAGAACTGAGTTTTCTGCATTGCTCAACTTCCAGATATTTATTCCAGTGAAACCAAATCACTTTTTTGACCCCAGCTCTAATGAAATACACATAGTAGTACACAATGCACTTCTTAGCAGATGCACAACTGTCTGTTCCTAATGACAAAGCTACAAAGAGCTGCAGAAGAAGCAGTTCCAAGTCTACAACCATGATTGAATTGCTTCTCATGGTAATAATAAACATCATGGAGCTATGCTGATTCATGTTCACCAACCATTCTCATAGCTCTCAAAGCTTGTCCCTTAGGAAGTGTAACAAATCTTTCTGCATCATATATACCTACCTCAGGAGAGATTATAGCCTTCAAAGTGTTTTCCCCTAGGAAAGGCCCTCCACTCCAGTGTTGCAGAAAAATCCAATACACCAATATAGCAATCCAATAAAATCCTCCTCCTCTAGTCCCCAAAGCAAGACTGAATTTTCCTCCTCTAAAACCATATATGCTTCCAGTCCTGTACTGAGCACTGGGCAGAGAGAGTAGAATTGCTGATGACAGAAAGAATGCGATTATTTTACTGCCTGGACCTTGCTTATGAGAACAGTTGCACTGGCCATGCACTGAAGTGGCAGGTTCTGTATGGGCAGGAGTTCAGTGGGATGGAAATACTACATAAATTCAGTGTGGTGAGAGAGGCATAATCTCAAGTGCAGAGACAGGATGGGTACTTCAGTGATAGTTCACACTGAGGTCTCCAGATGTGCAGGAGAAAGCTGACTGAAGAGCCAAACAGAAAAACAGCCTTGAGGTGCACAGTCTTTTTTCCTAAAAATTGATGCCAGGGGTGTAAAAGAACTTCATTCAGCAGTTGACCATCAGATTGGAAGACCAGCTCCAGGTCTGATCACTTCACTTAGGCTGGGAATTTCAGCTCAGCATCATAAATTGTGTTTGGAGACAAAAGAAGATGGAAGTCAACTCTTAAACTAGCCAGGGAGAGTTTATTACTGCTAGATGCATTATCATCCCTGCTTAAACTGGCATCATCTGTGGTGTGTGCTGTGCCAGCCCCATGGAGATCCTGATGCAGGTCCTGCTTGGAACATGTCACAGTCAAGATGTGAAAGAGGGACAAAAGAGCAAAAGCAGTCACTGAGATGGAGAACAGTGAAGTCCCAAGGACAGAAAGAGCTCATTATGTGAACCAGGCACTGATGATGGGTCCCCCAATTCTAAATACAGCCCAGTAACCAGTAGACCACATTGCTGATTTTTATTAAGCACATTATATTTTACTTTTCATCTGAATTTCATGAGCAGACGAACATAAACAAACCAAAAAAGTGCATGTTTTTACAGGTAATTTTGGTAGCAGCATTCACACAAATAAATTTTATTTAACAATTCCAATTTTTTTTTTCAAATGTTCTTGGAAAAAATTGATAATACTTTCATATTTTAAGAAAGGAATACAAAGGCTTGCAATATTGACAATATATTTTTTCCCATTTTAAAAAATATAAATAGTATTTTGGAGTTTATTAGCTCTTTGTTGCATTTTTCAGTAGTTATTTATACCCATTGCTATTCATTAATTCATTGTATTGCTTTCAAAAGCTAAGAATGACTGAAAGGATTTGGTGTAGTTTTTTAAGTATAACCCATAAAATCCAGAGGAATGTGCTAATACAAAACACGTGTTTGGGGTCATGTTTAGAAATAATGTTGGTGTTACAATATATATTCTCATTAACTTAATATTCAGAGTTGTACAGTAAATAATATTTAGTGATTTTGGTTCTTCTGAGATAATTTGCTATTTGTATAAATTAGACATTTAGAATTAAAGTCTGACTGAAACTTATGGTTAGAACAAAACTCTGGAACCTAGGATACACTTTCTGTGTTTCTGGGATGGACCCTTACAAAAGCAGTTACAGAGTTTTCTGCAATTTCATTGTGAAATCACAAGTTCCTTCTGAGAATCCAGGCAAACTTGAAATCTGACCTACAATCACCTGAAATCTGGCTGTTTTGGGGGTCCTTGGTAAACCTGTACTGCACTGTGAGCCTGACACAAAATCTGAAAGCAGGGGATTTTGCTTATGCATGGGTGTCATTCTTACATGTGATCCTTATTCACACTCAAGTCAGAAATCACAGAATTGCAGAAGCAATCACAGAATCACAGAATGGGTAAGGTGGGAAGGGTCCAACCCCTCTGCTCAAGCAGGATTCACTAGACCATATTACTCAGGATTGTGTTCAGATGGTTTTTGAGTATGCAAAGAGGAGACTCCACACCCTCTCTTGACAATCTGTCCAGGGGTTCAGGGCTCGGTCACTGCCCAGGGAAGAAGTTCTGCCTCCTGTCCAGGTGGAACCTCCTGGGATCAGTCCCTGCCCATTCCTCTGGTGCCATTGCTGGGCCCCCGGAGCAGAGCCTGGGCCCTGCTCGGAGCCCTCCCTGCAGACAGGGACACCCAGGGCTGAGGGCCCCTCTCAGCTGGGGCTCCTCTCCAGGCTGGACAGCCCCAGCTCCCTCAGCTCCCTTGCTCCACATGGGATACTGAACTCCATGATCTTGTGGTCACTACAGATGCGGCTGCCCCCATCCTTCCTGTCCCCAACAAGACCTTCCTTGTTTGTTAGAGTAAGGTCCAGCAGCACACCTTCCCTTGCTGGCTCCTCCATTTGCCTGGGTACAACACTGAACTTCCATCTTTCTCCTTTTCCTTCCAAAACTCTCACAACACTGGGAAATGCTTGTACTGCTCTGAGAAAATCTGTCAGTGCTATCCTGCTGATCTGTATGTGGCTTGTCTTAAAATTTGGAAACACTTTGGAGCCAAGTTTCTGATTCATTACTGCTATTATATAGAATCAAAGTATGGATATTTTATCCATGTTATGAATAGGAATAAAATGTAAGAAAGAAAACACAGGCAACTCACTTTATTTTTTTAATTCCTTCATGGCTTTAGAAGTTCTCAAATACTTTCAAATAAGGTATTTTCAACCTTAGAATGGTAAGAGACAGTAAAGAAAGTAAAGGAAGTATATGCTTTTGTAGCTTCCTACAGAGATTTCACAGCACTTTCACCATTTAAAAAACCCTGCATTCACCTCTGTAGTGGTAAGGCTTGCAGCTCTTTTTTAGTCATACCAAATTGTCTTTTTGAGTTAGCTAAGAAGAACAACTTTTAACCAGCAAATGTGCTACTTTCCTTTTAGTCTTCTTTTTGAATCTCAGAGCTTTCCAAGACAGAAACATGAGGAAAAAAGGACATGAAAAGCTCCCAAACCCACGTACAATTGTTTCCAACTTGCTCTGAAGTCAGTGACCTCACTAGACATCTACCAGGTGGCCAGAGGTTCATTGCTAGGATCATTAGTTAAGACTCTGGCCACTAGTTTTGCCCCCCGAGCAATTATTTGAATGTTCTTTTATAGCACCACAAGGACTTTCTCATGTGCTCTCAGAAATCTTGCCCATTCTCAATCTCTTCCAGCACTTGTCCCACACATGCCTGGGTGTCAGAGGGGTTTGTAAGTACAGCAGTTTGGCATTAATAATTTGCCTTCGTTGGGATGCTCTCAAAAGCTGGCCTGCTGGTATTTCACTGTTGCTAAAAACAGAGCCCAGAGGAATTTTTCTTTGTGGAACAAGCAGCATGCTGTAAAAATAATTGCACAAACTTTGCAAACAGATGAGGGGAAAAACAGTCCTGGGGGGTCTTTTATTTCAGCTAGGGCTGAGATGTTCAATACAACCCTCTAATAAATTATCTTATTGGAAAAAAAAGATGACATTTAGGCTTCTCAGGGAATTTCTGATGACTGTGGAATGAATGAATACCTAATTGCCCCACACTGCATCCCATATGGCTCTGCATTGAATTTCTAAGAATTGTTTCATTGCTTCTAATGGCAGCTTTGCAAAGTTTCTGCTAAATTTGCAATAAGAAGCATTATTAAGAAGCACCAGTAACAAAAATCATAATTTTGCCATTGATGTAATTTGGAATAAACAAATGCTCAGGGATTCCTGGTGATGCAAGACTCTCCTGACGGAAGATTGATGCATGGCGGCAAAGCGGCCACATGGTGTGACAGAGCAGAGGAACAAACTTCCCTGTCAGTTTCTAAACATCTGCTATGATTTGGGATGGAAAGTACAAGTGAGGTAAATGAAAACAAGCCCCCAGAGGAGGACTAGTATAAGTCTAACACAAATGTTACTGAAAGAACGTTTTGTTGCAAATCTAAAAGACTACAGAAAAATCTGTGGGCAAAACTTTGACAGAGTAATGAAAAATTAAATACCAACAAACCAAGTCAGCTTTGATGCTGTTTTATGAGACAGCTTTCTGCCATGTATTTTTAGAAATAATTATCTTTATTCTGGGATAAATGAACTTAGAGTAACATCTGGCAACACATATCATTGAGCTTAACTTTTTGTTGTAAGTTTCAAAACAATGACTGTCTCTCACGGGGAATCCCATTTATAAAAATGGAGGTTTCTGTTTGTTTTTATGGAGTGAGCTAAAAGAACAAACTGACAAATTGGTAGCAGATTGCAGCTTTTACCAAAAACTAGAAATGTTTCTAACAGTTTATCAATCAATTAGGCTCTTACAACAGACAGTGACTGTGATTATGTGGAGAAAAAACTGGCCCTCCCAGAAACACACCCATCACACTGACTGCCAGCAACTCCGCCTGACCCCAGCCCAATATTTACTCCTTTGTAACAGCAATGGGTTTTTCCTGTTGGTTTTTTTTTTGGAATGCCTGGAAGATGACAACAGCTTATTTTACATATGAAACAATAAGAGTGTAGGGAAAAACCAAATAATTCAGGCTCTCTTCAGAAGAGATTTTTCCATTACTTGGGACAACATTTCCACCTAAGCCATGGCCTTTTCCCATAATTTCTGGTGCAATAGGCCTGTGGTACTGGGAAGGGGTTCTTTTGCTCACTTGCTTTGGCTGTAGAACAGCTAATGAGGTGATTTTTTAAATACCATTCATTACAGATATACACATATAAAGATACAAAAATTACATTTATGATATGATATATACATAGACATAAATATATATAGTGTGTGGGCATGTAATTATGGATATTTATACATATTTATGTGTATTGTCTGTGCATGTATTGTGTAAGACAGTGTTAGCTCCCTTCACCTCATGTGAAGCATTATAATTAATCAGCTCATTCCTGCAAGATGCACAGCACCTAATTTGCTGCAGGCTGCCCACACTATCACCTGACAGGATGTAAAGATAAGAAGCAATGCCAGAAAAAGACTGAATGAAATGTTCTGAAGTCACAGTGGAGGCTGAATCACAGTTTCAAACATGAAAGCCAACTAATTTTATGCTCTTATAAGTCTAAATTATTCTTTAAAATGTGACTTTGTTTCCTAAGTAATTTCAGGGATGCAAAGAATGTTACTTTCCTGGTTTTACAGGTTTAAGTCCATAATTTGCTGAAAGTTTCTTTCTCTAAAAGTGACAAATTATTTCACTACACATCCCTTGTGAGACCACTTATGAAAGAAAAGCTTTCAATAGTTGTGCTTCATGCCATACTTTCCATCTTCCCACTTAAAGTGATTTGCAGACAGTTACATAAAACCAATTTCAAAAAATTTGGTGTTACAACTTGGGTGGGTTAGATGGATAACCAAGGACTTATCCATATGTCCTGAATATGCAAGCTTTGGCTCAAAATCTCATGGGGATAGATCTCCTGCTTCCAGTTGGGCTAGATTTGTTAGCTTATTTTATTCTTCTGGAAACACACCCTTAACACAGACTGCCAGCAGCTACATCTGGTACTACCCTACTTTTTTAACAATTTGCTTTAAAATTAGAAGGGGGATTAGCCAAATATTTTAGGACTTGCTAAATGGTTTTATTCAAGAAATGTACATGCCCATGCATACCATGTAATGCATGCAAGGCATGTATCAAACATCCAGTGAAATATCACTGCACGACCTCAAACCTGACACATCTGTTCTGCCTGACAGAATAAAACTACCAGTGAAATATTTTTAACTGCTTCAGGTGATATTTTGCCTTTAAGGTTTACAAAAAATTCCATAGAAAACAGAGTGGAACACTGCAAGCACACTTGCTTTGGGGATGATTGGGAGGATGCTTCTGAAGGAAATAGCTTTGCAACATTTCACTGTAAAAATAAAATTAAGAATGTTTTAACCAATTGCAGTAGTTTATTGCTCAAACATCTATTTTTGTCTTCTCATAGAAAGTAGAGGAGAAACACTGATGGAATAGGTTATTTTTCGTCCTCATAACAGTCAGGACATCCATCAAATGGGCAGTAGATCCCAAAATGCTGGGTTAATTTTCCTGGTAGCCAAGAGGAGAACTTGTGTAAAAAGTGCAGTGGGCCTTCCTCAGCTTTTTCAACACATTAAGTGGGGACACAATGGAAGAGGGTGCCTTACCTGGGGAGGCAAGTAGAGGGCAGGAGGAGGTGAATTGATACCTCCTGGCACCCCTGACTGTCCCCAGCCCTACTCAGCTCTGGCCAGTGGCAGGGAAAAACCACCTCATGCTGTGTCTGGACACTGACCTGCTGCAAAGCAGAGGCTCCCTGCTCCCATTCAACTAAACAATAAGGAAAGCAAGGAAGTGACAAGAGGAATAAACACAGTAACTCAGTTCCTCATCCCAAATCCCACAGAATATAAACACTGTTGTGATGCTTGATGGAATAGTTTCACAGAGGAGTAGAAAGAAAGCCATGCAGCTGAAGTACCCTTATTCTTCTCCTGCTGGGTCCATGTTCCCTCTTCACAGGGCTGGGCACAACCCAAGGAGACACGCTCAGTTTTGGGCTCTGTGATCTGCTATTAACAAAGAATAATTTCAGGACATTTGTATTAGGAGAGTAGCATTACACCCTACTAATCTCAGTTACACCACTGCCTATCCAAGACAAAAAAAACCAAACCCAAAGAAACTGAGCTTGGATTCCCAGATGGGTCCAGGAGATCAGCAGTGGTGGGCCCCAGGCTGCACTGAGACTTGGGTTAGCCAGTGCCCACACACCAGCAGCAAGCTATCAGCTCTCATGGCTGCAGCTGCACGAGCATCAAAGAAGTGATGACATATTGTGACCAGAATTTGTCTCTTTTGGTAGTTATTACCCAAAACAAGAGTTGATAATTTGTATATTTGATGAGGCAAAACTCTTCAAGTCTTTTATTTCTTTTTGGTACTTCAGTCAAAAAGTTATATGGATTCTGTTACATTCAACACTTGGTCCAACAATGTGCATTTCCATTATGGAAAACAAAAACCAGCAGAAGTAAGCCAAAACACATACAAACACAAAATGTAACTATTGTGTTTACATACTTTATCCAAATATGATTTTTACTATGTACTGAAACTGTATCTGATGTTATACAGTTGGGTCTAGATATGGAACTTGAAAAAGTGAATTTCTTTTAATGGATATAGTTTTAGTTTTATTTTTGCCTTCACAAGCCTTCTTCTACTTAACAGGCAACAGACAGCCCTCAAACTGCATTTTAAATGTATGATTTTTATAGGTATAAAAGGATGTGGGATTAAGAAAGCTTTAATGTTCTGTTTCACAATTCATTTAACAAAGTAGCTGTAGTTAGAAAATTTTACTTGGCAAGATCATACTGGGGTGGGAGTGGGCCTGTATGTGGAAAAGGGACCTGAAAAATGTTCCTATGATTAATCTGAGGCAGCACAGCCCAACGATGGGAATTTGCTCTGGGAGGTAGATCTTGCTGTAAACCATTCAAGATTAGATAGGAGGCACTGACATATGACAAATGAAACTGCTGAGAGAGTGGTTCATATGAGCTAATGATTTTCAATCTTTAATTAAGCACCTAGCTTGGCATAGTGTCTTAGATTTGAGTGAATAAGTACCTTTAAGGTTCAGGGTCAGAGCTTTGATGGGAATTTTGCTGAGGAAAACTGAGCCGGAGAGACTTTTAGGAAGCAAAATGTCACTTGCTCTTCCTTCAGAGCATTGAGCAAACAAGGTCACATCCAGCCACCTTTGCCAGGTCCCATGGCAACTCCCTGGCAAGTGGGAAGCTGCTCAAGATGCCATGCAGAGAGACTGGAGGAGACTGGAGACTGGAGGGCCAGAGCATGCTGGCCTGTCAGCAAGGAAGCATCTCTGCAGCATCTGGGTGGAAAGAGGGGGAAAAAATGTTCCTTAGAATCTGCTTAGTTTGGGCCTCGTATTCCCTGACCTCCAAGTTTTTGGGCACAATTTTATACCCACAGCTGACTGTGGGCACACAAATTATAGCATTCAGGAATTTAACTACCTGATGATTGGGCCTCTGCTCAGTGTTGTAACCCCAAGCATTCCACATTCATGAGAGAAGCCTCCAAAAAGATTTAAAAAACCTGAAAGATTGGCTTCAGGAGCATGAGTTAATACTTTTTGAAACTTCTGATTTTTTGAGCCTGCATAGCTTGAATTTGCAAGTCCTCCCACCATCAAAAATAGTGGGAATCTCTGAAAAAACACAGCAGTGAAATCAGGTTTCTGCTCACCAAAATGAATCACAAAACTGGACCTTCAGAAAGACAATGGCAAAAAGAAAAAATATCAAGACTTAGGATAAAGCTGCTGGAGATTGTACTATAGAGGCTGCCAGGCAGTGTCTATAAATAATATATATATAACATATGTAATAATTTATATAAATATCAGCATCTCAATCAAATACACACAGGCAAACAATTATTATCTAGACAGACAAGCATCTATATATAAATACACATTTCCAAAGATGTCACCCAGGACACCAAAATGGGTGATGTCTGTCTTTCAGGAGCAATGACACTTTCCAGAGTATCAGGGAAGCACCTCAGAGGCTCCTCAGGACAGTACCCACAGTGCTGAACCCACAGAAGAATAAGGAACCTCATGAACTTCACCTCCTCCCACTCTAAGCAAGTTACTGACTTGGCCTTTTCAACCAAATTGTAGACACCAGAAACACATGTAGAGCATGACAAAATATCTACCCTTCACCAAGATTTACTGTTCAGGGAGGAGTACAACTCAGGGGTGACAGATCCCCTTGGCAATGCTTTCCTGGAAATCCTTAGATCCTAGTGTTCTTTGGTGGAGGTGTAAAAGTTGCATCCATCCACCTCTTGTCGTGGATTTTGCTGCAGTTCTTACAGCTGCAATTGTATGTTGAGGAATGGGTTAGTTTCAGCAAAACCAAACATTTTTCAGCACAACTTCATATCAAGCACAACTTCTAAGCATGTTTATATATATATATATACATATATACATATATATATACACACATATACATATATATATACACATATGCATATATACATATATATACATACATACATACATATATATATATATATATATATATATGTATACACACATAAACACATCTAAATATCAATAGATTATTTGAACCCAGATTTGTGGAACAGGATTGAAAACTTGTTTAGGGGTCTTTGGAAAAAGACCTTCTCCATAAGCCAGAAATGGATACAGAGGAGAACCCCTAAAAGACCCCAGAATATGTTGCGGTGCATCTGTCTCCTCACTGCCACTGAAATGCTGCTGCTGCAGCAGAAGGTGGCAAGTTTTCTCTTCTATCAGTATGGAAGACAGGAAGGTCAGGAAGGTCTTACAGTGCATTCCAGTGTCCACAAAAAAACCAGCTCATCACAGCCTTGCTGATTTTCTTCTTTTAGAGCAGTTGCAGCTACAGGAATTTCTTCCCCAACTCAGTGAACCTTTCTGGAAACACCTTTTCTGCCTCTGATAAGATAACTTGATCTTGATCGTGGTAAAGCCTATGGTTCCAGAAGGTCTAAAATATGAGCAGACTGAGGTCAGACCTCAGCAGGAGCTACAACTCCTCCTGAGGGGAAGAGGAGGGGCAGGCACTGAGCTCTGCTCTCTGGGACCAGGGACAGGACCTGAGGGAATGGCTGGAGCTGGGTCAGGGGAGGGTCAGACTGGATATCAGAGAAAGGTTCTTCCCCCTGAGGGTGTTGGGCACTGAAAGGGTTCCTCAGGGAATGGTCACAGCCCCAAGGCTGCCAGGGCTCCAGGAATGTTTGGACAATTCTCTCAGGGATGCACACGGTGGGATTTTGGAGTTGTCCTGAGCTGGACTCAAAGGGTCCCTTCCAATTCAGGATATTTTATGATTCTTGCATAGGTTGCTCAGCTATCTTATACTTGCTACCGTATGTTGGTAAGGGAGAATCAAATCCAAATATTCTCTTTAATATTGAAACCCCAGAAATTTGGGAAAAGCAAACCATACAATTTAAGCGAAACTCAAACAACTCAGGAGGGTGCCCTCTATTTGCAGGGATAACCAGATCTGTACAGCTTTTATTTTAAGGCCAGTTTCTGAAGCAGTAAGCATTTTTTACTCCCTCCTACTTCATTATGCCATTGTACTCAGATTTCGGCCCTTTTATCCTTTGCCCATTTCAGTCATGTTCTGGGATCTGCAGTGAAACCGCTACAGGAGATGGTCTGCAGCATCAGTAATGCTTTCAGACAAGCTCAGTAGCTCATATTTCTTTGTTAGCATCCCATTGCGAAGGGGAAAGATCAGCTCGCTTTGTTCTTAGGCCTTGATTTTCATAAGCTAATGATGACTGTGGGTGTAATTATGGTCAGGCTTAAGTAGTAATGCAAGGGCAGAAAAACAGAGAGGCGCTTTCGTGGGGCTGGCTTCCCCCTGCTGCACACACCGAATGGGAGGACATCGCCTGCCTTCCCCTGGCACAACCTGGCCTGGGGAAGGAGGGATGTGCCAGGCGTGGCACGGCTGGGCTGCAGCAGAAATGGCAGGATGACAGTGGAATGTGAGCCTGAGCACCAACCAGTTTGTGCCCCTTCTGACTCTGAATTAAACCTCTCTGGCTGAGCCTCCCATACAACAGCAGTAGGCTTCTCTTTGGCTCACTGTTGAGTAGGACCCTTCAGTGGATTTTTTTCCCTCTAATGTTGTGTTATCATTGCCCCGGTGGAAAAAAACATATTTGTGTCTGATTATTTGCTGAATAGTTGGACTAAATTCTGCAATGAGTGCTGCTTTTAAAGGGGATGGGACATTCTGTGGGTGGAATAGTCCATAAGTTTACCACTGGTGGTATTGGTATAGGTATATAGGCAAAAACTTTAATTATGCAGTGAATATAGCATCATAAAATGGTTTGGGTTGGAGGTGACCTTAGAAATCATCTAGTTCCAGCTCCCTGTATGTAGGCTTATTCAGTCACAGAGTATATACTGTTCTTCTTAAGCATTCTTTGATCATTACTTAAAGCAATTAAGTATTTTGAATCTTACGCCACTTAACCCCCAAACCCATTATTTTTTCTGTTTTCAAAACAAAAATAATTTGAAAAATTTGAAGTCCCCTGTGGCTCTAAAGAAATGTCTCCTAAAATGTATGTTAATATTCTCCAATATTTGGAAAAAAATGGAAATATTTTCCCAAAAAAATGACAAAACACTGTATTTCCAACCAGGTGCCACTTGAAACAAAATGTTATTAGCATTTTGCTGGGAGGTGAGAAGGTTTATAAGCATGCATTTGAGAAATTTCAACCAGCAGTAATGAATATTCATATGAACTAAACAGACTGAGGTTTAAGCAGGCTTGCAACATTGTTTTCCTGCAGTAACAATATGCAAATATCTGTACACATAGGTACTCGAAGAGAGAATGAAATTGGAGTGCAAGTGTCATGGAGTTTCAGGTTCTTGTACAACTAAGACCTGCTGGACCACGCTTCCCAAATTCAGAGAGATTGGATATATTTTGAAAGAGAAATACAATGCCGCAGTGCAAGTGGAGGTGGTAAGAGCCAGTAGACTGAGACAGCCAACCTTCCTGAAGATCAAGCAGATTAAGAGCTACCAGAAACCCATGGAAACTGATTTAGTTTATATTGAAAAGTCACCCAACTACTGTGAGGAAGATGCTTCCACAGGGAGTGTTGGTACCCAGGGACGACTCTGCAACCGTACCTCTCCCAACGCGGATGGGTGCGACATGATGTGCTGTGGAAGAGGGTACAACACACACCAGTATACCAAGGTGTGGCAATGCAATTGCAAATTCCACTGGTGCTGCTTTGTGAAGTGCAACACATGTAGTGAGCGGACAGAAGTGTTCACCTGCAAATAACGGCATCATGTGCAAACACACAGAGCAAACCACCACAAGTGAGGAAAGTGGGGTACAACAAACAACGACAGCATCATTTTGCACATCTAATCCTCTTGGGGAAAAAAACCCCAGCCAACACCACAACAACCACTCCCTCCCCACAACTACCTATACTTCTAAGGATGGTGCATTTTGGCTGGCTGGCTGTTGTAACTGCTTTGGAAACAAGGGCAACAGGATTAAGGTGATGTTGACAACCACATGAAACTTTCTCTCTGTCTCTCTCTTTTTTTTTTTTTTTTAACTACAATCTGGGTGTTGTAGAGTTCTCTTGGTGTTTTAAATTATACATATCAGAGAAGCTGATTGCATTGCAGCTCCCAGGACATTTAAAAGAAAAAGACACTTTCTCCTATTTTACAGCAACAAAACTGTCTGGCCCTGTGCAAACAAAGACTTTTTTTAAGGAAATAAAATCTTCACTGACTAGAACACAGCATTCTCAATGCAAAAACCAAAATTTCTAAGAAAGCAGATAGAGAGAAAACAACAGGTAGGGAGCAAAATCTGTGGCAGAAATACTCCACTATCAGTTTGGAAAAAAACCCGCAACAAACATTCACAAAATTACATCAGCTGCCAGTGACACTGGAACTCTTTGAACGAACATTAAAAATAATTATTTATGGTTTTAATAGTATCAAAAAATTCTAAGCACTAACGGGTAGCTATGTCTTAATTCTGTACTAAATGTAAACTTATTGGAACTCTGACTTTATGACTTATGTATTTAGTTCTGCCTAAGTTCTTCAATGCTACTGATCTGTTGTCGTTCCACTATTAGAGAGCTCAATTACTGTAGGCCTTAAGCAGTTGCCAGAACTGAGCGAAAACATCACATGAAACTTTGGTTACCAATGTTCAATATGGACTTTTACCACTTGCCTCCTGAATAAGAATGACTTTTTCAGACTCAGACCTGAGGTGTGGAGCACCTGCTCAGAGCTCCTCATAGAAAGTTTTAGGTTACAAAGATGTCCTTCAACAAATATCAAAGGTTTTGCTTTGACAATGAATGCACTGGCAGGGTCTTTCCAGGCATTGTGTTTTCCCTTTAATGGTTGAAAGTTAATATTTTCAAGACTTTTAAGAAACTTATGCTCAGTATGCACTCAGAAGTTGATAAAAGTCTGTCAGCTGAGCTCTAGGTTGCTGCAACCTCTGAGCTGTCATGGCTTTGCGAGCATAAGAAAGCCAAAATTTGGGTTAGTCTGTGTCATCATTATTCTAAGGTTGGCAATAACATACCTCCTGGTAAGCACATGAATGTTAAAAGAAAGAAACTCACTTCTTAATAGCACTCAATCTTAATTCCCACACCTTTTCCCTATGTGAGATTTTAAAAACAGCCTCAGATATTTTACTGCTGTAAAATCTAGTGTTTTAACCCCAAGAGCCCAGATTTGCCCACTTAGAACACAGCCCATTTAACCATGCAATTGTTTGCTTGTCCCAAGGGTCCCTGCCTGATTTTCTGAAAACTTGGGTTAAAATTTTCCTTACATCTGCGTATCTGCATTTTTAGCTTTTGTTTAATTTTGTTACTGATATTGAGGGGCTGCAGAGCCATGAGCCCTCCCCACCTAACCTGAAAGCACTTGTCCATCCACATGGTGCTCTTGGGGCAAGGAGCTGGTGGACCTAGAGCTCCACCAGCTCCTGTGCTGGATATGTGAATGAGCCAGAATTACCTCTGTAATTTGTGGACCTGTATTATCAAAGGTAACTAATGATTTGGGGACCTTCATTTGAACACTTATGAAGACCTGCCTTTCTGACCCCAAGCACTTACCCTCTGAAAATCAGACCCCTTTGATGACTCCCTCACAGAGCAATGCAAAATTGCTTATTTTTTTTTAAATGTTGCTGTTGATTTCTAAATACCAGCCTTGGCATGAATGAGTGCAACTTCATAGAATTCAACAGGAGCCCCCAAAATACGAGATTCACTTCATGTAATTTAAAGTCCCTTGGATTAATGGGTATTGTTGTTGAATAATAGTGACGATACTGTACTTTCACTACATTCTTGACAGGAAGCAAATAAAGCTCCCAAACACAGTAATGCACAGTCTTATGGTACTAGATACTGTAAATTTATTAGAATAGCATTTGTTAAGTACAATTGAGGAATCCAATTAAGTTATATTATTGTATATCGTTTAAATGTCTATAGAGTATTTTAAATTATTGCGAACTACACTTCATTAAAAAAAAAGAAAAAAAGGAAAAAATGTTATATATTATAACACCAACCACTCCAAAAAGTGGACCAAAGTGACACTTTCTCTCTTCCACACCCCTGTTTGAAATAGCTCTGTCTGCTACTGTAAGACCACTGTAACAGTCCCATGACTGGGTGAGCAATCTAGAATGTAATGTTTCAAAGCATCCTACAAAAGCTTTGCTCATGTGGATGTGCAGCATTCAAAAAGGTGCTGTATGGCACAAAGCAGGGGCTGGCAGTGGGAATGCTTGGACTTTGAAATATGTCCCATGGAAAAGCAGTTTTGGTCAGAAAATACTATTACCACTAATGTACAGAAACATTCCCCAAAATCATGACTTTTAACGAAGGTGTCTGTGAATAGAAGTGGGTTACACACAACTTTTATTTTTAAAAATGTAGTTTGATGTCAAAGACCTGTGACAATAGAGGTTGGAACATGACCAGCAACATGTGGTTTAACCATACCTTAGCCATGACAAAACTCAAGATACTTTATGTTATTAAGGAACTTAAGAGCAAAGATCAATTTGTTTAATATGTTAATGTTTTATGGCAAGCAGAAAAGAAAAGATGAAATGTGTTTCCATTAAAACTTAATTTTTTCCCCTTCCAGTTCCTTTTCCTTTTATTTGTTCTTTGTTAAGGAAAAAAAAAAAAAGGCAACAGGGTCTTATGAAAAGACCATTTGTGTACAGGCTTCTCCACATGAGAAATGATAGGTGAATTCTAAATCCTAAACAGTTTTTGTGTTTCAGGAAAAATAGTAATGAGCTTGACTCTGTGTGGTACTAGTCTTGAACTATCTACCTAAAAGAGTGCTACAGAGAAACTGGCACCAACATTGCTGCTACCAGAGAATTTAGCTGGCTACAATAAAAAAATCAATTTTTTGGTGGAAGCAAAAATATGTTTTCTGACAGAAATTTGGCATCTAACTTGAAAATGGCGCTTGACCATGAACCTCACATAACAGATTAGCAAACAGAGAGGAATAAGAGCTGTAGAGGAGAGGGTTGAAGGCCCTGACTTAGGAACTTGTACATGCTCCAGCTTATTCAAGCCAGCTATGGACACATCTGAAAGCCCTACTTGGATCTGAACCTGAAGGATTTTACAGCTTTTACCTTGGCTAGAATAGTTACAACCTCTTTGATATTGAGAAGACTGTCTTCCTATACAAAATCTAAAGAAACTGTACAAGTTTTGCTGTGTTTACCCCCAAGGGAAGGTGTCCAGATATAGATAGTGCTATAGTGAAATTCTACATGAACTGAGTCCAAAATAACTTCATTAAAAGGAACTAAGTTGGCCTGGGTTTACAGCAGCATAAGTATGCACAGTATTTTACCCACACATGCCAAAGAAAACACTGCACCTTCTTTCTAATTACATCATGGGAAACTTGTTAATAGAGCTGCAGGAAGTTTTTATAGCACATGGTAATATTATATTTGTTCCTACGATGACATCTGGAAACTAGATGAAACTCATCAAAAGCTTTGCAAATCTTTTAACAAATCTAAAGCATGTTGTAAGCAGGTCAACTAAAGTTTTAAACATATTTCCATGGGTTTCTTTGTTAGTTGAAGATTAAAACCCCAAAGTGATGCTGAAGCTAACAAATCAAGACCTTCCCTTATAGCAGCTTTCCTGTGCAAATAACTCAGTGTGGCTTTCACTATTGAAGGCAAAATTGGCATTCAGCAGAAAATACTTTCTACAAAGCTAATTTGCATTCATAGCAATTTTCATAAGTGGACAGAATGACTGCACGTTTCCTTTCCAGCCCTTCAGAGCTTTTGTTGCAATGACAGTTCCCACAGCGAAGGCGATAGAGTAAATGGTACAGTAAAGACCCAACATTCTTCTTTCTGAGTGACAGCCACCACAAGATGCGGGATATACACAACAAAAACTATGCCTAAGGAAAAAAAACAACAAAGTTGGAAAGGCAGGGGAAGTTGTAAGCAATTTCAGTTTGTGTTACTGATATTGTAAGAAACCTCCTGTGTGCTAAACTAACCGCATTGTAGGCTGAACTTCACCCACAAACTCATTTCCCCTCAAATCCAAAATCCCCGTCTGCATGTCTACACATTCAGACTTGAACAAGCCTACCCAAAGGTTGGCAAATACTTCCTTTTTCATGTTTTATCTGCTATTAGGAAATGGTAAGGAGCCATTTTCTGGCAGAGAACATATATTTGCAAATTTTAAATTTACATCTCATTTTTTAAATGAAAATTGAGGGCTTCCC